>AP025056.1:688194-1139722 GCA_036186865.1 Eustoma russellianum
TGGAGCCAAAGATCTTTTCTCTATGGACTTATATTATAAAGGGGTCTCCCCGGGCCTTTAGTGGACCAAACCGGATCAGTTTCGTCAACCGGTTCACCAGAAGGGGATCTTAAGTGAACCTCAAGCCATTGGAGACCCCCCTCTTTTCTTTAGTCGCTTTGGCACGCTCACTATCTCGTACATGGTTTATGGGATTTGGAAGCAATATCTTTGATGTTATCTTCTCTCACCCAGCATAGCAGGTCCAGGTAATGCTTCCGAGTGTACTACGCCAGTGACTTTGATCCATCGACCTTAGTGTAAACAGGTACAAAAATTACTGGATCACATATTTCCTATGCCGTTCCCGGGTCAGCTTTTTCCTATCTCATGTTGCTATTTTAGGTGTCATTGCCGTTGAAGAGTGAGTAGACAAGGAAAAGTCCTCGGACTTTTATACTTCTATGAACTTTTATAGTCAAAGTAAAGTGATTGATTTTAAGTGGTCAGAGATGTATCTATGTTAGGGTGGTATTTTATGAAAGATGTTAACTGTGTCATATGTACGACCAATGTACTTCAATTCATGTATGTTAAGATGATATCTTAAACTTGTATCAATTTTGGAGCCTTTTAAACAATTCAATTTTATGTTTGTGTAATTTTCTTCGTCTTGTTTAATCTGTGTCTATATTCTATAAATAATGAAATAAATTTAATATTACACATACCTTACAATCGAAATCCAGGTGCTACTTTCTTACAACATAAATTCCAATTATACTTCCATAAATATTTTTGATTGATATAGTTTCGGTAGTCTAAGTTATTTGAAAACTGAGACTCGTATCACATGATTACGGAGGTAGATTCTCATCAAACTTTTCTCTCCTTATAACTAAAATACTGGTTACACTTCAAAAAAAATATTTTCCGATATTAGAGTAGAATGTCAAGTCATTTGAATTTCGGACCCCGATGACCATCATCATCGGCACCTAGCATATCTTAACTTCAGCAAAAACTATCGTTAGAGTTTGGGGAGGGTAAGTGGTAGACAGACAATAAAAAAAAATCCCTCCGGACAGGTTCCAAACCTCTTCGCATGTGGCAAGAAGACATGACTCCCTGAACCCTATCTAATTTAATCTGCGAATTGGATTTATAATCATGGTAGGTATTTTTTATTTGTTGACAATTTTGCATGCAGCGGACATGTTTTCTACCAAAGCAATAACAACAATATTACCTCATTGCTTTAGAGACTTTCGCTTATGACGGGTATAAAGGATCGAATGTACGTAACCATGCTCATGTGTTAGAAACACACATAGGTTTTTTTCCGATGACATATAATGAAAATTATCTCATTGCTTTAGAGGCTTCCGCTTATGACGGGATATAAAGGGTCGGATGTACGTAACCATACTCATGTGTTAGAAACACACATAGGTTTTTTTCCAATGACATATAATGAAACTTACATCAATTTGTGTCGATCAATTTATTAATACAATAAAAACCATTGGTGACACGCCCATATAGAATTTGGACTTGTAAAATCATGAGGGTAAGAAGTTACTGGTGCCGGCCCGGCACAGCCCAGCCCAGTATTTGCTAAATTGGGAAATAGAAAAACCTCTGTTCTCTAGGGTTTCTTATCTGCCTTATGGTGCTGTAGTGAGAAGGCGGCTTCAGTTTTCCTCGCAGCTTCCCCATCCCAACCATTTTCTTCGTTATTCAAATTCTCTTGAAGCCATGGTAATTCGTTCTCCTGCATAGCAATAGGTTTACATGTAAAATTCTAGGATTTGGATTTGATTGGTCATGTTTGTTATGTGTTTGTCAGATTATCCCAGAGAAGAATCGGAGAGAGATCTCCAAGTACCTATTTCAGGAGGGAGTTTGCTATGCGAAGAAGGACTACAATTTAGCAAAGCATCCATTAATCGATGTCCCCAACCTTCAAGTGATTAAGCTGATGCAGAGCTTCAAGTCCAAGGAGTACGTGCGTGAGACATTTGCCTGGATGCATTATTACTGGTATCTTACCAATGATGGCATCGAGTTCCTAAGGACTTATCTCAATCTTCCCTCTGAGATTGTTCCCGCCACGCTCAAGAAGTCTGCCAAGCCCCTTGGCCGTCCTATGGGTGGGCCACCTGGTGATCGTCCTCGGTACCTCTTTTAACTTTTTTTAAGTTCCTTCTAGGTGTCGGTTGTCTCTAGATGAAATTTTTTTGAGACTATTTTGTCGTTTGTGATGTGTAATTGCAGCGGACCACCAAGGTTTGATGGCGATAGGCCGAGGTTTGGTGACAGAGATGGGTATCGTGGCGGGCCTAGAGGACCCCCTGGTGAGTTTGGTGGTGAGAAGGGTGGAGCTCCGGCGGATTACCAACCTGCTTTCAGGGTAAGTCTGTTTCTATATGTGTTGTGTTCCCTGAAGTTTATTCAGCTTTTTGCCCTTTTCTTTTCTTTTTTTGGAAATCTTATGTTATTAACTGGTGTGCATGTTTAAGTATTGTAGTTGCAGCACAAATGATATGGTATGATTTCCTAATGGTGTTAAATTCTTAAGAATTATGGGCATTTGATATACAGCCATTTCAAACATGGCTACTGAATGTCCCATCTCCTGGCAGACGTGTTTGTTTTACATGTCCCTTTCTGCTCATCGTATGGGTTCTGATTGCATTGGAATTGGAAGTCTTTCCTATTTTTGTATTAGTCTGATTGCACCAGTGGAATGGCAATGGCTTACTGTATTTCGGTTACCCAAAATAATATCAGCAACAACATTTGAACCTTATTCCCTGTGTTACCTGTGGGGTTGGCTTTATGGGTCATTGTCCCCATTGCTCTATTACAGACCACACCGCGGATCACTATCCCTGTCCAAATCAGTTTTTTCGACACCTCTGTCTTGGTTACTGTTTGGAAGTTCCTGGTCAATTTTTCAGCTTTTAAGCAGTTTACTTAAGCCAAGTGTTGGCATTTCATTTGCGCTCGGTCTTATGTGCCGATGCTTCTTTTATTGAAATGGATTGTGTCCAGCTATGCTTTAGAACGAATGTTTTGCATCTGTTAAAAAATGTATAGCCTATAAAGAGCTGTTCGCTACAGTGTGCATTTCTTGCACTTACTTTATTTTGGGATACACTGGAACCCTTAGCTTGGACTCTCGTTTTCATACTGAATTCATCCTATTTTGAATGATTTGATGTTTCACCGTTTATCTGTTTATATTGCATATAGTGGTACATATAGAGCCGGGGGTCTCACTGGAAGCAGACTCTTTATCCCTTGGGATAGAGGTATTGTCTGCCTACCACTTACCCTTCCCAGACTCTAATGATAGCTTTTGCTGTTGTTGGGATATACTGGGTCAGGATGATGATGATGATGATTGCATATAGTGGTGCATTAACTTTATAACAAGTCTTTTGATTTTTTCCCTCTTACATGTCTTATTTGGAAGCACAATAGCCAGACTGGCTTCTTGTACTTTTATTTGATGCCTATGTAGCTTCAGATCCTTGTATTTAAATTCTCAGGGTTCTGGTGGAAGACCTGGCTTTGGGCGTGGAGCTGGAGGCTTTGGCACACCCCCACCAAGTTCAAGCTTCTCTTAAGCTTACTTTCTCTCCTCTTGTGTGTGTTTTTGACATTTGGATGTTGCAGTTGAGTTTTGTCTTCATGCCTATAAACCTATTTGCAGTTTTAAATGGATCTTTAAATTTTCATACTTGTGAAGATCTGTTTAAGCCTTTTACTGATTACTCGTGCACTTCTTTCTTTTTGGTGGATTTGTGTGATTTTCTCTTTCCTTCCATTTTTACATGAGTTTGTTTTTCTAATCTTGGTTGCAAATAATGATGAAAATGATGTGATTATTGGGGCAAATGTACCATAATTTTGTAGATCATTAACCTCGTTGATGATAATGATGGTCTGGGAGCTATTGAAGCCTTTCCTTCATGTTCTGTTGCTCCATCACCATTACCATTATGCATGGAGTTAATGGACAAGGGAAGAACGAAAACATAGCCAATAGGCCCGTTACTCTTTAAAAATGGTGCGTCAACATGCGGTGTTGTATAGGGTATTCTACCCAACTTTCCTTAATATGGTTTTAAGCCACCATCGTACTCAGGATTCGTAATCTGAGCAGTTGTTCTTTTATGGCAACAGTTCAATATTATGGTTAAAACTTAAGAGGTCAATGACCTGAACTAGTAAAGAGAAAAAGAAGGAAAGTAGGTTGAAAAAGCAATCAGTGAGGCCCTTTTAACATGTTTAAGTGCATTGGTTGATAGGAGTAAGATCTACACAAGGTTACTAATTAGGGAGTGGACGATTTACAATATCTGATTAACCAATGTATGATATCTAGACAACTAGATATACAGATCTGTGGTGGAGTTTTTGGAAGGGGTAAGAGTGGAGAAAGAAGGGTTGGGATTTGAGAGTGAGGGTGGAGATAACATTGCTCTTGATTTTGGGCGTTTGTCTCGAATCATCTCCCACCGAAAAAAGGAAGTGTAATTTGTTACAAAATGTATAATTGAAGAGCTCTTATCATTCACCTTTTCATTAGTATCTGTCAAATAGACTTTTATCTACAAATTGCGACCTTCACTTGAAGTTGGGTAAATTAAATCTAATATCCAACCACCACCACAAGATTACCTTATTACCATCCATGTCTATGGCAGAGCCTTATTGACTTAAAAACCTCCTCCTGTAGCAGAGTATGAAGAGATCGGATATATATAATCATACTCATGTGTTAATGTTTGGAGAAAGACAAAACACAAAATATATAGTAGCATCGTATCATCACGGAACCACATATCATCTGCTTGCAAACAGAAAACTTACCCATATATTACATAATCTAATACGATACAACAATGCAATTTGAGCCCATGGTTCTAATATCGACGGCATGAAAGCTGAAATACTCATGAAATAACTACATCCTATCAGAAACACAGGAGACACAAAAGAGAAAGGGCGATTTCCTTGAGGAGGAGAAAAACAGAGTAATTCCACGATAGAAATTCGACAACCAAAAGGAAGAAGATAATGATACACCTTTCAAGTGAAAGAAACCAATGAGGGAAGAGACTACGCAGATCAGGAGAGTAGCTTTGTTTCAGGCGATTCCACATGGACCTGCTGCTGCTGCTGTTGTCTCATCTTTTCATCATCTTCCAGCTCCAGAACTGAACTACTCGATGGTTTTGCACCAGTAGTCATAAGATTCTTGAACCAGGCACCCTGGAATCTAGGAGTTCCTCTAGCAGGATTACCGGAAGAATCTGGGCTAACTACTGAATTGTTGGAAGCAACACCCGCAAGAAACCTGTACGCTACTTTACTCGCCGATACGATCTCTGTTTTTGCTTGCCTAAACTGCAAGATAATAGAAAATAATGATCCAGAACAACCCCACAAGTTCCAAAGAGACTTCGTTTTTGCTTGTATTGAGTCTCGACTACAGCAGATCAAACTATTAACAGAGCTTGGTGTGTTAAAGGTAGAAGAAAAAACAGTGTATCATTCCAAAAATTGGATGAACAAATTAATACACAGAGAGGGAAATGGAGCAGTTAGTTCATTTGAAAAGAAAAATGACAAACAAAAGCAGCAGGGAGAAAAGGGGAAAGAAAAAAGAAAAAAAGAAAGCACAGGGAAAATGGGGCTGTAAGTGTGTTTGAGATAACCATTAAATTTTTCAAGTAATTGAACTAGTAGATCTTTCTGAACATTGTGCTGGAAGTCATGACCCCTTGTGTGCTATTAGACCTTTGTGTATACACAAGCAGGCAAATACATACATATGACGATGCAAGTAAAATCAAGGGGATTGAACAAAAAAGTTGGCAACTCCACCTTCAGCGCAGTGGTTCCTGCTATTTCCACAGCTGCATCACCAGCATGAGCGAAACGATTTACCCAACCTGTAGCAAGATGCCATAAGGACATGAAATAAAGCTTTATATGAATGTACTGACTCAAGTTTCAGACGAAAAATAAAAATTTACCATATTTGGGATAAAAATTTAACAAACCTGTCCTTTGACTAATATCTTAATACAAACAATCAGTAAGAACATTAGTTTCCCAGAAATTTGGACTTCTGCTTCCAGGAAAAGCAAATATACCAATGTGTTCAACATCGGAAGGTTGTCAACTACATTGCTTATTCAAAATATACAATTTCCGAAATAAACAAATGGAAAGATAATTAAATAAACAAATACATCCTGCAAAGTAAATACAATCAGACTCTAAATCCTCTTAAGTTATGGATAGTGTGCTGATCCTCCAGTTCCCAGAGGCCAAGCCTGCGAGAAAAGTTAAATAATGGAAACAACCAAGGTCTTCAAGGTTGATGCAGTTCTTATCAGGTATTTGCTAGCATCATGCTGCTGGGTTCTGGATTTGAATTAAACACCAGCAATCACACTGACTTGCTTATCATTTTTTGCGTCACAGCCGAATGTGATTTCCTCTCATATATGATCGCTCGCATTATCATGCTACATAAATATTTGACCAATGAAAACATCAGTTTCTTTGTGCTATAAATAATTCCCCTCCTTGTCTTCCCTATCCTCGGAAATATTAGTACAAGTGTAAATCCATATACTGCTGGGAAAGATAAGGAGGCAAAGAAAACATCAGAGCATCAGCAGAGATGATTCCGAGCAGTCTAGACGAGACCTCACAGATGTTGTCTTTCCCACAAGATGCACCTTAAAGGGTGCAGCAGTAAGGCACTTTAACGAGTGAAGAGGCCCAATTTAAAATTCACGACTACAGGATAATATACAAAATGAGAACATGAAATTGCAGTATATTCACACAGAATGGACAGCCGCAAATACCTGGAAGTTTTGGCACCCCAAGTCTCTCACAGAATTCATCACAGAAATGGTTGCAGTTTTTTGACAGCAAGTCATACATGTAACCTGGCCATTCTCTACTAAGTTCCCTCAGAATCTGATTAACTTTAAAAATGGAGTAATCTGTTTTCCCAAGAATGACTGATTCACGATAAGTATACATTGGATTCTTCCCAGCAGGACAACTAAAAACTCCAGTGCCTTGCTCACAGTATCCAAATGACCATTCTTCATCTCCATAAATCTGCAAGTGCAGTTCATATATCCAATTACACGAGCACAAAATCATTTTCTCCAGCATAAGTACATGCAGATTAGAGAGGATTAACAGCCATGAAAGCAGAGAGGCTACAGAAGTAACATGACAACGACATTTATTGATATATACAAGGAAAGAGTTATGGAATAGGTTGAAGATTTGGTTTGACATTCCCTCTATCAAAGTCATCTTCATGAGATTACCACATTAAAGGACATCTCAGACATCTAAAACCTTCACTTCATACTTCATATCACCCTACTTGCCTTCCATTTATTCAACGGGAATTGTAATATTGTTTCCATAGAAACAGTTTGCTTGTATCCTAAGCTAGAATCAGGGGCGGAGGGAAGGGGGGGCTTGGGGGGGCACAACGTCGGCGAAAAAAATATATAGATAGGTAGGTGTAGTTGTATTTTTAGCCATTCAGTTTAAAATGTGCCCCTGCTTCACAGAACACTAACTCTCTGTTACATAGTCACATAGCGTTTAACATTTGGTAATTCTCTGCTAAGTGACTAAAATGTGTATTTTTTTTGTACAGAACACACAACAAATATAATGTGCATTTTTTTTAGCAAAATTATGCACTTTTGTTACTGTGCACGAAATTAGAGTCGGGTTGTTAGCCAAATGATCCTACCTCGTTGTATTTTTGATGCCATTACTTATTTGATACATGGTATACTTTTGAATGGACGAATTGTTAGATATCGATTAGGGGTGAAATGATTAGTGGTTCGTGAACTGATCGAGTTTAGTTTATGATTTCCTCCGATAAAGCTCGAGAACGAACTTGATTGGACTCGAATGCTTAGCGAACCAATCTTAAACATATTGATGTTCAGATTTTTAACTCGTGAACATGCTCGAATTTATAATATATATGAAAATTATCCATGACTTGATTTTATATTATTATATTTATTTGATACAAACAATAAATTAAATTTGACAATCGATAATTATTGTAATGATAATAAGTTTTCACGAAAAAACTAGTATTTGTTCAATAATATCAGCTAAAATGCATGTTTTTACTTCTACATAATTTTCATAATAAGAATCTATATTCACTTTTGCTTGAAATATACTCGAATACTGCATCAGTTCAACTCGAGTTCGAAGATGTTCGAGCTTGACCTTCAAATTGAATGACATATAAAGATCATGTTCGAGTTTGGGTTTGAAATATTCTAAAAAGACTTAACTCAATAAATTAATAATTGTATCTGCCTGTATCGTCTATACCCAAGTAGCTATAGACTTTATGTAATACTATCTTTGATATATATGATAAGTCTTAATTTCATTCTTGATCTGATTTGATTCGAACGAATCCAATTCACTGGTCTGATAAATGTAATTCACATGCGTTAGATTTATTAGAGCAGGCATAATCGAATCATTTTGTTAATATGTTCATACTAAAAAACGAAAATTTTTTGGGATCAAAACGGTTTTTCGACAAAAATTTCTCTTGGAAGAAAAATTTTGTCCATATGACGTCGTACACTTTATGATCATTGCACTTTGAGCTCATCCATCATGGTCTCTGACCATATGACTGTCTACATATTCGGGGTTTCTATTTTTGACCACACTATACATCCACAAACATATCCGATGATCACTTAACGTGTGGATGCTATACGTAACAATTAATATTGTTACATGACATATGTGACATATAATATTATCATACATAACGTACACGTTATGGTTAATTCGCATAAACTTTATCAACATGCTGTGCAATACACGTATCTCAAATTAAACTGAACACGTACGCTGTAACATATTGTTTGTTGTGTATTTTTTTTGTACATTGGTTAGTAGATATGTTTTCTTTTACGTATTTTATGTTATAATACAAAAATATGTCTAGAAGATTTTGTCGATTTTCTCGATCCGAAACGGTAGCCGGTGGTATTCCCGTGGCGAAGACTATCGGTGCCCCCCAAGAAGAGACTTCTGGCTCCGCCACTGGCTAGAATATAGGCTGTCACAATGCCATCGTCATTGTAATTAATCAAAGTTTTCTGTTGTTCTCTGATACATACTTGAGTTTCGACATTCAAAGTAATAAGGTTTCTTTCGTTCATTTCCCCATCCTTCAACAAAAGCATACTCGAAGTTGAGATTTCAGTCCACTATATGTCATGTGTCAAGAATCAAACAAACAACATAAGCTACATTAAGATCAAAATATTTGAAACATAAACACAGACGAAATGGAACTGATATTTTGCAGACTAGCAAGTACTCGCATGAAAGAAATATTATTTTACAAACATTTCAATTGTATGAAAAAATCATCCCCTGTGCCAGTCTAAGAATAAATTCCTTTTACCAACAAGATAAGTTCCACACACCCTCTGCATGAACTGAAATATATATAGAAATGAACAAGGGAGTGAATATTATTTAATTTAATCTTTGATTACAAAAGAGGGCCTTTATATAAGGCTAAGCACACAGAATCTCAACAGTAACAGCCCAACAGCTAGTTGCCAAGTGGCTATAACACCTACTTTTCTTTATCCTTTCTATACACATATAAACTAACATTCTAATATACTAACTTACAAAAATGTACGACTAGTATAAGTATACTTGTATGTATACATGTATGTATATTGTATTTATATATGTACTGTGTGTATACAGTGTGTATTTCCATAACATATTATATGTATTTCTACACTCTCCCTCAAGCTTGTTTGTATATATGTTTATACAAGCAGGTTTGGACAATAAGTACTGAAAAACCTTTAATGAGACAGGTTTGGTAAGAATATTAGCCAGCTGGCTTTTGGAAGTTATATGCTCCAGGCTGATAATCTTGTCTTCAATCTTCTCTGTGATAAAATATCGGACTATCTCAACATGTTTATACTTGTTATGCTGCACAGAAGAGTTTTCTACCATACTTATAGCTGAGTTGTCACAAAACATTATGAGTGGCAGTGTAGAAGAATGTCCAGTGTCTTCTAATACCTTCTTCAGCATAAACCTTCACACAATCCTAGTGTCAAAGCTCTCAATTATGCTTTTGCACTGCTTCAAAAGACTACATGATGCTTCTTGCTTCTCTAAATGACTAGATTTCCTCATAAGTAAGTTCTATATCAGTAGTTGATCTCATATCAATTGAGGATCCACCCCAATTTGCATCGGCAAAAATTTGTACAGTTGTCTCTATGTTTCTTAAAGTGTAGTCCTTGACATGGAACATTCTTCAAATACCTAAGAATTCTCAAAAAAACTTAGAGAAGTTCATTAATCGACTAACAAAACTTACAACATAACATATATCAAGTCTTGTGTGAGATAAATAAATTCACTTCCCTACTAGCGTTTGATATCTTAGTTTATCAACAGAAATAGTACCTTATCATCTGCTTGGTTTATGTCCAGGTTCAACTTGAGTAATAGCCGGTTTATAGCCCATCATTTCAAACTGTGTAGACAATTGAAGCCTAATAGATATAATTCCTGGAAGATCATTCCTTGTGACAATAATATCATCAATATATGCAATCAAGAAAATAATCATTCCTTCCACTAAAATCCTAGTAAACAATATATGACCACTGTGACTTTGAACAAATTTGTGCTCCATTACTGTCTTTGAATACTTTCTTAACCAACCCCCCGGTGCTTGTTTTAATTCATACAAAGATTTTTTTGGTTCACAGAGTTTATTACATTTTGTTTGATCTTCAAAACTTGGCGGAATATTCATATACACTACCTCTAGCAATTCTCCATTTAAGAAGGCATTTTATCAAGTTGATACAACTCCTAATCAAAGTTAACAGCTATAGAAAAAATCATTCTAGTTGTATTAAGTTTTGACATTGGTGCAAAAGTTTATAAATTATCAATCTCATATGTTTGTGCGAAGATTTTTGCAAGCAATCTTATCATATACCTATTTATAGTCCCATCAGTATTGTAATTTAATTGTAAATACTCATCTCCCCCCCCCCACTGGTCTAACATCTTTTACAGATGGTACCACTTCCCATGTTCCATTCTGAACAAAAGCATTCATTTCCTCACAAACAGCATCTCTCCACACTATTATGCTCATAGCTTCTTGTATATCTTTAGGAATAACATTAAAGTATAATGCACAAGTACAAGCTTTAAGATATGTATTTAAACTGTCAATGATAGGAAGTTACACAAAGGATGTTTAGTACATCCTATTATCCTTATCCTTACAGAAATAAACTTATTATCCATCTCTGGTTCAGCTTTATAGGTGGTATGCAGTCCTTTTGATTGATATCTAGATGATAAATCAACATGCTGGTTTCATTGAAGGGTTGTCTAGATGAGAATCTGCAAGAATTGTTAGGCCTTGGGGATTCCTCTCAGGTTTCCCATGTCGCTACAAACAATCATCAATAGTCCGCCCCTTCTTTTTATAGTATCTACAGAAAAGCTTGCTCTCTTTATTTAGTAAACTCATCCTTCTGGCTGCTAAAGTTGTAGTTTCGAAAGATTCTATTTCAGTTAGTAAAGGAGAGGTTTCAGTAAACAAATTAAGAGCAGTTCCCATCATATTTTTGTTTTTGTTTTTTTTTCATGCTTTAATTCAGCAAATGTTGCTTTCAAACTAGGCAGAGATTTTGTCCTTAGGATTCGACTCCTAGCATTGACAAATTCCAGGTGCAATCCAGTTAAAAATCAAAATACCCTTTTCAGTACTACTTTTTACATTTGAGAATCGGAGGTACAGAACCATCGACGCACTTCAAATAAATCAATTTATTGCCTAGCTTTTGTCAACGTGTATAGTGCTTGTGAACAGTCATATTTATTTTGTGTTGTTTATAGTACATTTCATTGATTGCAACCTATATTTCAGTTGTAGTCCCATATATCGTGATCATCACTGATATCAGAATGCATGGATCTTATTAACCATCACATTATCATTCTATTTTCAGACTTCCACAGTCTGAATCTAAAGATTAGTTTCAGGAGTAGTAGTTACATATCCAAACAAATATTCCTCTTTTCATTTACATGTTACAAACATCTCAACCCCTCTGGACCAAGAAATATAGTTGTCACAATTGAGTTTGTGGCTGGTAATAACAACAGAGGAGCCATCAAATGTAGCAGAACCACTAGATTATGCTCCTGACATTTGTTCAGGAATAAAAGTGGCTTCTATTTGCTAAAAAGAAAAAGATGAAGGTGTTGCCATTTTGTTGAGAAAATATCTCAGAATCTCAGTTCTGATAACATATAAAATTGAAGAAGAAAGTGAATATTATTCAACTTAATCTTTGAAGACAAAAGAGGGCCTTTATATAAGGCTAAGCACACATAATCTCAGCGGTAACAACAGACCAACGGCTAGTTGCCCAGTGACTCCAACGGCTACTTTCCTTTATCCTTTCTATACATATACCTATGACTAGTATAAGTATACATGCATATATACCTGTATGCATACTGTATTTATACATGTATACAATGTGTAAACTAACAGTATATTTACAAATATGTATGACTAGTATGAGTATACATGTATATATACCTGTATGTATACTGTGTTTATACATGTATACAGTGTGTATATCTATGGTATATTGTATGTATTTCTACAGTATATGGCGTACTGGTAACCCTGAAAGGGTGAAGCCTAACTTAACTGGACCAGGATTAGTTCTGGTACGCGTAACAAAATGTAGGACAGAAATCGGAATAAATTCAATTGGAGACACGGTGGCGGTATGCCTCTTTGGTTAAAAATTAGACATTGAGGTCCGAATAAATTCACAAAAAACGGAAACTAAGATCAATAAGAAAAGGCAGAACCAACCTATCCCAGTGACACATATGCTATCCAAATATCTGAACCCTAATTCAAAAAAGTTTAAGTGTACTGCTCTATCAGCCCAAATCTAAGTCAAAAAATGTACAAAACAGAGACTAAAGATTGAAAGGAGAACTCAGCAACGGTTAAATAAAGACATCATTAATGAGTACAAGTATAAGCTCATATCGAAGTCCAACCAAATTAGACTTGAACAAAACTTAGAGAGTAAAGAGTAAGGAAAAAGGAGGGAAAAAGATGGGTACCTGGACGGCACTATGGAAGATACCACCGAGACCAATGCCATCTTTGAAGATCTTGTTGATCTGAAGAATGGTATTATTGGTCTTATCTGATCCGCTATTAGTCACATCATATATATGGAGGATCACCTCCGTCATCTTCTCCAAATCCAATTAATCTAAAGTACAAAAGCCTAATCCCCCACAAATTTTCCCTCTTTTCCCGTCGAAGAGAACCAAGAGCAGTTACCAAGAAATCTTTGAACGGTGGCTTTCCTCTCAGGCTATTTGCCTGTCGGTGGAAAGTAAGGTTTTTACCCCAGATGGCGGTTTATTTTATTTCTCCTTTTTTTTCTCGGTGAATCTGATAATTGTAGACAGCAGCAGTTGTAGTGCTTATATTTTGGGGGAAATGTGCCTTGAAATGCTAAATGAGTTGGGAAATTTTTACCAGGGTTTTGATTTAGGCGGTGAGATTGAGGATGTTAGAAAGGATGCAAAATATGAGTCTTCCAATCACGTCCCGTCACGTGTAAAAAACATTGTCAGTGGTCCCACCATATTCAAATTTTTTTTAAAAAAAAGGACAACTTTTTTACACGTGGCGGGACGTGATTGGAGGCCTCATATTTTGCCTCCTTTCCAACCTCCTCTGATCTCACCCGTTGATTTAGCAGCCTTGTCGGTGCCAAAAGGTCATTTCTTGTTTGTCTTGTCTTGGAGTCTTGTTTAATATGCAAATCGGAAATTCATTGATTTGTTGTATTGTTGAACAATTTACGTAAGAGCCCACACAAAATGTACATACAAATTATGCTTTCGACGTAACAACACTGAAACGAAAGCAACACTGAAACATCATCCTGTTTTTGTTTCTAAAATCTTATTTTGAACTTCTCAATGACAAATCCAACCACCTCCTTCTTCAATTACTTTAATTTGGTTAAGAGTTTGAGATGTGTACGTCCGAATAGGGGTGGCAATTTCAGACACGACACGAAACACGACCCGAACCTGACACGAATTTTCGCGGGTATGGGTATGACCTTGGCGGGTTTCGTGTACAAATCGGGTAAGACCTGAAAGATACCCGCCAATGGCGGGTCGTGTCCGGGTATACCCGCGGGTACCCGTTTATACACGTTTATACACGAAATTAAAAAATGTATTTTAAATAAAATTTATAATTAATAAAATAAAAAAATAAATTTTTCCAAAAAAAAAAGGACTACCGTGCTACTAAGTAAACCCTGTTCGATTCCCCCTTCCTCCATTCCCAAATCCCATTTCTTTAATCTATTATTGCAGAGTCAAGTGATTTGAGTTTAAAGGACCTCACTTATTTTAATATTTAACATTTGGTTGTGTACTTATTGTTGTTTCATACATTGTATCAATAGTCGTTTAAGTACATGAAACCTGAAAAAAAATACACGAAACCTGAAAATACCTGAAAAGTACATGAAATGACATGTACATGACTTGAAATATTTGTACTTGTCAAGTTCGTGGGTATACCTGATACACGACACGAAACCTGACATGTACGGGTTTGGGTATCTACATCCATACACGCGAAGCAAACGGGTAAGGTATGGATATGACATTTTGATACACGAAACCCGAAAAACACAAAACACGAAACACGATACACGACCTATTTGACACCCCTACGTCCGAAGTACAAATCTCGTGACTGTCCGTTATTTTGCTTTTATCACCTTTTTCCTCTGCACAACGATATTGGCTTTTTTTTTACTACATGTTGATCCTCGTTAAGATTAGTATTCATATTTTTTTTCTTGTAATGTGTATCATATGTTATTAATTTGTTAAATAAAATGATTATTTTGGATAATTAATGACGAATTGACACTGAATTAGCGTCCAATTGACATCAAAATTAATGACGATGAATAACATTTGACGACCGATTCAACAACTTCGAATATACGCTGCCAAAAAAGATATAGATAGTAATCACAATGAGTATGAAACATATAGATACAATAGAAAAACAATCTATATATCATGCTATATACATTAGTTTGACATCATTTAAATATATATGACATAATCATGTCGAATATGATGTTATAATGACGATATATAATAGAGATTGTAATAGAATATTTCCTAAAAACCATATACGAAGCGAAAAGGAAGATGCATTGCAGATGACAAAAAAGAACTCTTAATAGTTTCCTATTTTACTGGCATAAACAGCTCTTGTTGGCTCGGTTGATTTATTTTTTATTTGTTCCAACCCCTCCCCTTTACACGAGAAAGAATTCAGTTTTGTTCATATTGCATATTATAAGATTTGTATTTTATCCTTGTTAACTCTCACCTTGGTCAAATGGACCACTTGTTTATCTTTTTTTTTTTAATTGACGATTTGTCAATATTGTTGAGAAAATATAAAATTTGTTATGCTTTGTGTATGTTATTTATTTTTATTAACAAGACTAATTATTAAAATGATAAGTCACTAGTCTTTGATTTAAATAAATTAAAAAAGTTTGGAATAGATTTCTGTTAATAAAGCTTAAGACGATTAATGACTTAAGCAGCATATAATCACTTTAGTAATGAAGTTACTATTTAAGGTTGCAAAGTCTAATTCATCAAGAACCTTAGGTTAGCATGTTTGTTAGATAGCATGGTGTAGGTAGGGTCTATTATGAAGAAGTTAGTAAATGGCAATCTTTCACCTATTTATATTTTAAGTGCATTTAGCACATACATCCAAAAAAAAAGAATATTTAGCATTATAAGAAATATTTTTATTTAAGGTAAGAATATCAGAATCCTTAAGAATTCTGCACGTGACGGCGGGCCTTACATCAACTGGTAAGACTACTACTTTATGACTAGGAGGTCACGGATTTGAGCCGTGAAAACAGCCTCTTGCACAAAGTGTAGGATGAGGCTGGCCTCTCTCCGAAACCTACACATATACGGGAGCCTAATACACCTAAAACGTCATTAGGAATTTTGCACGTAAATGTTAATTTTGAATATTTCCGAGTTAGTGTATCATTGACAAAGTGACATAAATAAGTACAAACACAGCTAGATCTTCAATATAACTTCTGCAATAAGTCGGTAGATAGAATTTTTAAGAGTCTATGTGCAAAACTGATCATTATTTGTTATTGCTTCTCTACCTATAAAGGCTTTCGAGCAAGGATAAGGTTGTTGTTTTGTAACATTGAAATTACGGGTTCGAACCAAGAAACAATCTTTTGTACAAAGTTTAAGTAAGGCTGCGCATATCATACCGCGAAGCGATATGTGCCCTCCCTACACCCTGCACATGGGCTCTTCTTAGGCTGTGTATATCATATCGCGAAACGATCTGAACCCATCCTACAACTGCACATGGATCCTTTCTACACCCTACACAAATGCAGAAGAATAGTGCACCAGAAACGTCTTTTATATATAATGGACTGGTATCTTCATAGATCTTGAACCTTTGGCTTCATTTGATTCATTAAATGCAGCCTAATATTCAGGTGTGCTCAGTCTTTTCATGATTTGCATTGGCGCTAAACATTTGAGTTGTTGAAGAAGTGTAGATAGAACTTGAGCATATCTCAGTCAAAATAATAAATATTACTTAGTCAGATATTTTAATATTTGATTAAAGTAATACACATTATTTTGATAACCCCACCTAAAAAGGTGTTGGTAAACTGCGAAATTTCAAAGTCCGTGGAATATACATTTGGTATTACCAACTACAAAATGCAGTTGGATAATGGCATATTATATAAAAGTTAGATTGGTATATGCCAATTTGGAGAGTATTCCACCCTTGTGGATGAGATCTGAGGAGGCCTATTATGAGGCAAAATATGAGGTCTCCAATCACGCGATACCACGTGTATAAAAGAGCCCTTTTTTTTAAAAAAAAAAGTAATTAGCGGGTCCTTTTGTACACGTGCCGTCGCATCATTAGATGCCTCATATTTTGCCTTATAATAAGCCTCCTCAGATCTCATCCGCCACCATGGTCAACGAACGGAAGTTTCCATAATACTAGGAGTCTAGGACTTGATTATGTTAATCAGAGTTGTTAAACATAAAAAAGGGCAATAACGTTAGTATTACACTAGGTGTGATTGTGATTTAATTGTGCAAATAAATGCAAGTGTGAGTAGCAATTAATATATATGACCCAACTAGCATCCAATTGCATTATCAACAACAACATTACCCCACTATCTTAGAGGCTCTCATCTATGGCGAGTTATAGGGGGTCGGATGTACGCAACAATAACCATATGTTAGAAACACACAGAGGTTGTTTTCCGATGACCCATAATGAAAATTGTGTCAAGCTGTGTTAATCAACTGCTACTTCACAATATAAGAAGATCAGCTTATTTAGTGAGCCATTTTGTTTTATTCAATCATATTCCAAATTCAAAAAAGAATGCGTCATTGACTCCATTAGAAATGGAAATATCCAATTGCATTATCATTTATCCTAATATTGCAATTAATCTATCTTAGGAAAAGGTAACAATCTTGCACTATGTATGTTATAGTTCTTATGGATAGTAATTTCCTACTTAGAAAATATTAGGAGAAGGATAAATATACATATTTTTATATACAAACATGCACGGTTGATTTTGTCTAATGATTTATTTTTTACCGTTGATAAAAATATGTGTATTTATCATTATCCAAATATTACTATAAAAAGAAGTTTTGTTGTATGTTATTTGTCTTTTTAAACTACAACTAAAGTATTTATTACTTTGTTTCCTATTTCATCTTTATTGTTTATTACTCATTCAAACCGATTTCGATATGTTTAATATATACATCAACGTACATATGTTCATTGCCACATTATCGATAATAAATGATTAGGTTGCACACATTCATAAAATAAATAAATCAATTAAAAATTTATGCTTCCTTCCTCGAAAATATAAATCAATTTTAACTTTTTAATATAGGATAATTTACAATATATTAAAAAGTTAAAATAGATTTAGAAAAGTGATGTTCATAAAAGTAAACATTAAAATCACACATATTTACCAACGGGAAGGATACATCCCCATGGAATCCAAGCACGTCCAGCATGTCTAGTTGATTTGGAGTCGAAGGAAGATAACAAGGTTTTAAATGCTATCATTCCCGGTTCGAGAGTTAGAAAATTGAGGCAAAATAGATGCTTCCAATCACGCGGTGTCATGTGTACAAAAAATAAAGATGTTTAATTTTTTTTTGTTTTTAAAAAAGAACTGCTTGTACACGTGGCAATACGTGATTAGAACCCTCATATTTATCTTTGTTGATCTTAACCCATATTATGCCACCTCCTACATTGTCATTATCATAAGTTCATAACATTGCGTATGACTTTTTTGTTTATACATATGTCATGATACAATACTAAGCATACGGAATAACATTTGAATAAACCACTACTATAAAAGTATAAGATAGGAAGACAATCCATTATATATACACACACACATAGAATAATCCATTACTTTAAGAGGAAAAAAAATACTATAAAGTGAAAAGATTTCTGCACATGCGGAAATTGAAGGTAAGTTAAAGTCTCATTAGCTATAATGTTACATTTTGTGACTAATATATACTTTTCTGTCATATTTTATAAACCAAGGTTGTTGTTTTTCTGAACATTTAGAAAATATAAGTCCATATAAAAGAATATTTCATTTTGTCCATATTAAATTAATAGTTTTTAAAGCAACAAGAGAGTTATAATGGACAAATTCTGAAGGAAAAAATGGAAGGAATTAAACTTTTTATCAAAATTTCTGAGGATTTTTGACATTTTGAAATGACCTTACATTTTAGGACAAAAAGAATATTGTTAACAGTAATTTAAATGTGTGTACGTTACACACACAAACACACTATCCAATTTCAAAGAATGGCGCCGTATGACTATTTTAAAATATGCAAAGGGCGTTTATGCAGGTTCTGTGAATGAACTGGGTCGTTTCGCGATCTGATGTATGCAGCGTTACCTTGCATATTTTTATGCAAAAGACTGTTTCCATGGCTCGTAACTGTAACATCAAAATCTCAAACCAGCAACATTATCAATTGCTACAAGACCCGATTTCTATTTTAAAATACGTATGTCCAATGTCTAAATACATAGTTCCATTTTCATGGGTTTTCTTTTTTTCCTTCAACGTGTTGAATGAAAAGCTCATGGGCTCAAAACCCGAGCTCTTCTGATTTTCTTTGGTAGGTTTTGTTTAATGTTATATGTTTTTCTTACATATAAACAAAAAGAAATAGAATAGTAAACAAAACATAAAAAGAATATAGTTATCAAATTTACATGTGTCTTTATGAAATGAGTCAAACTGTTCTCCTTAAAAAAAAAAAAAAAGACTCAAACTATTATAAAATGCCCTAAATCATGAAAAGTGGAACACCATTTCCATTTCAAGGATAGTGGTCCAGTTGCCATGATCAGCTGAGTCAGCTTACTCCCATCAATTTATCCCAAAATATAGTCTAGTTGGTATTCGAGATTTATCCCAAAAAGTTAAAAGTTCGAATTCAGGGTCGTGTCGGAATTTACTCCAAAAAGTTAAAAGTTCGAATTCAGAGATACTCACAGTATGGGTGTTCTATTGCTGTTATGCCAAAAACCTAGTTATATGAAGCACATTATGTAGGTTACTGTCTAAATACTCACTCAAACTAACTACGAGACCGGTGATCTTTTGATTTACATGGATGGATGTAGCCTAGGGTGAGGATTTCACCTTCACTCCAAGCTTACTCCCATCAATCTCACGGTCCATATTCTGACATGACTGCAGCCAAGGTATTCCTCCGTTAGTCGGCCGCCATGCTATTATTTCATCTTCACTAGGCTGCCTCCTTTCATTTCGACGCCCGTGTTCCGCCGGCGATTACCAGAAATGGCGTCCAAACTTTTCTTATCCCATACGACCTACCATATAACTCCGGCGACTCAACGGCCTTCTTTACTTTCCCGCCATTGTCCAATCTCTGATTTTTGGAACTCGTCGTCTCATGCGCCGTCGTTGCTATCCTCCACCGACAAACATAAAGCCCTGTTTCTGTCATTCAAGTCACCCCGGAGATCCGACAAGCTTCGCCGGGCTGTGGCAACTATCAGTTCGCAATTAAGTTACCCGATCATCTCTCCTCATGATCACTGGGGCACTTGGACTGCTCTCTTCGCAACCGGCGCTTTCGGCCTCTGGTAACTAATTATTATATTCACATTCTCTCCATCACGATATAACTCTTCTAAGCAATTCGAATAGGAAAATAATGTTCTTGGCGGATTGAGGCATATGGTTAATTGTGTAGCTGTTTGTTGAAGGTCTGAGAGAACTAAGATTGGAAGTGCTTTGAGTGGTGCACTGGTCAGCACGTTGATTGGTCTTGCGGCGAGCAACTTGGGGGTTTTACCTTCTGAAGCGCAGGCTTATAAAATTGTTTTGGAGATCTTGCTGCCCCTGGCCGTGCCTTTGCTGCTTTTTAGGGCGGATCTGCGTCGAGTGATAAAGTCTACAGGGAAACTGCTCTTGGCTTTTCTGCTTGGATCAGGTAATGCCGGGAAGTGTTCTTCCTACTGATTTGATGCAGCAAGAAGTTATCTTTGTTGATATATTCTTGAACATGCTTATTATGAAATCATCATTTTGCGCGATTGCCTTTTTTTTTTTTTTAAATCTCTCCTCAAAACTTGAAGAACTGGTTTGAAAGCTTGATACAGCAACTATAGAATCACGAATCAAAAGGAAAGGAAGCATATGGGCATCTTTCATGAAATTCGGAAACGCTCCAGAAAGCGTATGCATGTAAGATGTCACTACTTGATTAAAGGTCAGGAAAAAAAAAACCCAGTGCCTTAAATACTGTTGCCCAGCTTCTCAATAGAAAAGGGAAATGGTTCTTTGCCGGAATCTGTAGCTGTAAAAACCCACTTGGCTCCATATTAGACAATTGGATAAACTCCGTGTATGGATGGTTTTACTCATAATTCATCCTGGTAGAAGTTGGCCGAAGTGAATTCCATCCCGCTCACTTGCTCGGATTTATCTTTAGTTCAATGTGATGCTTTTGCCGAGTTGATTTTTAGCCCTTCATTTGGCGAAGCAGAATCCTATCAACGAATTGAAATTGAAGCCAAGTTCACAATTTACAACATCCAAAAAAACAATCAACAATCCGTATTCTTATGTGCCTTGGAACTTCTGCTTTTGCTGCAAACACGGCCGAAATTCCTTCAATGTTCAAGTGACTTTTGTTGGAGATATTCTGACAGGCTTTTCTGACTATGTTTTAACAAGGAAATATCCTCCTTCAGAACTGAAGTTTGTGCTATTAACCTGCTTTTATATGCTTTCCTGTAATGACTTTTTGATAATTTTGCATAGACGGTACCATTGTTAGCTTTCATGCTTTAACTTTCTTTGAAGCGTTCTTCTAAACTGTTTTTCGAATTGCACGACAGTTGCGACAACCATTGGAACGGTTTTGGCATTCTTGTTGGTCCCGATGCGTTCACTTGGTCAAGATGGTTGGAAAATAGCTGCTGCTCTAATGGGAAGGCATATTGGCGGAGGTAATCTACCATACATGTATATTGTATTTTAGTGTTCTATGCTGGATAGAGTTGATTCAGTTTTCTCGTGGACTGATATCTTTGTCGTTTGTTAGAATCGAGAAATGATCACAAGATTTTATTTACCAAACCTTTTGTCGTGTAATTTCATTTTGGTCATTGTGATGCCCCAACATGAAACTAATAAGAGCATGAGAGTGGATCGGCCTAAAATTTGTTCGTATGTTTTTTTTTTTTTTTTGATATTTTAAAATTATAATTGGTCTTTCTGGATCAATAGGGCCGGCAGCCACTAGGACGACCAGGTGCTTTGCTTTTTTTTTTTTTTTTTTTGTGTGTGTGTGTGTTGTTTTCTTTTTAATATTTTAGTTTATTTAATTACATAGGAGATTCTTTTTTGTTGGCTAAGTTTTAAAATTTTTGGAACTTATAAATAGGCCTCTTTCTACACTATTTTCATCATCCCTTTTATCAATAAAAGTTGTCACTCTGGCAACTATTTTGTAAAGGTTGACAGTTAGTTTAACTTACTTTTTGAATAGCTACTGCTTATGCTTGGCTTATGTGTCCACTTCCCGGCAGCATTTTGTAAAAGCTGGCATTAGAGATTGGATAGTATGTTGTAGGCCATATATGGTTGCTTAAACTAAGCTTTTAGTTGCTCAATTATGAGCAACAACTTTTGTAACGTGGCACTTTTGGATATCTATGAAATTTTACTTACAAAATAAAAGAAGAAGTTTGTCAATTCAAGCTTCGGTCTTTTGAATTCAATCAATTCTTTGAGGAGGAATTGTGATCTGAATTCATCACCTAGGTTGTTCAAGAAATTTTTCAAAAATCTTCAAAGTTTCTTGACACGAGTTGTTGATCAAACGAGAGTTGCTCAACGTGGATAAAAGCATGTCTAACAAGGTTTGGAGCAAATTTGCGTTCATACAAGAGGTCTAACAAGGCTCTTTGTCTTTTCTTTAATTTTCTTCGTGTTCTTCGAATTCTTTGTGAGTCTTTTAAATTTTTTTCCGGTTATCGAGAGGCCTTTTTGTAGGCCTTAATTTCGCTAAGCACGCATCAACATAGTATCAGAGCGATCTTGAAACAAGAAATTTTATTTCTTTCTTGTCCTAAATCCTAAACGTCTATTCCCCCAAAAAAAAAAAGAAAAAAAAAAAGAAATCGCGGACATTAGTTACGTCTTGCAGCCGATTATGATATTCTTCTTTTGGGATCCTTTGTTTGTTGCTGTTAGCGTTACATCTACTGTTTACTTCTGACGTCAAAAAAAAAAAAAAAAGGTTTCATCATAATTGAAGTTCCTGTGGCCAAAGACAAAAGGAGTAGGCCAAGTGTTTTGCTTTATCTTCTTTAAATTGAGACTTTGTGTGCTTCAATCTTGTATCTTTCTTTAGGTTTCTTTAAATAATTAAATGCAATTTAGACTTGCATAAAATGAGAGTTTGTTCATCATCTATAAACTTTGCAGTCTTGTTTTCTTCATAAAAATGCCATCTTTTGTCTAATTCTTGCCGCACTTAGGCATTGTTTGGTTATTGTGTTTGTTGATTGTTGCTAATTCTGCTTCAGAATTTGGATGTAATTCTTTGATTGTTGATGTACATTTTGACTAAATTTTCATCCATCTTTACACAAGCCTCCAACCTTAAAATAAAACCCTAACCTTACTTTTTTTGATTTTTGACACAAAAAAAAAAAAGAAAGAAAAGGAAGGCAACGTGTTTTGCTGCCTTCTGCCAACCTCAAACACTTAAAAGGGTCAGAATCCTTTGACAAAAGCTTCGGCCACAGGATAAAAAAATCGCTAGCATTAGGAAATTTGGTCAGCAGCCTTTCTGCCAATTTCTTGAGACTAAAAAATTGCACACTAAAAAATTCAATAAACAAGCCGTTTGATCTATCTTAAGTTATACATACTCACCTAAAAATTTTTACACTCATTTCTTAGGATATTTTAGTGATAACTAGCTTAGTATTTGGCCATTGAAACTAAGAGTTGTCAAGACAATTTCTTAGTATTGACTTCAGCCATACTACATATTATCGATTTTTTATTTTTCTTTGAATACATTCTTGAATATATACTTGTGTCTCCCATGTCTAATCTTGTTGTAGCTCGAGACCCTTCAAGAAAAGAGGAGAAGAAGATGTTAAAACAACCTTGGAAAATCATATTCACATCTTGCTTGGTCTTGATTAGTTCAAACAATTTGAACACTTGGGAACAAGGTTAGAGGTAAAAAGCTTTGAGTGGTGAGACTATTTGAGGGGAGGTAAAAGCCAATTGTTTGAGTGAATCCATACACGAGTGTGGAAAGGCAGAAAATAATTGATTCGGTTTTTACTAACGTAATATTTTCTTTGGTCTTTGTATTAGTCTTTTTCTTCTTTGTTTGAGTGTGTTTGATTTCAGATTTAAGCGATAACTAATTATGACCGTTATGATCAAATTGGGACACTTCTAATGGGTCAAAGTAAAAAAAGAGACATGCAACAGCTTCTCGTCAACCCAATGAAGATGATAAAGTGGTTAAATAATTTGGAGAGTTAAGTGTTTCAAAAGCAACATTAAGGAGCTGAGGGAGAACAAAGAGCAATTTAGTCTTTCTTAAAATCTTTGGGTAAGTCGTTGGCACATATGTATCAATCTTTTTTTCAAGAACATATTACAGTAATAAAATATTGCAATGAGATGTTAGATGGACTATATGGTGTTTATGTTGAAGAATATGAAGAATTAACGATGATAAGATTTATGCCTGAATTGAATAATAATATTGCGACCAAACACACAAAGTGAGAAAGAATCTTGATCAAATGTTTTATCTTGCAGACTATTATGAAACAAAATAGGCATTTGATAGAAAGAAAGAAATACTAGAACTCCGACTTTAAAAACAAGAATTCAAGGAACAAGTAATTGTCACTTACAAAAAAAGAAACATGTGATTGTTTTGAACTCTCACATAGATAATGCTCTACATGTTATGCATGAAATTCCAAGTGATTCACTTTTTTTTAATCATGATTTGGGCGCTAATACAACCTAACGTGCATGAGGTTGCATGTGAATTGCAAGGAAAATGATGATGATTTGCATAAAACGCTTGTTCATGAAGCTATTAATTTGCCTGAGGTAATTGAGAGTTTGAATGAGAATGGAGCTGAAATCGAGAAAAAGAAGAATATATAGGTGTAATTGTAGTTGAAAGGCAAGAAAATTAAAACAAACATGTTTAAAATTTTATTGCCTGATTCATTGTCATCTTTGTTAGCATATGAACTTTCATTATTGCAAGCTGAAGAGGATCAAAAGGAAGTGTTAAACAACAATGACACACTACTAACAATTTTGTCTACCGCAATATATTCTTTTGTTTTGTGGATTATTGTTAAAAGTTGTGTGAATCCAGCAAAAATTCTCTTTTCAAAGGCGTTGATTTGTATGCGTGTGTGTTTAAGGATTCCCGTGGTTTTTGAGTTCACTTGGATTATCTATGTGTTTGATTTGGGAGCTTTGATATGCATGTATAAAAGTTTGAGTCGTGGACTAGTGTTTTAAGTATTTGCTAGCTTTCTAAGTTTATTACTCTTTTAAGCATGTATTCAAAGTTGACGTTTTTCTTGGATTTTGAATTTCTCTTCAAAAGGGAGTAGCTTGGTGAGCAATTGCTTAACAGGGGAACATAATTTACAAGAGCTGAATCTTAGTCCCATGAAGTGTTCAATGTCATGCGATATGCCGCCATATTTTGTGCATAGTAATATTTTGATGCAGGTCTTGTTCTATTTGAAACATGTTAAAAAGAGACAAAACGAGTTTGTGGAAAGCTTGGAGTTAAAAGAGAAGTTTATGCGTTAAGTTTAAGTTTCTTTCAACCTTATTAGTCGTATGTTTTATCGTATTTATATTTGATCATGGTAGAGTTGGGAGTAAATTAGCTTTGTTTGAATACATTAACTTCTTATGTTCCGAGCATATTTGTGGATTTCTCTTTCTCTAGTGTAGATTTAGATTCGATGATGGGTCCTTTTGAAGAGACGAGAATGATGCCCCATCAAGATGCACAACCAGAGCATGAGAGGAGGGTGGGCCGGAGTAAAATTTGTCCGCATGCTTTTTAAAGTTTCGGATCAATAGAGGGCCGGCATTCAGTAGGGCAACCAGCTGTTTTTGTTGTTTTGTTTTGTGTTGATTCTTTTTTTATTATTTTAGGTTATTTAATTAGATAAGAAATTCTTTTTCTTGTTGGTAAGTTTTAGGATTTTTTGGAGCCTATAAATAGTCATCCTTGTACACTATTTTCATCCATTTCGTCAATAAAACTTAGAGAAAAATTGAGCTTTTTGCTCTTGTGAGTATTTGAAGTTTGTCAACTCAAGCTCTTTTGAATTCAATTAATTCTTTGAGTAGGAATTGTTATCTGAGTTCATCCCTTAGGTTTTTCAAGAAGCTTTCTAAGGGTTTATCAAGATTCTTAGCAAAAAGGTTGTTGATCAAATGAAGATTGCTCATCGTGGATAAACAACGGGTCTAACAAATTTCGTTGCGAAGCTACATTTATACAAGGAGTCTAACAAAGTTCCTTGTCTTTTCTTTAATTTTTTTTTGTGTTCTTCACATTCTTCGTGTTCTTCATGTTCTTTATGTTCTTCGTGTGTTCAAGTTCTTTGTGAGTCTTTCAGTTTTTTGGTTATCAAGAGGTCTTTAGAAATGTGTGATTTCGCTAAACACGCATCATATTGAATGACATCTCATGTTGTGCACGAGCACAATATAGCATCAGAAAGAGTTGGATAATCTCTATCAGGGAAGAAGAATCCGTCTATGTAATACTTTTTTACTTTTCATGTCCTTTCACGTAAACTTATTATTTGCTTGCAACTAGTGAACCTCTTGATTTCACCAAAGAGGCCAAGATGCGCCACAATCAGATAAGTTAGCCTGGTTCATCAGTTCACTTCCAATGTATTTTCTTGGCCTATTCCTCATTCTTGTATGGACAAGCTTTCTACCTTTAATGTTTATTGGAAGGTAAGTTCTCAACTACAGAGATGAAAGTGTGTTCGTTATCTTGTTTGTTTCGTATTTTGTTTGTCATGTGGCTTCTCTTCATGCCATTGTTGAGTTCATGAGTAATCAAATTTATTTTGTTGTTCAGCTGTCAACTATGTTGCCATTTCTGAAGCTCTACAAGTCAGTCCTTCAGTTTTAGCTGCTGGATTAGCTGCAGATAATGTTATTTGCGCAGTATATTTTACGACTTTATTTGCACTGGGATCCAAAATTCCTGCTGAGACTTCAACCTTGACCACAGGTTTGTATCTATTTTTTCTTTCGGACAAGTGTATGTCACTCCACCTACGTTTTTCCTTTCTTGTCCAGGCTCTTGGTCTGGTTTTGTTCTATCTCTCTTATACTTGTTCCATCTTTTTCTGGTGCATCTTTCTCTGTCTACTGAAGCGTTTTGTATCCGACCCTGGTTGCTGTTTGAGTTTTTTAACACACTTGTTGTTTGAAAGTAAGCAAGCCTATGCTTGGCAACTCTAAACTAAATTTTCCTCATTGTTGCTGCTTAACAAGCTAGTCAATTGGGTTACTTTTGTTGTTTTTGAGGTTGTTCCTTTCAAGTCTTTATAGGCATCATGTACATTGGATGACGGATAATTCAAGTTATCTTCTCTTACCCGAAATTGGATTTGTCAGATTCTGAAACAAATGGGAACTTGGAATCCGGAAACAACATGTCTGTATTAAAAATTTCCACAGCCCTTGCGGCGTCTTTTGCCATCTGCAAAGCTGGAAGTTTTTTAACAAAGTATTTTGGGATTCAAGGGGGTAGCCTTCCAGCCATCACGGCAATTGTTGTCATTCTAGCAACTGCATTTCCTAGGCCATTTGCTCAGCTAGCACCTTCTGGTGAGGCTATGGCTCTCATTCTTATGCAGGTGATCTATGTTTGAACATGTTATCTTCTCCTTTCAGTTGTAATATTGCTTTTATTTATGCACTACTTCCTCCTGCTTTTCTCACAGTCGAAAACCTGAGTTTCAACTAATCAATCAATCATACCTAGTATATCCCAACGACAGCAAAAGCTATCGCTAGGGTCTAGGGAGGATGAGAGGCAGGCAAACAATACCTCTATCTCAAAGGATAGAGAGTTTGCTTCCAATGAGACAATCGGCTCTATATGTACATGCATAAATGACACAATAATAGGGATGTGGTGTGCTAGTGTGTTAGTGAGAGAATTTAATAAATACACATAGTATCTGAGTTTGTCAGACCAAATGTAACCGTTGGATTTACTTTTGGTTTAGATGCTGAATTTTTGTTATCTTTTATGATATCTTTGGGGGCGTAGGTGTTCTTTACCGTGGTGGGTGCTAGTGGGAGCATATGGAATGTGATGAGTACAGCTCCCAGCATTTTCTTGTTTGCCCTGGTTCAAATAGCTGTCCATCTTGGCGTGATCCTCGGCTTCGGCAAACTCTTTGGGTTTGACCTGAAGCTGTTACTCATAGCATCCAATGCAAATGTGGGAGGGCCGACCACAGCCTGTGGGATGGCCACGGCCAAAGGATGGAGCTCTTTAGTGGTTCCTGGTATTCTGGCTGGAATTTTTGGCATAGCTATTGCAACTTTTCTTGGTATTGCTTTTGGAGCGACGGTTCTCAGATTCATGTAAATTCTTACAATTTTCTTCAACTTATTGTTTGTAATAAGAACTCCATTATTTTGGAGAGCATCTCTTGGCAGTACTTAGCTTGCAGTAAATGTCTTATGTAGCATGCTTTCTAATTTATATTCGTTTTACTTAAAGCATTGACAAGGATTAGCAATTATACAAATTCTGGGACAGAAAAAAAAAAATCTTTTGTTACGTGACACGGTATTCCAAGTTTATCATTTACCTTCCCGCCTTGTACATATCATCACACGGCCTCAAGAAGAAGAAGAAATATTCATTTTCCACTGACCTTCGACTCAAAAAGTCAACGGGATTTAAGCGCTCTAACCTTCGACTCGAGAAGAAGAAGAAGAAATATTCCGTAACGTAGATCAATCGACGTAATGTCAGAAAGTCATGAATGCCTGGAATAAACTGGAAATTTTGTGACCAGAATGGCTAACAATAAAATTCAGGGATCAGCATCAGTCAGAACTTCACCACATTTCGAGTTAGACGCACACCCAGAACTACCAGAGGCTGGTCGCTTTTAATTAGTCATTCATCAAATTTATCATCTTACCGGCACGGAAGCCCATGCTTTCTGATTCATGATTGGGTGAGATCTCCCGTAATTAGAGGGAAATTCTCTTGCACCCCAAGTAAAAAAAGACAGAAGACGTGTTAAAGAATTAGAGCTGGGAAGTCCTTCATCCTCCACTCAACAGTTGAAAGAAGTTGATCTGGGGAATATTCCAACTTTTATCTGTTAACGTGATCTGTACAATGGTACTATTTGGAGCAAGGATCAGTAATGAGATTGGAGGGGGGGGGGGGGGGGGGAACAAAACCGTCTCCATAAAGGGGGAAAGAACCACCAGGTCCACAAGAATTACCGACAGCTGAAGCAAAAAAAAAAAAGAAAAAGAAAAGCTCAGAATGGAAAGAATCAATACCAATCACTACAAAGAACGGGCGTGGAAATCAAAATAAGCTGTGTAATCACCCTAAGCACACAGCATTCATCTGCTACAATATCCCAACAGGCCTTCGAGTCGTTCTCTTCTTAATCATGGCGCATTCTCGTCATTAGACTTCCAACTGTTAGCTATCATTAAAATATGCAAAACCACGGCTGTACACTTGGCAATCCTAGGCGCATCCTTTGACCGCTACACTCACTACTTTGCATCTCTTCATTGTAGGAGCCACCCGCCTCTGAAATTACCTTGTGTCTCATGCCTAGAACACCTCAAAAGAGAATTGGAGTCGGAACGTTCCAGACCTCTCCTACTGCATTCTGTCATCAGTCTTTTCATCTAAGTCATTCCCCCCCAATGAACACCAGTCCTCTTCGTAAATCTTCCAAGCCGAGTAACAGGTTTAAAGTAATCATCTGACTCCAATCTCTTTGTTCGTCTAAACGTTCCTGGGGGAGTCCTTCGCCTCAATTGGCTACTCCCAAAATTTCTTTCGTCAGCAAAAATGGGTGTCCTCCTTGGCTCATTATCTCGATCATCTTCGTCATTATAATTATCGTCCTCGAAATTAACGCGTGTCTCATACCGTGATCGCCGCACACTAGGATGTACCAAACCAAGCCGCTCATCATGTTCTCCATCGTCACAAATTTCCCCTAATTTATTTCCATCGCTAAATCTTCCAGATCGTACAACAGGTCTAAAGTGATCATCTGACTTCCATCTTCTCGACAGACCAACTGCATCCACCCTTTGAGACCGGCTGAATACTTCCATAGATCCCCGGTGTCTTAAACGGTTTGCAAAATTTCTCTCATTGACCCACCTATTGCTCTGTTTTGCAGAAAATGGGCCTTTAGCAGCACAGTTTGCCTTTTGGAATGGAAGCCTCGTTCTTACAACACCGGATTCTGTTATGAATTCAGGAGACTTGCTGTATCTTCTTCTAGTATTCAGATTTCTCTCCCTCTGGGATTGGCAAACACGAGGCGAGCCTGTCCTTGATCTTGAACGAGATTTCCTGCTTGGCGCATACACGTGCGGGACTTTATCTGAAGGAGAAAAACTGCGCTCCCAACGTGGTAAATAACGCACGAAGCGGCCAGAAGATGCACCATCATCAACTACAGGTTCATCATATTCCTTCCTAAGGCCCCTACCGATCCTTCCAGCAAAATTTCCAGAACTGCCCCTTCCACACCTACTGGTGATTTTCCTGAGGTTACTATAGTAATCATCCCTCTCCATGGGTGATCTTCTCCTGAGAAATGGTCGTTGAATTCCTTTTGAGATGTTTATTGATTCATTGTTCTCATAGGAGTTCATATCATCAAACTTATCAGCAAAATCAGCCAATGTGTTTCTAGGCCTATCCCGTCGGTCACCCTCAGGTCCTCGAAACATGTCGGTCCGTGAAGAGGCCCTGTAATTCCACCGGCCATAGCCATCCATTTGCTGACGTTCATATGGAGTAGATCTAAACCTTGTCGCTGAGCTATCAGCAACACTGCTCCTTTCACATCGTGAAACTGAATCACCAACTTTGCATGTCCTGAGAATTAAAAAAAAATGAACAGAAACATTAAATTTGTTGTAGGGGCATCGACATCTGATGAGACATAATGGGAACAGTAAACCAGATTGAGGAGAGACAGAGAAGATAGAAGAAGACATAGAGGAAAATGGGCCGTTGGAAAGTAACACGCAAGTTCCAAGTCTGCAAGTAATACTTCACAAGGAAAAAGTTAAGAAAATTTTATTTGGGATAAACCTGTTCTGGGAGAACTGCACATCTACTTTCCTGTCAGAAACGTTGAAATTCGATGATCCTTGCAACTTCTCCTTCGTTATCCCTGATCCAAATTTCCTAACATATGATCCTCTAGTATGGATGCTATCTGTGTTGTCAAAACTACGTCTTCTGGTCATACTAACATCATGTTTTTGCAGCATGGGTGTGCACGGCTCTTCAGTTGTTCCAGACCCTTGATTTGATACTTTCTTCACTTCAACTTCAATCTTGTTCTCGTCATTTCCTTTCATAAACCCCAAAGTACTCATCCTGGTAACACCTCCAGAGACCTCAGTTCGCAATGCGTTGTTTTTTTCAGTGGCACGTGAACCTTCAGAAGCAGCTTCGACTATCTCCATACTAGGATGATCTCCAACATCCGATTCCTCGCCAACTCTACCATCAGATTCATAGTCAACACATTCAAATTCCCCATCGTCTATTTCATCTATATCCCAAGAGAGCAACGCAGGCTCCCGCAATTCCCCATCATCGTAAGGAGACTCATAATCTAACAAAATCTCACTGATGTTTTCGTCAGCATCCAACCAAACATGCTCATCATCCTCAAAAACATCAGCCTCGTGACAGTCATCATTCACCGTAGGTTTCATTGAGTCCTGCACAATGGATGCATTTACAGTGTATACACCAGAATCAAGGAGTGTATCATGCTGGGAAATATGATCTTCATCACCATGTTCATTGTCAACGTTCTCCTGGTGCCCTTTTCCGCCATTGCATACACCTGATTGACCTACAACACAGATGTCTGAGGTACACATATATTCCACCTTAGGAAGTGGACGATAATGGCCCTCACTGCTACTTCCAGATTTCTCCACACCCATGATTTTGCAAGATTTTCCAAGCATCTTCTCCACAAAGATGGTTTCGCTTTCAGATAATTCAGTTGTCCTGAGAAAATCATCAGCACTGGAGTTGTTCTCACTTCCAGACATATCTAACTCTGCAACCTCAGGAAGAGCAACTTTCTGCTCAGAACTTTTCAACGTGGATCCTTCAAGCTTTGTATTGTCCTCAACTTGACAGATAGAAACTTCATGTCCGTTAAGAACCTGCATAAGAAATTCGGTTTAAAGCTTCTAGAGAATGGCCATAAAGAATACAAATGTCGATTTGTGGCATTCCATCAAACAGAGAACTTCTGCTATGTTTTCCTTTACCTTTGACGCAGATATAGCTGATCCTATGTCAACTCTACCCACAGACACGTCCACATAGTCTCCTTTTGGAAAATCTTTTTCGACATCAAGCTTCTCCTTTTGAATGCCATCAGTGGAGACTTCTGATGAGCTGTTTCTGACAACTACATCATCTTGAGGTTCTTGCCCTGCTTTCATTATGGTGATAAGATCCCAGTGACGCTGATAAACTTTTGAAGAGATAGATGTGGATACCACCCCTTGCCTGTTTTTGTCCGCATTATGAGCAGAAGATGAACAATTCTCGTTTCGCAGCCATAATGCGCCTTGGTGGCTCGAAGACTCTGATTCTGAGCATTCAACCGATTCTCCCAATGCTGTGGTTGAGGTACATGTATCGCCACAGTTCCTCAGCCTTGAAAATACTTCTGCGACATCCCCTTTAACGGTACCAGGATTATCATCCAAGCTACTAAAGCATGCTGCATCTGCAAGAAGCGCAATACCAGATAAATTATTTGTATCCCCCGACACCTTATCATCCACATTTGCATCATCAGATACGTTCCCAACTCCATTAGCCAATCTTCGTGTGTCGGAATACGATTCTGATGACTGGTCCCCCGAAAAAAAAATTTTATCTGATAGATGTTCAAAATCTTCAGAATGTGACCCTGTTCGCTGTTCAGGTGATAACGATTCTTTATTTAGGGAAGGTGGCGGAGAATGAAGGACATATCTCCTTTTCTTAAATGGCACACACCCTAAACCATCAGCCAAGAGTTGACCCGTTAACGGTTCAGCAAACTGTGAAACAGTAAATGATTTTAGATAACAAAAGCTCAACCTAATGCATTCAGTAGCTAGGTGATCAGGGAGAGATATCAATACCCTTTCAACATCAGACACGGAAAATTCTCTCCCTCTTTTGGGGCTCTCACTGGCTAGCTTGCAACGCCCACTTCCGGTGACTGACTTTCTCGAACGCTTTCCCTTAGTTACAGTTTTCCAATTCAACTTTGAGTAGTTAGAATTTTTACCTTCCAGACCGACTACATGGAACATGCTGCACGCGAACAACAAGAGAACATAAATTTTCTATATACTGCATTAAAATTATGAAGCAAATAAAAAAGGGTACAAAACACAGCCAACAGTTTTTTCCTAGATAAAACACAAGTCATTATTGTTAAGGAAGAATAATGAGGCTAAAATTCTTTCACTTATTTTGATAGAGCTGGCAGTTGAACATTCCCAACACGCACCATTATATAACATCTCAGGTTAATCATATAAAAAGGATGTCCTGGTTCATAGCAAAATCAGAACAACCAACAGACCATGTAGAATCCTGCGAAAGAAACACGGAACACGAGCCAGGCTTTCTCGATCATTGAAGACAAAAATAGCACACAACCAATAGCATCTTCTAAAACAACAAGCACATCACTTGTAAAACCTCCAGAAAAATTCAACTTGACATTCTTAAAAGGACAATATAAGACGAATGATGGAATCATTATACTTTATGCAGGAAAACAAGGGGCCCGAGATTCAAATCTATCTGCAGGCAGAAAGGACTACATTCTTTGGTTCTTCCACATGCCCAAAAGTCCATTAGACATATCCAAGTTCTGACAAGGGAATCACCAGAAGCCACTCTTCATATCTTAGTTTCCCCACCAATCAACCAACCAATACACTAACCTTCACTTCTGCCACATTCCTGGAGGACACAAATCCCAACAGCTAGAACAAAGCTAGTCACCAAATGCACACTACTACCAAGGAAGTCAATTTATAACTCATATTCATAAGAAATTTCCTCTTTCAAGGTCTGCCCTCAAAGTAAGCAGAAGGATGGAATTTACTAGAACAAAGTATAGCATACATTCCTCTTGCCTCAACCTGTTACTTTGAGCAATAGAATCTTATAACATGAACATCCAAGTTCAGAACAAATTGCAATGCGCTATTTGTGGCTTTTTTTTCTCCTTTTGCCAGAATCCAAAAGGAGACATAGGAATACGACTTCTATCAATCAAACAATGTCCAACCAGGCCTCGAGTTTTTGCAAGTATATCTCAATTCCATGACTACCTTCACAGATGAAAAGGAGAGTGAAGAAAAAGTCATATATAATTCTGTTTGTACCAATCCTTAATTTGGAAAATTTGTGTTCTTAACATGACCCGATCTGAAACAAATCCTGGAAACCTCTGCAGAGAGGTCAAAAATCCTATAACAAGGCAAAACCGCACCAAGAATGGTAATCCTACTACCATGTCAACAGGGCAATATCTACGCAAGATAACTCTTCGATGGCCTTCTTGTCTCAATGCATTACTAATGCCATCGATACTCTTCATGGTAAAAGTTTTCATGGAAATCAACCAGAGCCTGACACAAGACCAACAATCTCGGAAGGATTGTTCAAGGTCGACGATCAAATGCTGGGAGTTCCCGAGTCAAGTCATACATATATTGCCGACTTCCATGAATAGCTTCAAAGGGTATATAAATCTCGGAGTTCGCTAGTCCCGATCTTTAAATGACGAGCTTAACTGATGCCAGGGTGAGATTTCAGGAATCAAACTTCCAGTTATTTAACCTCTTTTCGTACTCCAATGAGAAAATAAACAAATTTCGCCGACGACGAGGGATGGACCAAAATGATGAACCAAAAAAAAAAAGGATAAAGCTCACGAAATCAATAAAATCTAGGGTTCTCTGTACCTGTTTTCCTTCGCTTTCTTTTTCTTTGTTCCGTCTGAAGTTCCAACCAATTAAGATTAAGGAATTCCTTCAATCTCTGTGTCGGCTACTCCTCAGGATGTCCAACTAGCAGCAATATATACTAGGTTCACAGAAACACCACTCGTCGAATGGACGAAAATTAACCCGAATAAATAATCAAACTCCGATCCTCTGTCAAACGTAGTGTTCTTTGAGAGTTCTTCAATTGTCGGAGTCGGAACACGAACGAAAAAATCAAACAAGGCCGGATCTACGCTTACCAGAACCGCTGTAATACCGACGTCGGAACTTTCTCGCCGTTTTACACCGTCGGAGATCTCTTATTCCTTTGCTTGTTTGATTTGCTTTTCCGCAAAGCTTTCTCTTTAAGAAGATTCCTTCCCAATTTGATGATTTCTTTTATCTTTTTTCCTTTTGAGATGAGCAAGCCATTCACCACTTATTTATGCTTGTCTGTGTTCCGAAAGAGCCCTCGGTGGGGCCAGATGAATGTGCCGACATTCCCTGAAAGTCGTGGAAATCAACAACCCTTTTTTGTCATTTGACGTCAACGCCTTCCCTCGACCGCCATTCTTGCCTTCAGATGCGAAGTTGATTAGGTTTTGGATTTTTCACGATTTTTATCATGTGCAAATCCAACGGCCCCTAACGATTATCATTACAAATTTGATTTTTCCCAACCTATTCAAGATATTCACACCTTTATTTTTATTGTTTAGGCCCCTATCCTTTTTATAATTAACAAATGTACACATATATTCATTATTTATTTATATGTGTATAGACATATATATAAACATAATACATACATGTATGTGTGTGTATATCTTTTTATCATTAATTTAATTTCAAACCTGTTTCATCTTTTTATGTCAACAGATTTGCCGGTCCTTTCATTTTACAGTCAGAGAGAGGTTTGTTTTAGTTCAAGAAAGCTCCAAGCTCTTTGTACTTGCAATGCATGTGCAGCTTCATCTAAATACACCCCAACACAAATGTCCATGCATCAGTCCAAAACCTTCATACGGATAATGAGAAACTGTTTTTCCACCATTTTCCACTTCTCGAGTTCATCCGAGATTTTCAAGACCATTTTCCATGTCTTGAGTTCATCCGAGGTTCCAAACAAAAGGGATAGAGAGACAGAAAAAGGCAAGTATCATTAGAAGATTTAAGAACTGGGAACTTCTCCAACTTGATACTGTTAATGTGATCTGTACAATGCTATACCACTTGGAGCCTGGATCCCAGCTAACGAGATAAGGGAGGAAAAAACCGCCTCCAGAAAAGGGAGAAACAATCACCAGGGCAACAAGAATTACCAATAACTCCAGCGAAAAAAAATGCTCAGAATGAAAAGAATCAATACCAGTCACTAAAAGTGTGGAAATCAAAGAAGCTGTAGTCATTCCAGGCACGCGAATAAACCAAAGAACAGCACTCAACCGCTACAATTTCCCACCAGAGGCCGTTAAGGTTCGTGAACAGAGACCATACTTATTTTCTGCTTAATCATGGCGCAATCTCGTTATTAGACTTCCACCAGTTAGATATCAGTAAAAAAAACGGCAGTTTTAGGTGCATTCTTGCCGGGTGGACTCAGCTACTTCTCATTTCTTCGTTGTTGGATCCACCCACTGCTGAAATTACCTCGTGTCTCATGCCTAGAACCCTTCAAATGAGAATTGGAGTTGCCCACACTGCGTATTGTTCCAGATCTCTCCTCCTGCATTCTGTCATTAGTCTTTTCATCCAAGTCATTCCCCCAATGAACACCAGTCGTCTTAGTAAATCTTCCACGCCCAGTCACAGGATTAAAGTAATCATCCGACTCCAATTTCTTTGTTCGTCTAAACATTCCTGGGGGAGTCCTCCTCCGCCTTAGATTGCTACTCTCAAAATTTCGTTCATCGGCAAAAATGGATGTAGTCCTTGGATCATTGTCTCGATCATCTACGTCATTATAATTATCATCCTGGAAATTAACATGTGTGTCAGTATAATTATCGTCCTCGAAATTAACACGTGTGTCATGTCGTGAACGCCTCACACTAGGATGTACCAAACCAACCCGCTCATCATGTTCTCCATCGTCACAACCTTCCCGTAATTTATCTCCATTGCTAAATCTTCCAGATCGTTTAACAGGTCTGAAGTGATCATCTGACTTCCACCTTCTCGACAGAACAACTGCATCCACCCTTTGAGACCGGCTGAATACTTCTATAGATCCCCGGTGTCTTAAACGGTTTGCAGAATTTCTTTCATTGACCCACCTATTGTTGTGTTTTGCAGAAAATGGGACTTTAGGTGTAGAAATAAAATTCTCACCATAATCAGCAGCAGAATTTGGCTTTTGGAATGGGAGCCTTGTTCTTTCAACACTGGATTTTGATCTGAATTCAGGAGACCTACTGTATCTTCTATTATTCAGATTTCTCTCCCTCCGTGATTGCCAAACACGAGGTGAGCCTGTCCTTGATCTTGAACGAGATTTCCTGCTTGGCACATACCCGTGTGGGACATTATCCGAAGGAGAAAAACTGCGTTCCCAATGTGGTAAACAACGCAAGAAACTGTCAGAAGATGCAGCAGCATCAACTACAGGTTCATCATATTCCTTCCTAAAGCCCCTACCGATCCTTCCAGCAAAATTTCCAGAACTGCCCCTTCTGTGTCTACTGGTAATATTCATGTGGTCACTGTAGTAATCATCCCTCTCAATGGGTGATCTTCTCCTGAGAAATGGTCGTTGAATTCCTTTCGAGGAGATGTTTAATGGTTCGTTGTTCTCATAGGAGTTCAGATCATCAAATTTATCAGCAAAATCAGCCACTGTGTTTCTGGGCCTATTCTGTCGCTCACCCTCAGGTCCTCGAAACATGTCTGGCAGCGAAGAGTCCCTGTAATTCCGCCGGGCACACCCACTAATTTGCTGACGTTCATATGGGCTATCAGCACCGCTGATGCTTTCGCATCGCGAAACTGAATCACCAACTTTGCGTGACCTGAGAAATAAAATAAAAATTGAATTGGTTATCAGAGGCATCGACAGCTGATGCAACTTGCGGAAGCAGTAAATCAGATTAGGGAGAGGGTACAGAAGAAGGAAGACCACAGAGGAAAATGAGCAGCTGGAGAAACATCCTCCAAACAAGTCTCCTTTACAAGAACAGAGAAAGAAATGAGTGGAAATATATTTGTTTTTTACCTGTTCTGAGAGAACTGCACACCTTCTTTCCTGTCAGATACGTTGAATGTCCTTGATCCAAATTTTTTCACATATGATCCTCTAGTATGGATGCTATCTGTGTAATCAAAACTACGTCTTCTTGTCATACTAACATCAGGTTTTTGCACCATCGGCGTGGACAGCTCTTCAGTTGTTCCAGACCGTTGATCTGATACTTTCTTCACTTCGGTTTCAATCTTTGCCTTGTTCTCACCATAACCTTTCTTAAGCCCCAAAGTACTCGTCCTGGTAAAACCTTCAGAGACCTCAGTTGACAACGGATCGTTTTTGTCTGAGACATGTGAACCTTTAGAAGCAGCTTCGCTTATCACCATGCCAGGATGATCTCCAACATCTGATCCCTCGCCAACTCTACCATCAGATTCATAGTCAACACATTCATCTTCTCCATCGTCTATTTCATCTGTATCCCAAGAGGGCAAAGCAGGTCCCCGCAATTCCCCATCCTCGTAAGGAGATTCATAATCTAACAAAATCTCACTGATGTTTTCGGCAGTATCCAATTGGCCATGGTAATCATCCTCAGAAACATCAGCCTTATGACGGTCATCAACCGCAGAAGGCTTCATTGAGCCCGGCACAACGGATGCATTTACAGTGTCTAGACTAGAATCAAGGTGCGCGTCATGCTGGGAACTATGATCTTCATCACCACGGTCGTTGTCAACAAAAGCTTTCTCCTTGTGCCCTTTCCCGTCAGCGCATACAACTGATTCACCTACGACATAGATGTCTGAGGTAGACAAATTTTCACCCTTACAAAGAGGACGACAATGGCCGTCACTGCTACTTCCACATTTTTGCGCATCCAAGGTTTTGCAAGATTCTCCAAGCATCTTATCCACAAGGATGGTTCCGCTTTCAGATAATTCAGTTGTCCTGAGAGAATCTTCGCCATATGAGTTGTTCTCAATTCTAGACATATTTAACCGTGCAACCTCAGGAAGAACAACTTTCTGCTCAGAACTTTTCAACGTGGATCCCCCAAGATTTGCATTATCTTCAACTTGACAGATAGGAACTTCAAGTCTGTAAAGAACCTGCATAAACGATTTGGTTAAAGACTTCTTAGAGAATGTCCCTAAAAAATACAAATGTTGGTTTGTGGCATTCCATCAAACTAATGGTGTCTGATATGCTTTCCTTTACCTTTGACACACATATACCAGACACAAAGTCAACTGGCCCCACAGACATGTTCACATTGTTTCCTTTATTCGCGGAATCCAATTGAGTTGGAAATTCTTTTTTGACATCAAGCTTCTCCGTTTGAATGTCATCAATGGAGACTTCTACTGCTGAATTATTCCTGACAAGTAAATCACCTTGTGGTTCTTCCCATGCTTCCATTATAGTGTTAAGATCCCAGTGACGCCGGTCAACTTTTGAAGAGATAGATGTGGATACCAACCCTAGCTTGTTCTCGTCTGCAGTATGAACAGAAGAATTTTCACCAGAAGATGAACAATTCTCATGTCGCAGATGCAATGTGCCTTTGTGGCTTGAAGACTCTGATTCTGAGCATTCAACCGATTCTCCCAATGGTGTGGTTGAAGTACATGTATCATCGCAATTCCTCAGCGTCGAGGAAACTTCCGTAACATCCCCTTTAACGGTACCAGGATTATCATCCAAGCTACTAAAGCATGCTGCATCTGCAAGAAGCGCGATACCAGATAAATTATTTGTATCGCCCGACACCTCATCATCCACATTTGCATAATCAGATACGTTTCCAACTCCATTAGCCAATCTCCGTGTGTTGGAATATGAATCTGAAGACTGGTTTACTGAAAAACCATTTTTATCTGATAGACGTTCGAAACCTCCTGAATGTGACCCTGTTTTCTCTTGAAGTGACAGAGGTTCAATATTTCGGGAAGGTGGCGGAGAGTGAAGGACATATCTCCTTTTTTTAAATGGCACACACCCTAATCCATCAGCCAAGAGTTGCCCTGTTAATGGTTCACCAAGCTGTCAAACAGTAAATGATTTTAGATAAGCAACGCACGACATAATAACATTTAGTAGCAAGGTGATCAGGGGAGAGATATTAATACCCCTTCAACATCAGACACGGAAAATTCTCTCACCTTTTTGGGACTCTCACTGGCTAGCTTGCAACACCGACTTCCAGTGTCTGACTTTCTCGAACGCTTTCCTTTAGTTACAGTCTTCCAATTCAACTCTGGATAGTTAAAATTGTTACTTTCCATACCGACTACACCAAACATGCTGCAAGTACACAACAGAATCTGCAAACAAAGGGAGAACATAAATTATATATACACTGCACTAAAATTCTGAAGACAAAAAAAAGTACAGAAAAACGACAATAGTTTTTATTGATAGAAACACAACTCCTAATGATTGTTACCAACAATAATGGGACTGAATTCTCACTTATTTTGATAGAGTTGATAGTTGAACATTCCCGGAATGCACCATTATATAATATATCAGGCTACTCATATAAAAAGGATGTCCTGGTTCAGAGCAAGAGCGGGACAACCAAAAGCCCATGTAGGATCCTGCGAAAGGAACGCAGAACACGAGCCAAGCTTTCCGGATCATTTATGCCAGAATAGCGTCACAACCAAAGGCGTCTTCAAATACAACAAGTATTACTTGTAAAACCTCCAATAAAAGCTCAAGTCGTCATTCTTTAAAGGTTGATGCAAGGAGGATGGAACCATCGTATTTTCTGCGGGGAAAGAAAGGCCCTAGATTGTAGGAAAAAAGGACTACACTCTGTTATTTTCACTTGCTCAAAAGTTTATTAGACACATCCAAGTCATTGACAACGGAATCACCACAAGCCACTCCATATATCTTAATCACCCCACCCATCAACCAACCTATACACGAACCCTCAATTCTGCCACATTCCTGGAGAACATAAATCCCAACAGGGACAGAACAAAGCCAGTCATCAAATGCACACACTGCTACCAAGGAAATCATCTCATATTCGTATAATATTTCCTTTTTCAAGGTCTGTCCTCAAAGTAAGGGGAAGGATGGAATCTACTAGAACAAAGTCTAGTATATTCCCTCGACCTGTTACTTTGGGGCAATGGGAGATTATAACATGATGTTTAACATGAACAACCAAGCTCCGAATAATTTGCACTGCGCAATTTGAGCTTTTTTTTTTAACAGAATCCAAAAGGAGACAGAGGAAGCCAACTATTATGGACCAAACGATGCGACAACCCAAATAGAAGGCCTCGGGTTTTTGCAAGTAGGTCTCCATGTTCCCATGACTACCTTCACATATGAAAAGGTTTATCTAAAAAAAAAACATATGAAAAAGAAAGTGAAGGAAAGATCATGTATGATTCTGCTTGTACCGATCCTCGATTTGGAAAATTGGTGTTCTTAACATAACCGGGTCCGAAACAAATCCTGGGAACCCCTGCAGAGAGGTCAAAATCCCTAGAACAAGGCAAAACCGCACCAAGCAAGGTAGTCTTCCGACCATGCCAAGAGGGCAATATCTACACAAGATAACTCTTCGATGGCATTCTCGTCCCAGTCCACTACTAAGGCCAGCGACACTCTTCATGATTAAAGTTTTCACGAAAATCAACCAGATCTTGACACAAGAACAACAATCTCGGAAGGATTGTTCAAGGTGGCGATCAAATGCTGGAAATTCTTGAATCAAAACACATACATCTTGCAGTTTCCATGAATTCTTTCACAGCAAGGGTATACACCTAGAAGTTCGCTAGTTCAGATCTTTAAGCGAGTTTAACTGATGACAGGGTGCGATTTCAGGAATCAAACATGCAGTAATTTGACTTCTTTTCGAACGCCAATGAGGAAAATAAACAAATTTCGCCGCTGACGAGGGTTGGACCAAAAATAATGAACAAAAAAAAGATAAAAGCTCACGAAATCAACAAAATGTAAGATTCTCGATACCTGTATTCCTTCGCTTTTTTTTTCCTTGTTTCGTCTGAACTTCCAACTAATTAAGATTAAAGAATGCCGTCAATCTCTGTGTCAGTTATCCCTAATACGTCCAAAAAGCAGCGGTAGATATTAGGTTAAGAGAAACACCACTAGTCTCGTGGATGAAAATTAGCCGGAAAAAAATAAGCAATCTCGGATCCTTTGTTGAACGTAGAGTTCTTTAAGAATTATTGTTCAATTTCTCGAAGTCAAAACACGAACGAAGAAATCAAACACCGCCGGATCTAGGTTGTCGAGAACCGCCGTAACACCGACGTCGGGACTTTCTCGGCGTTTTACACCGTCGGAAACTCCTAATTCCTTTCGATTGTTTGATTTGCTTTTCCGCAAAGTTTCCTCTTCAAGAAGATTCCTTCCCCCCAAAATTTGATTTCTTTATCCTTTTTCTTTTTTCTTTAGAGACGATGAGTTTGGAAATTGCACGCCATTCACCACATATTTATGCCTGTCCGTGTTCCGAAATTGCCCTCGGTGGGCCAGGATGAATGCACCGACATTGCCCTGAAAGTCTTTGAAATCAACTGCCTTTTCTTTGGTGCAAAAAAACAAACAAACAATCGAAACCAAAAAAAAAGTAACACGCTCACTTTTTTTTGTTGAAAAAAGTGGTTTATCGAATTTTATAGAGGATGTAAATTAAAAATGCAGTGGTTTATTAGTTAACACCTTTCGTTATTGTTCTTGCCTTCACATATGGAAATTGATTAGGTTATATTTTTTTTAGAATTTTGGTAACGTGCAATTCGGACGACGCTAAGCGATTATCATTAGTACAATTTTGTTCTTCCCCATTCTATATTTACTACCGTCTCCTTTTATATTTAACCAATTTTACTCCCTTATGGTATTTGTATATTTATTTTCATACGTATTTATCTTTACTATCAATGGTCTCAAAACTATATAACAATATTTAAGCTTTTTTCATATTAAGTAGAGTCGGCTGTTTTTGATTAATCATTTCTATTACGTTTTATTTTTATTTTAATTAATTTTGTTTGTTTGTTTTGACTGAAAACTTAAATCTTATCCTTCTTGTATGTCTCCTAATACATAATGCATAATATGCGCTTTTAGAATACACATCTTTCAAAATTATCATATCATTTGAACCGTGATTCATATCTAAGTATCTAAAATTCTCGCTTAAATTTTATACTCTCTATATGACATCGCCTGCATGAATCAATAGTCTCCATAGTGTTCTATCACTAATCATATGTTCCTCAATTATCATATGAATTATATTCTTACTTATTGTCTCTGTTCATGTCTTATTTGGTCTATCTTTCTTTCATTTAACATGCATCTCTCACCCAAATCTTATACACTCTACATGACATCGGCTAAATGAATCAATTTTATTCACCGTCTAGCACAGCCTAACATTTGCATCTACAAGAAGTCTTTGCATATGGTCATGCCATATTAACATTGATTTTCTCATCTTCTCGTCTATATGAGTCACCTCATCATTTATCATTATATGTTCATTTATGGTTTTATCATTCCTTTTATGTATATACATCCATCTTAATATTCTTATTTTCGTCATTCGCATTCTTTGTTCATGCTCACAATTTACTACATAACATTTAGACCCGCATAGCAGCGCTTGTCTTACTGCTATCATGTAAAACTTTTCTTTGAGTCTTAAAGATATTTTCCTATCTCAAAGAAGACACGACGCACTTCTTCATTATAACCACTCTTCTTGTACCTTATGATTCACATCCTTGTCAATTCTATTATCTTTCGGTAGTATATATCATAAATACTTAAAACTCTCACCTATGTGTATTTATTGGTATTCTGCCACCACAACTCCACCATCGTGTGTGTACGTGCTTTAATTTTCATTCTCTATAAAATATGTTCCAAACAGCATGTATGATAATGATACCATTTCATCTTCTATACCATTCTAATTCCAGCATCTATCTTTCCGATTCCGATATTAATATTGAAGTTCAAACTAAACGCTCCCTCTGTTAATTCTAACATGAGATTTTAATATATATTTTTAAGTAGATAACATAAATGAGGTGACACTTATACCCCTCATTTGAAGTTTAAAAAAACATAAACTTCCATGGTCACCTTCATCTTTGCGCCGCCTCCTCCTCCACCTACTCCCTCCACCCCCAGGCCCCACCAGCACCGCCACATTTTCTTCAACCCAACTCAGCTTCCCCACCCTGTTCACCTTCAATTCACATCTGCACACCCCATACGTGCTGGAGTAATATGTATATCTCAATTATGACGCTCATATATGTCATTTATTAAGGATTTCATACATTAGATATATATCAATATGATAGAATTATTTTATATAGTTCATCTTTTTATAAGATATGGATAGAATTGAGAATATACATAAGATAAAAAAAGACGTGTTAAATATCCACAAACAATCTAGTATGAATACAGTAATTTAACATGGTATGTTTTATCGTTTTCAAGAAAATAAAAAAAGAGAATGTTGTATTCATACATATACTGGAATTTCAGCACTCCAACCTGGAGCCTGACTGGTAACTCGCCTAAAATTTCGATTTAAATCATAATTTATACCATCATGGAATAATTTGCATGGTCAATATAAATCATGGATATATTCTCCGCCCATTGGCAGGAAATTGCTTGTTTAAATTACGGATATAAAAAACGAAAAAAAAGGGGCAAATTTCTTGAGGAATAAAAGGTATATATGTTCACTTTTTTATCTTTACAGGGAAAGAAAGGTAGGTGCTAGACTGCTCGGGCTGGATGGGTGGAGAAATTATTGACAATATAGTCTTATGTCGTCCATTTTGAAAAAAATATATGAATTATATAAGAATGAAGTATCGTCAGCCATTGTTTTAAGGTTTTGAGTGGTTATGGACCTCACCGCATGTAAGTCTAAGTTTCAACATGGTATTAGAGCGGATTTAAAATGTGGACTCACACATTGTCTGACTCATGGTTGGCCATTTATTGTCTCCTCTCGCTCAAGTCCAGATGTTTATGTCTAGCATGTGGTTTGCGACTGAAGACAGGTTCTAAAGTATACGTATATGTCAAGCCACGTGGTTTGTGATTGAATGCAGGTTCTAAGGCGCGTGTATATGTGAAGCCACGTTGCTACGTCAGTGCGGATATTGAGAATATAGTTTCACATTGTACACTTTGGAAAAAATATATGTGTTATATAAGAATGAGGTATTACCACTCAATGCCTTAAGGTTTTCAGTAAATATAGACATCATCTCATGCAAGCCCAAGCTTGAACCGAAAGATCACTTTCATATACCATTGGAAAGTAGAGATTTTTAGAGGAATAAAAATATAACCTCAATATAAAATTGTTGACCTATACGTACAAATAAAAAATATGCCTAAATTGTCTTATTGTAGATACAACATATTATTCATGGAAAAGTAACCTTAACAAACAACAAAAAAACATAGCAAAGTTCTTGATTGAATTTCGGACGTCGCTTTATTTGCGCAATATACATGACATGTTCAACGTGTTACATATTTGATACATTCACCGCCATTTTGTACTAATTTTACCTATATTCCAAACCTCGTAAGGATGGAACATTGGGTGAGTCATTTTCAGTAAAAGCAATTAAAGTCCCTTAACTATGACAGAGTTCCCCTTCTTTAACTCTTAAGAGGTTTTGGCTTTTATGTCAAAAAAAAAAAAAAGATTTGGCTTTTATTATTGGTGGGAGTTTATTAACATACTGAAGTAAATTTGACCCAAATATTCTTAGGGAATGGGCATCCATTTCAATTATTATTTCATAACATAAATATATTTTGGAGTTGATAATTGTAAAAGAGTATCTAGTTTGATGATACAAAAGACTTAAATTGGCTCCTAATTGCGCCCATAGTGATATCATTAGAGTAAATTACGTCCAACTAGAGACATAAGCGAAATTATTTTCCTTTAGATTTTCAATACGGTATATTAAATTCCTAATAAAATCTGGTACTTTTTCTTTAAGATTTTCATGCACAAGCAAGCAAGGGTTACTTGTTGTAAAAGGGCTGCGATGCGTGACAATTTTGTGGCGTTAAGTGCAATCAAAGGCAAGCAAAACTTGTGGGTTTGTTTATATATATATACTCCACTTTCACTTGTTCATTCTTGTGGCCTTTTCCCAGGGCAAAGTACCCCCCCCCCCCGGTCCATCATAAACAATCATACGATGAAGATAAGAAACTCAATATCTCAAGGCATAAAAAAGTTCATCAACCGCAATGGTAACTTTTTTTTTCACTGTTTCGTTTATAACTATATTTGGATACACTATTTTTCTTCATATACTGCATATAATGGTTGGTGCTGCACTAATTACAACTTGTTAGCTATAATGGCTGTTGATATATATATATATATATATATATATATATATATATATATATATATATAATTTCAAGAATTCTTGTTATACATTCGTTCCAACCCTCAATTTTCTTTTGCAAATATATCTAGGCGGGATTAAATATATAAATGGAATTGTGATGTTGGGATCTTGGGTAGAGATAGGTGAACTCATCTTCTTACTTTTTTGATTACCTTTTGGTAGAGTACTCGGCTTTTAAGTGCAGCTATATATATATTTCTATATATACAGAGAGAGCGCGTTTGAATTATAACCATCATAGTCACGAACCTATATGAGTGCATCTCTCCTTTTAGTTGCTATATTTGTTTCTGTTCATGGTATGTTAGTTGTATTGAATCATTGATAAATCTGAACTATTTTCAGCAGATGAGGCTGAAGAATCAAACAGTCTAATTTTAGACGTCCGAGAAGAATATGCGAATGCATTTCGTACTGAATCTTACAATGAATTCTGGGAACGTGTTCTTGAATTAAGCAAAGGACGCAATAATCTCACAAGCCAAACATCATCGGCTCGGCTACCATCTTACCGGCTCTTTGTGGACCATCTATTAGATCCAGATCAACGTATTGTCTTTCAAACACTGGCTTTGATACGATCTTGTTCCACAAATCATGCTAGTTATATGTCAGCTTATTTTTCCGAAACTGCAAATACATTTTCTAGTTTTAGTCAATTACTGAAATATATGGATCACACACGTATCAAGTACAAGTCTCTAAAACCTATACTTGATTCTCTTCATATTATTGATTCGTCACGTGACAATCAACATGTGACACTGACTCGTTTGGTAGGACTTTCATATAGTTGTAACCCAACTGCTCAATCTACTTTGTTTCCCGGACCAAGTGAAATTAAAATGGTCCAAGCCAGGTGTTATGATTTACTTAGGCAGCTTGAGTCAAGCCGTGATAAGGCTCAGGCGGCTCGAGCTAAGGTTCGGCTAATTAGCAAGCTCAAACACGGCTCCGCGGTCTTTCTTGTGGCTATAACAGCTTCCCTGAGTATACTTGTGGCAGCTCATGCACTAGCCTTGTTAGTGGCTGCGCCGGGCCTTGTGGTCGCTTCATTAAGGCTTGTATCAGCCAAGAAGCTAACTAGATGGATAGCTCAGTTAGACACAGCTGCTAAAGGAACTTATATAATGATCAAAGACTTGGACATAGTTATTCGGCTTTTGGCTCGGCTAAATGACGAGCTGGAACATATGCAAGATGTCATTCGGCTCTTGGTAGACAAGGCTGAGGAACGGCTGCCAGCCGGAGGAGAAATAGTGCGCCGTCTGAAGATGAATTATATGGGCTTTTGTGAACAGCTGGATGAGCTGGAGGAGCATTTGTACTTAAATTTAATGACAATTAATCGTGCTAGAAACCTCGTCTTGAAAGAAATCATTAATCAATGATCACCTCCCTAACTGCAGTAAACAAATCGATGGGAAAATGAAAGTTTAGACCACCTGCTTATATAAAGGTCTGTTTATGGGTATAATTATTGACTAATTTTTGATTATACATTTTCCAGCATGACTTTAGACTTATTTATTTTTCTCCCTTGTATGATTTAAATCAAATAAACCAAACATAACTAAATTTGGAATTGAGACCATGCTTGTCTCATCGAAATAGACTACACGGGCGATGGCAGATTCAGAAAAGAGTGATGAAGGAAACAACAACATTATCGTATTGTATTATAAGTTTCCGCCTATGACAGGGTATAGAGGAATATGCAATCATATTCATGTGTTATGACTATTTTAATATCGGAAGACTTCTGTTTCATCATCATCATCATACCCAGTATATCCCAACGACAGCAAAAGCTATCGTTAGGATCCGGGGAGGGTAAGCGGCAGACAAACAATACCTCTATCCATATAGAGGCCGGGTTACCTCTATTCATGTGCAGGTACATATAGGGCCGGGGGTCTTACTGGAATCAAACTCTTTATCCATTGGGATGAAGGTATTGTATAACTGCCTCTCACCCTCCCCAGACACTAACGATAGCTTGTGCTATTGTTAGGATATACTGGGTATGGTGGTTGTTGTTGTGGTGTTATGTGCTCCGGCATAACAATCAAAAACTATTGCGCCAAATGTTATCAAAGGCAAAAGTTGCTCTCTTTTGGACAAGAAAATATTTTTCTGTGTGTTTTCATTCCTCATACACGTTACACTTTATAGTACAATTGGTATACCTATACAAGGTAACTACATCAATTACAAATTAATTACAAATCAATCACTACCTTTAATTACATGATTGGTAATCCCTAATTTTCCGCCTAATCTTCTGTGACGCTGATCTTCTGGGATTTGCACTAATCTTCTGGGATTTGTTCACACTCCCCCTCAAGTTGGACTTGGGGTCTACAACGTTCAACTTGCACAAGATCCTTTCAAACGACCTTCCATTAATGGCCTTTGTTAGTATGTCCGCTAGCTGATCTTCTGACCGGATAAATGGTAGTTCAATAACCCCTCCTTCTATCTTCTCTTTGATGAAGTGCCGATCAATCTCTATATGTTTAGTCCGATCATGCTGTACTGGGTTATCGGAAATGCTTATCGAAGCCTTGTTATCACACATCAATGGTACCGGAAGGACTACCTGTACGCCAATATCCTTGAGTAGTTTCTGTATCCATAACACCTCAGTTACTCCTTTTGCTATCCCTCTGAACTCTGCTTCAGCACTAGACAAAGCAACGACCTTCTGCTTCTTGCTTTTCCAAGTCACAAGGTTGCCCCCTACAAGCGTAAAATACCCTGAAGTGGACTTTCTATCAACTAAGCTTCCTGCCCAATCTGCATCTGTGTAGGCTTGAACCTTCAAGTGTCCATTGTTTCGAAATACGATCTCTCTCCCTGGTGTACGCTTGAGATACTGTAAGATGCGTATAACTGCACTCATATGATGTTCCTGGGGATTATGGATGAATTGGCTCACCACACCAACGGCAAAAGCTACATCTGGCCAAGTATGTGACAAATAGATCAGCTTGCCAACCAATCGCTGGTACTGCCCTTTGTCTGTAAGTCCTGCTCCTTCAATAACCTGTAGCTTGTGATTTACTACCATGGGAGTGTCACACGGCTTACAATCCAGCATTCCTACTTCCGTCAAGAGATCAAGGATATACTTCCGTTGGGATATATATATATATATATATATATATATATATATATATATATATATATATATATATATATACCTGTCCTAGACCTTAACACCTCAATTTCCAGAAAATACTTCAACCCTCCAAGGTCCTTCATCTCGAACTTCGCAAACAAATGCTCTCGAAGCCGGGCAATTTCTTCATGATCATCTCCTGTTATTATCATACCATCCACACAAATAATTAAGCAAGTGATTAAGCTACCTCTTTGTTTTGTGAACAAGGTATGATCCGCATTGCTCTGCTTGTAATCGTCTTGTTTCATAACTTCAGTGAATCTGCCAAACCAAGCTCTGGGAGACTGGTTAAGTCCGTACATGGCCTTCTTTAACCTGCAAACTTCTCCTGTCTTAAAGTCATTTGAGAAACAAGGAGGCGGCTCCATATACACTTCTTCCCTTAGGTCACCATGTAAAAAGACATTCTTGACGTCAAACTGGAAGAGAGGTCAGTCTTGATTCGCCGCAACAGAAAACAGGACTCTGATCGTATCAATACGAGCCACTGGTGAGAAAGTCTCTGAATAATCTATCCCATAGGTCTGTGTGTAACCTTTCGCCACTAATCGTGCCTTGTATCGTTCAACACTTCCATCAGCTTTATATTTGACCGTGAATACCCACCGACACCCAACTGGTTTCTTTCCTGGTGGAAGGAGACATTTTTCCCACGTGAGATTCTTTTCCAGAGCTTCCATTTCGGTCCGCATAGCTTCCCTCCATGCGGGTTGGGTATGAGCCTCTTCTGCACTTCGCGGAACCTGTCTCTGATACCATGTTATCAAAGGCAAAAGTTGCGCTGTTTTGGACAAGAAAATATTTTTCTGTGTGTTTTCATTCCTCATACACGTTACATTTTATAGTACAATTGGTATACCTATACAAGGTAACTACATCAATTACAAATTAATTACAAATCAATCACTACCTTTAATTACATGATTGGTAATCCCTAATTTTCCGCCTAATCTTCTGTGACGCTGATCTTCTGGGATTTGCACTAATCTTCTGGGATTTGTTCACACCAAACTGATCTGTTCCAGAAGCAGTACCATCGTAATCATCATTGGCAGCATGAATCTCCGGATCCCCTAACCGCCCAGTCTCTCACCCCCCTTGTGACCGCCTGCCACGTGGCAGTCCGGGGGTGGTGAGGCTGGGTGAGGGTGACCCCATCCAGCCTCACCACCCCCGGACTGCCACGTGGCAGGCGGTCCTTTGTTACCGCCCCAAATGGGGGGTCAGAAAATCCCACTCCCAATAAAAGAGGTCGGATAGGATCACTTCACCGCAAGGGGGTGCGGTGACGCGTGACCGAGCGACACGTGGCAGCAAGGGGGGTGAGAGAAGTTGGGGTGAGAAGATCCTAACCCCACTGGACCTCCGAAAAAATTATTTTTCTATCAGTAAAGCAAGAGTACCTATGTGACTGAATATGTCATCATGCTACTTAGTGAAATGAATGGATTGTAATGGACACGTAGGTGAAATCCATCACCTTAGAGTTCCCACCACCCCAAACCCAAGAAGGATGTAATTCAGAAGTCCAGTGGCCTTCTAGGTTGGATGAGGAATTACACCGTGACCCACACAAGATGACCCTGCAAATTAAGGCGTCTTTGAGCTAACATCATTGGAATACTCATACTGTGCGTACCACTGGAATCCAACTCTTAACCTATTGGAATAAATCTCAACTACCAACTCGACTATGCCTGAGGCCACATGTTGAGCTTCTCGATACTACCAAGGATTAAATTGTGCTAACCGGCTTTAAAATCACTTCATCTCCTTAAGAACTGATATGGAGAACAAGAGTAGGCTGATGATTCTGCTTCTTCCGAAGGCTTGACTTCGGGATAGGTAGCTGAGCTTTCTTTCACCCACATTTATTCTCATTCTTATGTCCAAAGAGATATCATTATAGTTGAAAACAATATGTGTGCTTCTAACACGGGTACGGTTACGTACCTGACATATGACGGAGTCTCTAAGATAATGGGGTAATATTGTTGTGGTATTATGTCCAAAGAGCCCTAACTCAACAATATGCTAGCTCTTGCATTGCACTCCATAAAATGCAGATGAACCAAGAAAAAGGAAACAATAAATTTCTAAACAATTACACCAAAGAACAAACCAACTTCAAAAGTAAGTCTCTCTTGTCATCAAGAAAAGAAAAGGAACAAAAAGAGAAGGAAAAGAAGAAGCAGTTACTAGTTTCAGTCTTTATTCTTGGGAGAAGAGTAATAGATCTTGAAGGCCTTGGGTAAATAAACAGGCAACAAAAACCCAAACAGATTAAAGCACCAAAACGCCATATTAGCCACCGCAAGACATCTTCCCACATACAGCCTCCGCCAATTGCCGCCGTAATCCATTTCCCCTTTGTAAATCTCCATCTTTAACCATTCCACAAGCTCAAAGATCCTCATAGAATTGTAAGAAACTGGCACAAACACACGAACCGGCAAAGAATACCCACCATTAAAAGACACCCCTTCTGCAAACACCTGACTAGCAAGCAAAAACAAATGGGGCGCCGCCGCTTTGATCCCTTCTTTGTCCCCTTCTAACATCCCTTCTAAAATGTAAGCAATCGGAAGAAACAATCCGATAATTGCTCCGAACAAAACGTAAAGACCGAGAATTTTGTTCTTTTCTCCGAATACAGGGGGGTCTGCTTGAGGGGAGAGCCTCGGGAAGGCGACTTTAGAGATAAAATGCATGTAAATTAGGGAAAGGATGACGAAGGTGAAATTTTCGACGCTCACCAGGCCGCTAGCGGAGAGGACGACTATGATGGCCAGCATATTTAGCTGCCGGAAAGTGAGTAGGGTCCGGCGAGGACGGAAATTTTTGATTTTGCCATTTAAGGGAGTGGTTTTGTGGGGGTCTTCTTCTTTGAGGAGTTGTATGTCGCTGCTTGGTCCTACCCCACCTGACATCTCTGGAGTATCTCTTGTTTCTTCTTCTTTCTCTTCTGGATTGAGTTGGGTGTTTCTTATGGTGTATCTTTTCTTAAAGAACGGAAGGATGAAGATGATGAAGATGAATTGAGAAGTTAGCGGTTCGCCAGGTGGAAACGCGGCAACCAAGCATGTTTCGAGAGCTACGTGGCGGTCAGTTGTTCGTTGAAGCAGAGGTTTTAGCTTGTATTTCATCATAATCATCCGGATCCAGTATATCCCAACGACGGCAAAAGTTATTGTTAGGGTCTAGGGGATAAGTGGTAGGTAGACAATAACTCTATCCCAAAGGATAGAGAGTCTGATTCCAGTGTGACTCACGGCTCTATATGTACCTGCATAAATGACATGATAATAGTGATATGCAGGGCTAGTGTGTTAGTGAGGAAATTCAAAAATATAAAAAAAGTACTTTCGATATTAAAATACATATCACGTGTATATGCACATGTAATGTAAAACAACGGTATAACATACGCAACCATGTGGAAAGTCAACCTAAAGCGTAGATAGTGTCTACGCATATCTATGTCCCTAAATATACTCTAAAGTGTCCCTATATATGACCTATACCTCGTTAACTTAATCTTATGTCTCCATGAACTCCTATCATGTATCATGTCCTCAGAGAGGTGCAAATCTAGTATGTCGTGCTTTATCTGCTCATCCCAAGTCAGTTTGAGTCTGCTTTTAGTCTTGTTCCCCTCTACAATGAGGCTTTCAATTGCTCTGACCGACGCCATTGTCTGTCTCCGCTTGACATGTCCAAACCATCTCATTCTGCCCTCCTTTATCTTATTTGCTATACTAGCCACGCCTAATCTTTCTCGAAACACCTCGTTTCTGATCCGGTCTAGTCTTGTATGCTCACACATCCATCTTAACATCTTCATCTCTGACACTTCCATCTTCTGTAAAGTTTTTTTCCCCCTTTTTTACAAAGGCTTGTATTATAGATCAGTTTATTCTATATTTGGTTTTGAATAAGAAATCTTCCATTTCAAATGGAGTGACATTTTTTTAACTTCAAATATAATGAACTACATAAAATCAATCACTAAATTGATTGCAATAATATTATAAACTAGCTGATCGACATAAATTAACGCAATTTTCATTATAGATCATCAGAAAACAACATCTGTATATTTTTAACACATAACATCTACATAGATATGGTGACGTACATCCGATTATTCCATACAACCTTTAAGGTAATGTTTATGTTTTGAACAGGAATCCGTCTATTAACTATTAAGCGTGAACACTCGAGAGATATATTAGAATTAAGCGTCTGTTCTTATCCAAAACCTTTTAAGTTTAGTGACTTTCCTCCATCTGAAGTCGGTCTCGATTCTGATTATCTTTTCGATCTTTTTACTTTTTATAAAAGTCTGTTATTTTCTCTTCTTTTTTCCTTTTTCTTTTATTCAAGATATTAGTGTTTACACAAAGTATCACTATATTATACAAAATTAATTTTTTACACGTAGAAAAGTGTAAAGGTAGAAAAGAGATGGTATTATAGAAGGCGAAAATTCAGAAATGAATAACAAAATGGGTATCACGCTATTACAACACAACCTCGAGACGGCCAAACAAGCACACTTTTCCTTCGTTCAGTCCCTGGTGCCTAACTCGATTAGTTGTAAACCATTAATCAAGACAGTCAAATCAGTTGCATATTGCAGCAACTGATTCTAAACCGTAAAGATGCACGTACACACCACATTCTAAAATTTCTTTTGCATTAATGGCAGACGATAACATTACAACTTACAAGTGTGTTATTATCACACGAAACTACAACTGCAGGATTAGTAAAGTACCCTACTGGATGTTCTATATCAAACCACTCCCAAGAAACAACGAAGTTAACCCAAGAACAGTGTAAAAAATACATGAAAATCACGTAGAATAATGTAAATCCCAACTACCTTTTCTAGCTAATCTTATCAAACGGTATTCACGTAGAGTAATGTAAACTCCGAACAAAGATTTATGGTTTACCTTGTACCGGAGCAAGAAAACACAGATAACAAAACTTCAGAAATGATCAACCATAAATCATTCGTCTTATTCCTGATGCCTGCCCAAGCAAGAATCACAATGCACAAATACGAGAGAAATTTGACCAACGAGATAACACCCTAGGAAAGGCACAAAAAAGGAATGCGAGAGTGAGGCAAGGGAGGGATATCACCAAGTTTTTCTAACACGAAAATCCTCCCAAAAAAAACATGTCACATTATTCTCTAGACAAAAAGTGGACAAAAAGAATGGAAACTCAACGCCGAAGAAGCTTTAATGTTCAGACAGGAGCGTCCATCAAAGAAGTATTGTTTCAGTCCGGGGACTTTAAGGTATGGGCATATAGAACGGTGGGGGTGGATCTCCTTTTCTGTCTTTTTCTTTCTCCTCTCTCCTCTGAACACCTCTAAAAATGGAACCTCGACAATGTAAGTCATGGCAATGGGCTAAACTGCACAATTGAGCCTCTGCAACTCAAATAATTGCAAATGGACTAGACTGCACAACAGCTCTATCAAATTAAAATTTCACTATCCTCTTCTTTTTCCCTAAGCAGCAACCTTTTGCTTCCGGATGTATTTTCTCTTTTCACCCTTTTCAGGATTTGTTCTAATATTTGCTCTACCATAACTGCTCCCTGACGTAACTATAGGTTGAAAACTAGCTCCTGAGGTTGCAGGTTCAGGAGAAAGCACCAACTTCACATGCTCTGCTGAGATGGCATCTTTCCACCCTGCGTGAACATAGTAAGTATTTAGAGCAAGAGCATTATGAAGACAATAGAAAAGATGAAAGAACCTAACTTACTCTCAGCAAGAAATGCTCTAGCGGCAACACTTGGAAATTCCAAACCTGGCGTTACTGCGTCAGGCTCTTCCCTGACTGCTGCTACTTGACTCAAGGAAGGAGAACAATCAATGCTCTCCTTATGGTTCAAGGAATCCTCTGATGGCGACTGCCTATGATTTTCATCCGAAGTCACTGACTGCTGACAAAACCCATCAGATGCGTCTTGACCAGCAAGCTTTTCGGGCACAATCTCATCTGCTAAATCTTGGACATTCTGATAAGGCAACTGGAACGTTGTTTCCTTCACACTCAAAGGCCTCCACTGCTTAAAAAAAATTCGACTTCCACTAGCATGAAGATCATGAGAATTGGCATGTTCCTTCACATCATTGCTTTGCTTCACTATACCCTGCTCGGAGCTATTGGTAGACCCAGCATCTTTGACATCAAGATCCTTTTTCCACAAGTGTATGTTTTTCGCTGGAACAGATACAGATATTGAACCGATTATCAGCTCACACTTATCTTCATCCGGTTGACTAACAACCTCCTCCGATCTGCATCTAGAGCTATTATCATCTTTATCTGTCCTAAATTTCTTTGTCCACACTTTACTGTTGCACTGTGAGGTACCTCTGTCCCTCAGAGGGATGTGCTTTTGTAAAGGTTCAAGTTGCACCAATTGAACATTATGACCCTCATGAAAGCCATTTATTTTATTCCTCTGCGATTTTGGCACCCGCCACCACTGACGAATACTGGAAGAATCTGTAGGTGCCTCACTGTTTGGAACAGTGCTGAGATCTGAGTGCTCACCCTGACTGATACGAGCTTCACTATCAACACAGTTCTCACTGTTTGAAAAATTAACTAGTTCTTCGGAAGAGAAGACATCAGCCAGTGTGTCTGAAGCATCAAAATTAGAATCAGAGAGAGCTGAGTGGCTGGATGTTTCTACAACAGGTAATTCCTGCAAGGAATTAACAGTGACATCCAAAATTGTCTTTTCTCCGTTAGATCGTTCTCTGGCTTTCTGCTCCTTCTGCCGAAGCTTCCTCTGTTTTTTCCTCTCTAACAGCTCGGCTTGTCTGCAATCACAGGGATACATCAGTTCAGTAATTATGGAGACAACTTCCTACGAAGTTAAGTGAAAAGAATCAATTTTAGAGCTTCAATTGTACCAGATTTATTGAATCTTAAAGACTCGGCATCCTTATCAGCAATGAAAAAGCACAATTACCTCTTTTGAGCAGCTTCCTCCTCCTCCACGAGTAACTTCTGGCATCTTAAAGACTCAGCATCCTTATCAGCAAGCCATGCTTTGAGCTGCACACAAAAGATGACCAATTATCAATCATTCTAGAGAAGAGATTAAAGAGGAAACCACATAATAGTTCAAAGACAGCAGGAGACCAAAAGGGCTTCTAAAGATAGTAAATGAAGCAAATACATGGTCTCAAGGAAAACAGAAGTAAAAGGAAAAATAAGGCTCCATGGTTATCCTTGTCATTTCTTTTTGTTACAAACCTTGAACAATTCTAGTTCAAAAGGCATAACTACGTCTGATTGATTGAAGCCTCCAATTTTATTCACCTCATAAATCTAATGAATTATATAAATTCCTGTCCAAACCCAACTCCTAAAAAATTATTCAAAGTGGAACTAAGGCATGTCGAAAACTATATATAAATCAAATAATACCACAGACCGGAGGATAGGTAATTAACAAATGAAACAGAATTCTGAAGACGTTATTAGTTAGTCATAGCAGATTAAAATAAATACCAGCTTTTGTTCAAAAAGGAAGCTGATGCAAGCAACCAAATTCTTCAACTCGAGGGCAATTTTTGCAACTTCCCCATCAAAAACATACTTCTGAATTGATTCAGCCGTACCAGCACACAAGAACGTCCTCTCACTAGCATCATCAAGAATACAAAATAACTCTCGTGAGGATATTGGAAGTCTGGAAGGGTTAGCATGAATAATATCCTGCAAGAGATATATTAGACAATATTGGTCTCAGCCCAAACAGAACAAGAAGAAGAGAGAGATCCCATTTAAGACAGAGATGAGAAATGTTTAAGACAAAGGTATTCATCCTTACCAAAAGCATAGAGCCAGATCTCACATAATCCTGCGGCAGTGTCCAAACCAATGGCTTGCGGATAGACGTTGCCCAAGCTTTAATCACCGACGACCCAGAGATTTCCTATTATATAAAGCACCATTCAATTTAAGGATAGAATCAGTTAATTCAGGTTACGTTACTGTAATTCAGGTTACATTACTGTATCACCTAAAAACTTATGCTTTTAGATGAGATGAGATGGTAACATAGTATTAGGAAATCCAGGAGGTGCTATATACAAATCCTGCAGCCACCACTTTCTGAAAAAGAAAAAAAAAGAAAAAAGAAAGTAATAAAGCTATCACGTGCTGCTACTACTACTACTACTTTTGCGCACATGCAGAAGTCTAGACATGAGGTGGCTGTGTTAAACCTAACAACTTAAGCTTTAGATGTGATGAAAATTTAACAAAAAACAGAAAAGCAGCAAGCAGAGCCCTCTCCTCTTCAAACCAAAAATAAATAAATAAAGTTACACCTCCCCAGGACCTGGAGAGTTCTCCATAAATATTTAGGTAATATATATGACTTTAGATAATCAATCTACAACTAATTCTTGGTTGAAAGAAAAGCGGTGTGATGATTCGATGGAATAGAGTTCTTCATGCAACTGGCGCTTCCACATTAAGCATGAATACTTATCTACTTCTAACTCCATGGCCAATTACAATCTCCCAGAAAACATAAGCGAAAATGGAAGAAATAAAAATGTTGTGATGATTTGGTAGAATAAAATCCATCACGTGACTGGTGGTTACACATTAAGCATGAATACTTGCCAAATAACAGTTCAATTTCAACAACTTAACCAGAAAAAAATTGCTAGGGTGGTCGTTGGACTCAACATCATTATGTTCATACATAAGTGGTTTCTAGAACATTCAGATTCCCCTTTTCCCCTTCAAAAAGGATAACTCCCTCCGTCCCAAAAAATACGTCCATGTTAGTTTTTGGGATGTCCTAAAAAATAAGTCCACATACTATAAATGGTTAGAGAAAGTAGATTTTTTACTAGTTTGTCCTTATTAAATGCACAACTTTTAAAACAAACAACTAATCATGGACAAAATTGGAGAGAAGCAAAATTGAAAATTTTTGGCCAACTTTTTTAAACTATTTACTACTTTGACATGGACTTATATTTTATGACGTAAGGAGTAACGTCAAATCAAAGCAGAAAGTTAAAATAAAATACAGGGCTTCATTTAGCACCAACCACCCACAGAGGACACAACAATTAAATACCAGAACCCACCATAGAGAGTGATTGACGCCTTTTGCGTGTGAGATACGGAAACGGAAAAAATATTTGCCTTGATTGTATCGTATAAGAAAACATATTTTCTGAAGGATGTACAATATTTTTACATGGAAGGGGCCACTGTCTAATACATGATTTTAGATAGATATAAACAACCTAGATATTTATGAAGCTAAAATCAAATGATTAACTCAAGATGTAATCCTGCAAAATTTGTTAAGCCACATCGAGTTAAATGGGATCTGATTTCCTTAAACCCCCGGGAAAAGACAGCTTCTGAAGCTTTTCCTGACCCGCAGTACATGAAGTGCCAACTCACAAACTTGTCGGCAATGTATTTTGCTGATAAAGGGAGTGGAACCAAGAAAAAAACAAAATTTCCAAGTAGTTTAAGATAAATGATGGATATGGAGAAATATAGCAGATATGGATGTATTTTGCGGATAAAGGGGGGTGGAACCAAACAATTCCAAGTTTCCCAGTAAAGAGAAATGATGGATATGGAGAAAATACGGCAGATATGGATGTATACTATGTGAAGAAGATACAGAATTAGAGATAATTTCAACCTTCAAGCTGACGTCTTTGAATGATACAACTTCCTTCGACTCCTCCAGTGAGAGCTGCAAGAACAACTTTTTAAATAAGCATGCTGGAACTGATATTCATTAAGGTACACATCCACAGCCATCCAGAGACGAGAAAGGAAAACCACAGCAGAAAAGAGGCACACACCTTATCCCAGAATGCTGCCAGCATATCTCTTATTCTGCGAGAATTCTGTACATGTCAAGGTAACAACCAGACAGTTAAGGAAAGGATAATGAAAGAGAAAAAGTTTGAACGCAAAGCTAATTGTTTGAGTCCAACAATGAACAAATGGATTGATGTAATCACAGCACCGCTGAACATCAGAATTGCATTAATTGAGAGGAGAAGGGGGGGGGGGGGACCTTGTCAACTTTTAATGACCGGCGATGTACTCGGATGTGTCTCCGGTAGTTAATTGGCGCACAAAATTCCTGAGGACACTTCTCACACTTCTGCATCTGAAACTTCATGGGAGTCAACAAAGGCCAACCAGGAAGCTCTGTAAGATAGAAAGAAAAACTCTTCAATATATCAAGTCTCAACCCAAAATCCAGTATGGAATATCTAAAAAAATCAGGCAAATCCAATTGCATCCAAAATTACAAAAACCAACATCATATGCTCACAATCATATTTCAGAATTTTCTTTCTGGCAAGCCTACTAGACAAGTAAAAGAAAGCCAAACGCCTCCAAATCAGCTTCTTCTCCCCAAAAAGTTTAAATCATTTCAGCTTCTGTTTACATTAAAAAGATAAAAAAAAAAGTACATGGGTAGCATACATGGGCGCATACATACATACATAGATATATGCATATACATATATACAGATATTCAAAAAAGAGGAAAAAAATCTTCCAGAGCTAATTATGTTCTTACAATACATTTTGATTAACCATGAGAGAATTGGAAATACCAGGCTGGTCCAAAACATTAAGCAATTGAAACCATTGCCCAGGACTATCCCCTGTTCTAGAGAATGGAAGCAGAGGTTCCTTTGCTGACATTTGCCGGATGAATGTGTCAACAGAATCATTCACATCCACTGATTTCATGGAGTCCAGAGCAACAACCGTACTGGGCTTTGCAATTGGCATTTATTTCAACGTCTTCTGGATGGTTAAATTAGCAAGAACAATCTGTCAATGAAGTGAGGCAACACTTAATGTAACTCAGAAAATATTCAGGAAAATAGATATTATCACTAGGCGTTCAGCAATTAAAAGCACAACAGCAGATGATGTTGCTTTGCCCACACTGCAATCAGTTTATCTCCTCCATTATGAAGCATAACTACAGGATAAAAGGACTTCCTGACAAGGATATAGTGCAAATATGTAGCTTATCTTGGGAAGACATCAGTATGGAAAAAAATATTACAAGGACGAGAGATGGTTCAAATGGGAAACATAATAATAAATAAACAAGTAAATAACATCTAGACTACAATAACACGATTGGAAGATCTATGATTCCACCAGCTAGTAAAGACACCTATTTAATTAAGATCTCCTAACTGAAATAAAACAACAGACAACCAAACGGAAGTCAGTAAACGTGCTTCGTACAACTGTCTAAATGTCCTCACATGTTTTTGCTCCCTGATTCTAAAGAAAAAACATAGCTTAAACACAGAACTTTTCAATGATAATAGAATTGCATTAGAGAGGGGGGGGGGGGGGGGGGGGACTTTTTTTTACTTTGAAACACTTAATCCATCTAGCTGTCTACATTCTACCCATATAGGCCTCTCTCTCCCTGCTATTTTCTTCTATATGATACTTATCTTACTATACAAGAGAAAATACTAAGAGAGAGAAAACATGAAGATGAGCCAATAGATGCTACAACTAACAAGACGAGAACCGCTTTTCAAAAAGGGAGAAAATCAGGGCTTTCATAAACGAATAAACAATGAACACAAAGATACACCCGATCTTACAAGCTGAGGCTAACAAACCAGAGATCCAGCATCCACATCCATATCAATAGAATTCAACACATAGTAACTTTAATCAATTAGGCGGAAGGACACAAGTATCCCACACCGGTGCTTGAATAACACGATAACTTCAAGTTCTCCAGAAACTCCAAACAATCTAAGACGAAGAAACAAAAAGTTACGCGCAAAAAAGAAAAGGCAGATCAAAATGGCGTAAATGTTCATCACAAATTGAATTCAGATTACACTTATATCTACCAGAAACATCAACTAAACATAGAAACACAACCAAATAAATAATAATAATTAACAGCTAGGATTTAGTAGGCACGTGATCTGTGATCAGGCTGAGTGCCCGGCGGCAACGAAGGGGAAAAAAAGTTACTGAGTTTTCTTACCAGTGTGAAAATCTCAAATCACCGTCGATCGGATGATATAAACTCGTCGGAGAATGAATCAAAAGCGGATGCTGAAAAGGTGGGAGATGAGAGAAGTCGGCGAACTTTGTTGGAGTAGTGAGGGAAAGATGTAAGAAGGAAGGAAGAGAAAAAAGAGACCGAAATATATACAGAGGAAACGCAGCCCTTTCCAGTGAATGCAAAATTTTATAATTTTATACCTACATATCTCTAATTTTGTCCTAACTTTTTTTTTTGTGTAAATTCTAACAGTTTGATATTTTTTATAAGTTATTGTTTAATTGTCTCTCATTCTCTCCAGACTCATAAAATAGCTCTAACTTTATTGTGATATACTGGGTATGTGTTGTTGTAGTATACATTTTGCAAGAAAATCTACTGATCAAATTAGACACATAATAATGTCATAAATCTTGTGTCATATATCATTAGTTTTTTTTTTTAAATATTGTCTTTATTGACAAAAAATTAGATATATTGGTGAGTTTTCAATGCGGAATATGACCTTTATTTTGTCTTTTTACAAGAAAAAACCCAATACAAGAGATACTATGGATGTGTAGAAGGGGATAGGATCACCTCACCGCAAGGGGGTGTGGTGACGCGCGACCGCGCGACACGTGGCAGCAAGGGAGGGTGGTGAGGCTAGCCTCACCATCCCCTTGTTGCCACGTGTCGCGTGATCACAAAAGAGATGAGAAAAGTTGGGGTGAGGAGATCTCAACCCGTCCAGAAGATGTGGGAAAGTAGAATATTCTGTGATACGTTGCAGTCCTAGTCAATTTCTTTCTCTCTCTTTTTTTCCATGAGGACTCCCTTTATTGGTAAATATGAATAATCGATGAAATTATTCAATCTAACATAAATCATTACAAGCCCCCGATTAATAATTTGGTTTAGTTGCAATTAATATTGTTACTGACAACAAGATCGAAGTTAGATACAACTGTTAACGTATTAATGTCTTAGATTATGACCTAACACCATCAAATCTATAAGGTTGATGTTTTGTGGTCTTGAGATCACGGGTTCGAGCTGCCGAAACAGCCTCTTGCACAAAATGTAAGATAAGGCTGCGTACATCAGATCGTGAAGCGATCCAACCTCTTCTAAGACCCTAGAAAACGCGGAAGAATAGTGTACCAATAATGCTATTTTATACCATTTGGTTAGTCACGTTATGCAAGTTACAGCAGTGTAGTTCATCATTTAAACCACAGTACTTAAGAACCTGAGTCATGAAGTTTCTTCATTATTGGTCAGGCTGGTTGTGATTTTCGTTTTTGATATTACCACAACATATAATATGAAAAACTAATTATTCAGATTACAGTGCTATTAATTATATAGGGATATATCTCATGAGTATTTGCTGGTCCATATTCGGTTACTTTTTTATTTTGCCCTGACCAAATTTGCCGTCCAGTAGCTTATAATGCATAGCTCAGTTGTTACACAAGTTGGGAGTTGGTCCAAGAAGTACATGGTTCGATTCTAAGGACATATACAGTGTATGTGTTTCACTGATGTATGGGTCAAATGCCCAGTTTGCAGCGGACATTTTGTGTGGACTCCTTGTGTATGATCTCCTCAACCTAAAAAGTCGACGAGCTCTTGATTTACATCCTCCACAATGTTTTTTGAGGATGACGCGATAGGAAATGAGTATGACCTTTGCTCCAAATTTGCCGTCCGGTAAATGGAGAGGTAGTCATGATCAAGCACTAATCGAATTGTTTTACTACAACAGTAACTTAAATTAGCATTGATGTAAGTTATAGTTTATTGTGCAATAATTGATTCACTCAGATAATTTACGTCATTTTTTAGAATATACAATTTATAGTTTCTTCTGTATTAATTGATTGACCCATCTTATTTAATGGGAGAAGTGCATTGTGGTATAAAGTAGGCTTTTTCTTTTTCTTTTGAAGGAACATAAAGTAGGATTTGATCCCTTGTTTGTGCTTTTTAAACTCGCATATCATTCCTTCACCATAATCTTTTATACTTACTAGTACAGTTTTTTCATCATTTATTTAAGAATAAAAAACAAAATAAATATAAATCAAGGAGGGGATTAGCAATATATTTCACCTGAAAATATATGTAACATGTAAAACTTGTTTCAAATATCGACTGGTTGATATTCTACATCACCATGTTCTCTATACATGATCACAAGTACAGATGCAGAGGTGAAAAACAGAGATTCAGGATTGCTCCTGCCACTCTTGAATTGCATAGTAAAGGGCATAGTTAGGAAGAAGATCAGTGTGTTGAAGCTGAAGGTTTGTCATAGGTGAAGTCTTGTGACCACTGTCCAGCCATCCCTTAATCGCGTCTGCTTCGTATGTAAAACCATCTGCTGCTATATAAGGATCACTCATAACTTCCTAAAAAAGTTTCATGTCAAAGCATCAGGATTGATCAGTCTAAAAGCAAAAAAATCTGTTCTGAATTTATTCACACACAAGCATGCTGAGAGATTTCGTGTTAGATATACTTGATGAGAATATTAAACGCATTATCACTTGCCATGTTTCCATTTCCATAGAATATGATGGAATAAAGTAAAATGACTCACTATATTGGCTACGCTTCTTATATTGTAAAGTATTAGTTGATCGACAAGACGCAATTTTCATTATGGGTTATCGCGAAACTAACCTCTGTGTGTTTCCAACACATGGGTATAGTTGCGTACATCCGACCCTCTATACCCCGCCATAAGCGAGAGGCTCTAAGGCAATAGGGTAATATTATTGTATCACTTACCTGCAATATTGGGCAGACAAAATGGGGAGGAATTCGTCGCTGGCCCTGTGACTTCAAAGGTGAAGCAGAGTTTACAGGAGAATAAGAGTAGACATCCTTCATTGATTCTATTATAGGCCAAACCTCAGCTACAAGGTCCGGTCGGTTTATTCGTTTCTCCTCAGAACATCTCAAAGCCAAGGAAGCCAACTCTTTTGTTTGCTCAAGTGGCCAATCACCAGCTGAGTAATCCAAAACCGTGTCCAAATTTCCAGCATCCATGGCGCATTTCACATCCCTAATTACTACTGAGACTGGCCTTGCAGTTAAAAGACGTAACACTAGAATACCAAATGAGTATATATCTGATTCTGAAGTCAACTCTCCATTCTCAGAAGTATCTGGGTCCAGGTACGTTAAAGCCTCCACATCATTTCTGTTTGCGTTTTGGGAAGCCAAATGATGGACGCCCAAGTCACTTAATTTGCTGACGAAGTTAGCATCAAGAAGAATTTTGTCAGTTCTTAGGTTCCCGTGGATGCCAGCATTCTTGTTCTTGTGCAGGAAGATAAGGAGTGAACATATCTCAAAAGCAACTCTAACTCGAGTTTGAAATGAAAGAGGTTTAGTCTTATAGCGACCGGTCAGGTGATCTTCAAGGCTTCCGTTTTCAAGATACTCATAAACAAGCGACCTACACTCAGTACAAACCCCATATATCGTCACAAGATTAGGATGTCTCACCCTGCTTAAAACTTCCGCCTGCATTGCACGAAGGTCAATGGAAACAGTCAGACAAATACCCATTTACCAAAATAGATAACAGCTTGTTTGAATCCGACAAAATTCCACAAATTCTTACAAAATCACCGAGAAAACTATGCATGGCACTCGGTTCTTAAAAAGCACTTTAAGTTTAGCTGTTTTAAGGTATTTTAAAATTTCCATTTTCAATGGAGTCAAGGTCATATTCTTCTTTGAATTTGGAATATGATAGAATAAAGCAAAATGATTCACTAAATTGGCTGCGCTTCTTATATTGTGAAGTAACAGTTGATCGACACAGCCTGACGCATCATTATGGGTCATTGGGAAACTGTGTGTTTCTAACACATGGGTATGGTTGCGTACATCCGACCCTCTCATACCCAGCCATAGACGGGAGCCTCTAAGCAATGGGGTAATGTTGTTGTTTTAACACGAAAGCTGTTTGGCAGCATATTCCTTTGCTTTTTGCGAAGAGAACTAGTTAGAAAAGCACTAATATGGTTCACATTTTCCTAAGAATTTTAAGAAACGGAATATGAATGAAGGTTGACTGATAGACATGCTAACAATGATGCAGTCTGAACTTACAAGAACCAAAACTTAATACACCCCATAGAAGACACGAATATTAAAACCTTAGACTGCAACAACTGCTCTAAAACTACACATCAAGTAAGGAATATCCAATAAGAGATAATGCTTGCACTTCATGTTCTAGAATTCAAGAAATTAATTAGAGAAGTGATACTTACATTGCGTTTAAAATCCAAATCACTCAGAGAACCACAAGAGGGGAGCATCCTTATAGATACCTCAACATGGTTTATTGTCCCCTTGTACACAGTCCCAAGTCTTCCCTCTCCAATCTTCAAGGATTGATCAAAATTCCTTGTAGCCTTAACAATATCTGAAAAAGAGAGGGAGAAAAATTGCAAAAGGCTCAAGCGAGCAGCATCTTCTTCTACTGATTTCCTTAGTCGATTAACAGTTTCTATCGCATTATCACGCTCTATCTGCAACATATCACGCTTTTCCTTAAAACTGATCAACAGATTCACTGCTTGAATGATCTTCTTCTCTAATTCATCCTCCATACGACAGTTCTCTGCAATTTGAAGTTCTAAACAAGGCTTCTGATCCTGGATCATCTGAAGTTGCATCAATAGCTTATCATGCTCATCTTTCAAGATCCCTAGTTCTTGTCTTTGTCTAACTAGCAAAACCTCCATTTCTTTGCACCTATTTATCTCTTCCAAGCACAGACTCTCTGATACTCTGGCCTGAGACAAGAAAAAGCTGTATCAGGAAAGTTATTAGGTCAATCATGTCGCTCAGATAAAACAGTTACTACAGTCTAGGTTAAGAGAAACTAGCCAAGAAATAGAGCAGTCATAGGAGAGAGCAGACAAGTAAAATATCTGAACTAACCAATACCATACTCGTGCTGGATTAAGAAACACGAAATACGTTATTATGTTGGCACTAAATCAAAATAGCAAAGTTTTATTCACAAGCTTCTGATCTAATCATTGCACAAAGTAGAAGGGAACAAGGACAATACTTACCAGTTGCATAGCCTCCGCTGCATCTTCTTCAGCCCTCCATCGCCTCACTGACTCTTCAAATGCTCTCTGCTTTGCGTTTTCAGCATCTGCCATGACCTGCTCTAATTCATCATTTGTTTTGCGTACCTGATTGACTTTATGTTCCTGAGGTATTGAATGGTGTCAAATCAACACAGGAAAATTTTCAAAACATCAGCAAGATCCTCAATAATCAAATAATACATTCAACTCGCATGAACTTCACTCAGTTTTTTCAAATTTAAGTCTTCATAACCTGTGTAAAACTTATCGATAGAAGAAAGTCTCAAGTTTAACTAAATAAGTTGGTTTAGTATAAGAAAGTAATGAGTGCCAAAAATATACCACTGTAGAAGAAGTTAAATCTAGGGACTTCGTCATCGATAAAAAGAACCCATCTGTTGTCATCTCACCCATCGTCAAGGATGAGGAGCCTCCACCAGAAGCCCAATTTTCTTTACACTTCGAGCTCTTGAAATGTTTCAGGTTGTTATTGTGTTCCTCATGGCCATGTGAAATCATTGCAAGTGTTGCACCATCATTGTTTATGGTTAATTGTGTGTCAATGCTTGCTAAATCAGAACTCAAGCTTTTGGACCTAGCTTGACCATATTGATGACAAACATTAGCGACCATGTATAAATACTCCAAGATGTCAACATCTCAACCCAACACAACAAAATAAAATCTTCCCATATCTTTCAGTACTAAGTTAACAAATAGTGTCATATTATAACGCAATAAGCTACTCTGATGTATCTGTAGAATATATTTCTGACGGTTAACCATTTCCTGGCCTCTTTACAGATGCAATAGTAGACAAAAACTGGTCTACTTGAAATAGAAAATCAGATATCAAGCCAAAAGTAGCGGCGTAACAATTTCTTTTACATAAAACCATTGTGAGGAGCCAAAATGACTCTGGAACTTTTTTAGACTTACTATACACACAAACATTTTAAAGAACATACAGGGAAATAAGATTGGAAAATCATGCACTTAACGTGGAAAGAATTGCACAGTAAGATGTTTTCAAATTATTATATACCTACTTGCAAAAATATTGTTAGCAGGTTGGAAAGTAATGCCATGTCACCCATTGTTGAAATATTTAATAATCAAATTCTATTTAAAAGACCTGTCAATTTTCAAAAATTATGCACCACGGGATCCTTCTTCATTGTAGAAAACACAATAGAACAACCACAAACTTACAAAGGAAGAAGATGTCCCAAAAGCAACAAAACACTAGTGCCAAACATGAAATAACAGAGAAAATTTAGGTAATAATAACTACTCCAAAGGCCACCACGACTAGAATAAAGCAAGAAGAAATTAGAGATCACAATACCTTGTGTTGATGAGGCGTCCATCACAGAAGAACCAGATTTGACAAGAAACAGGTGCTTGGTGGAACACAAACAGAGCTTTAGTGGACTTAACATTTGACAATTTCCTGCAATCTAGTACACATCTAATCACTACTCTGTCACAAACAACTTCCACAAGCTCAAAGATAACACATCCATTGTCATATTAGCATGTATTATCAACAAAATCTTGCAAAACCACATGTATTAGAAAGATGGATTTTGAAACATGAACGAGGTGGGCCACTTCATTCGTTTCTCATCTCCTTATTTGTCCACCTCATTGATGTTCCCAATTCATGTTATAAAGCACACTCTACCTATATATGCCATTCAAGCCACATGAATAATGCCAAAGGTAGAGGAGAAAAGTGTCCATCCTTACTCATACTCCAAGTAGCACGTCCCAGCAGATGTTCCCATGACCAGTAGTCTAACTCCATGCTCAGCAATAACTTGAACAATTCCTTTCACGACATCGTCAGTTTCAATCCAGACTTTGCCTGACCGGACCTGCATAGGTAGGCTGTAACAAATTATATTTCATGGTTTACAAACAAAGTTGAACAGACACCAATTAAAATAAATTTTTAAAAAGAAAAGGAGACAAAAAGGAAGAGCTTGTCCAAGTAATACAGGAGTCTTACCCCCATTTGCTCAAGAACCTGAAGGTACTGATCCAGAACTTCGTGCATCTTTTGGTGTTCAAGGTCCCGATACGTAGCAACACCCTGCCATTTCAATCTTCTAACGGAAAGCTTTCCACTCACTAAGATTTGCAACAGAAAACCCATGATATTATCTATTTCAGAATCTGAATCCAAACGTTTAAAGGAAGAATTCTTTTTCACTTTTTCTTTAAGCAACAGAAAGATAAACATGATTATTTCAAGCTGATCAAGAATTCCACAGACCAACAACGCAAGACCTCCTAACACTATACATACGTACATATGTAAGTCTACATAAGCGTCACTCCAGATTATCAAAGTATTAATGGACACATCCCATAGAAAGGAACACATTCTTGAATTTCCCAATCCCTTCAAATGTTCAATTTTCAATCAAGTCATAAAAACATTCATCTTGTGATCACATTATAACACTTGATGAACATATTTTGAGACATCAAAAAAACAAAAACCCACCGAGTTGGGCGGAGCGATTGGGCCGATGAACATGAAGAAGGCATACGCTTTTTCCAGCAAAATTTTCGACGGCTGACAACAGTACAGATTTACCCTCTTCTAAATTCTTACCCACAGCAACATATACTGTGTCCTCGACATCACAATACCCTTGTGCCTTTATATCTCCTTCACCACCCATCGCTTCAAGTAACCACTAAATAATAGTCTCAGTACAATTTCTTGAAAAAGCAAAACTCTGAGCATTAAAAGAAGTTCCCTTTCTCTTACTGAGTACTAGTTGTGATGAAATACAGAAGGAGTGTTGATTTGGGGTTTCTTGAAGACATGGTTAAAACTTTCAACAAGTTGGTAGATGCTTCTATCAACTTTCCCAGATGATGAAAAAAAACAAGATAGAAAAATCTTGGGTTTGCTTGGTAGTGGGTATCGGCTATGCAGTGTTTCCAGAAGGAAAATTTGCGTATGAGACACTTCAGACTTGGATATAGGAAATAGGATTGCTGTCGCTTTCCTCGACTGCCGTTGGCCTTGTAATAACCGGAAGACTCGAGGCATAGGAATTTCCACTACCGACGACTATGACTTCTAATAATTGCCCTTATATGTATACGTCACGCTGTTTTCTTTTTTCTTTTTCTTTTTCCCCTGTTAGGTCGGTTTGGTATATTGTTTTAATTTATTTTAAAAATATGATCAACTTTTTCAAAAAAAGAATATATTACTTTTGAAAGTTTACATACTACATTTTTAATTAAAACTTACATTTTTTTAGTTTGATTCAATTAAGAAACTAATAATAAAATAGAAAAATTAACTAAAATAGTTTGATTTTTTCAAATTATGTTTACTTAAAGTAGAATAATATTTTTAGAACATATAGAGTATTTATAGACTTATTTATACTATTTGAAGACAAATCGAAAAATGTAATTCAATTAATAGATGTTCAAAACACTTATTCAGTTAAATTTTTTGAAGCAAATGGAACCACACATAATTTAAATTAAAGTTCAAAAACGTTAAAGTTGCAAAAGCATCGGTATTATCATCAAATGGGATCGTTGGTTCATTCTACTTATTGTTGATTACTAATAAAAAATAAAGATAATTGGTATGGATAAGTTTATTATATTCAATGTATAACTATTAGATATATTAGTCTTAACTAATATATGTAATAATTATACTATTAGATACTTTTTACTACCGTTGGAATATAATGGATATGATTGATTGATAAAACAAAAACTGAGAAGCATCTTAACATATACGAGTGTGTTTAAAATAATGGTTTAGTAGTTATTGTTTAACAGTTTTATACTTTACCAGTTGGTTTTCTTTTTCGTGCTTATGTTAATTCTTTTTATAATGAATATAATTCGTATTAAGAGATATTTTCCGTAACGGAATGACTGCGACACGCGAAAAAAACATCTAAAACCGAAAACAACATTTTGCAAGACTAACACAACTAACGTCATGACATTAGGTTTCATGTTAAGAAATAAGTGATGAGCCCAAACCTCAGCTGCTTGGGAAGAAACGGTTAATTAACGGAGAGACCAGCCCGCCTCGGCCGTAGGCACCTCGGTCATTTGCACCTAGCCTCAAGGCCCAGGCTTTACCCTAGGTAATTTCGCTATGTAAAACACGTCTCCAGGTGTCCACGGTAGCCAAGCCCAGTGAAACATATCGCCACATGGCAAGCATGCAGAAATAAGAATCATCTTTGTGACATCCTTACGTGTCACCATTTCTGATTCCTGCCCATGCATTGGCTCATACAGCCATATAAAAGGCAAAAAACAAGAGAGAGAATGACAAGAGAAGATTCACAAATTACAACTTTGACTCATCTTCCCCACAGTGAAAATTGTCAGGTTCATCATAAAACCTATTAAAGACTTACTGTTTCCCATATATAAATTTCTCCACAAATGGCCTCCCCTGACTTGGTTGTTGGAAGGTATTACCCGGGGCCATAGATCCCGGGTCCTCTGACCTTGTTTCTTATGCAGATCAGCCTACGTGACAGTACGGACAACTGACGGAGACTTGACGGCGTAGCTTCCAAATCGTATTTATTACTTGGTGAAAAATCTGACTTCATCAACAAGCAACAAAAAGTTCCCACCCTCATTTTTGTTATTGTTTCTTATTTATTTTGCTTGTCTCGAAATTAAATATTTTAGTCATGTAAGTCTCTTTTACGTAATACTGTGTATATCAGATCGCAAAACATGTACACTGTTACACTAAAAGACGACTAATGATATATTTTCATGACTTAACGTGGTTAAAAAACCACGTCTTTTTTTTCCGTAAAGGAAAACTCTTTTTCATTATCTTTCTTAAGTTATTCCGCGCCAAAATCATGAAAGGTCGGTCCTTCACTTCTAAGTTATTGTCTGCTAGCCGCATCAACTTCTCCTTCCTTGACTGGTAGTTGGGGCTTTGATCGAAAAAACCCCAACTCTCCATTCACACTTCATCGATTCATCATGAATATCCTGAATTCACATAATGAACTCCCGGGAAACTTCTTCGAGTCCTCAAATCCAATGGACGGTCTTGGTGAATTGCGACTGGGTGACGGTAATTTCATTGCAGATCCTGAATACTTACCAGTTAGGAAGGACGCAATCGAATCAGAAGTCACTGGCAGCGAGGAAAAGGATGATATTTTAGAGCAGGACGTTTATCTCAAAGAAGCCAATGAAAAAGTCTCCAGCGAAAGAAACGCAATTCACTATGCCTCATCCGAACTGAAAGCATCTTCGAACGAAGACAAAGTGTTATACCCCGTGCACTGAGGGTGCAAAAGAAAAAGAAATAAAAACAAAGATAAAAACCCTAGGAAACCTAATGTGAGTAGGAAAGTGAATAAGATAAATTTTATTGAATTAAATACAAATCCTAATTACATTAGAATAAGGTTACCTAAATATCCTAGGATTCTACCTAAAACTAACCTATATCTATACCTACACATCAAACAATTCTTACCCTAACACTAAACAAAATCGGCAGCCTCCATAATCCTAACAAACTGCCGCCACCACTTAGGAAGGAAACCATCAATATTCTTCCAAAAAAAATTGTACCTTATTCTGTCCTCCATAAACTTCAACACAGCAGCCCTATATTTTTGTCAAGAATGGCAACAATCTGTCGCAGCACTAGGAAGCCAAAAGCAATAGTTTTTGGTTCATTCAACCTCTAATTCTTCGTATATCGCGTATAATCGAGACACGAGGCAAGTATCTTTGTTATATTTGTTATGCTTTTACAAAGTTATTATGCTATTTTCATATCAATTCAGATCATGCATTCGTAATCGTGTTTTTTATAGATGGTTGTATATATATGTGTAATTGTTATGATTATAAATATATATATATATAACATCGATGTCCGCATCGATTAAATATATTAATAAATTTGAGGAAAAAAAAATTGTTCCATGTTGTATACTGAAATTCGCTGGAATTGGTTTAAATATATATTAAATAACAATTACCTGTGGCAATATATTTATATAATGATGCATGAAGGACATTTCAAATGCCTTGTGTGTGATGGCTGCTGTTGTTATTCATGCATAAAGGAAATTCAAAGTTGCTGATGTCGATTTCAGGGGGGCCGAAATTGCTGTCCAAACTAAACGTATATATATTTATATAAAAGATTATATGAGGTGGCTGAGGGATAAAACAAAAGAAAAGAAAACATTTAAGCTTTTGTTTATTTTTTTTCACAAACTGAGAAATGATTTAAAATTAATAGTTGCATGTGTTATGTGCATAACGAGGGTGTTTGTAAAAGTGTGTATTTAAGTTGTAATTTTTGGTAAATCTTTGGTAAAAAAAAAAATAGGGGGCCGAAAGTTTTTATAACTTTTACAGATTTTGAAAGTAGGCCCAAAAGAAAAGGTTTTGTGTTTTCCTATAACAAAAACAAATGGTACTTTGTTATATAAAATATAAGTATTATACCAAGTAGTAATAACATTTATTAACGTAACTAAAATAAGTGTGTATATATGTGCATAAGTTGCTGGAAATATAATATAAAGTATATATACATGCTGGTATGACAAATAGGAAAAAAAAAAACAATAGAAAGCTATGAACTAATTATTTTAAGTAAGTCAAATTAACCCTTGTTATTAGGTATTGATTTTTATACTACAATTGTTTAGATTCGGGCCTTTAGGAAGAGAGGAAAGATTTGCCCAACACCAAGCATAGATGTCAGCGGGTTGGAAAGAAAAGATTCCGCGTAGGAAGTTAATTCGTCAAAAAGGTAGGTGCCTCTTCCCCCCTCAAACGAGTATGATTCATGCATGCTTTGATGGTATACTAATATGTTTCGTTGTTTTTAATTGTTTATGTTGTAAATTGTGTTTCGTTGTTTTATTTGTTTAAGTTGTAAATTTTATTTCGTTGTTTTTATTTGATTAAGTTGTTAATTATGTATATGTTGGAAAGCATGAGATATATTGTTTGTGGCTGGTATGTGCGTGTATGTGTGTGGAATGGGTGGTATGATTGAATCGAAAACAAAATATCCTTAAAATGGGGAGAAAGGGGAACTTTTACATTAGGAGCCTTTAAAAAGTTATGTTTTGGCCTTAGAATAGGTTCCTATAGACTGGAAATAGGAGGAAATGGGGGTTGGGATCGAAAAGCAAATCACAGCGCGGGTTGTCACTGGTGGAGCATCCATTAAACAAATAAATAAATAATTAAAGTAAGACGGAGAATAGGCCAGCCAACGGACCGGGTCGACTGGCCAGCGGGTCGGACCGAAGGCGGCCCATTACTCTCTCAAACAAAAAATGTATATGGTCTGGCAGATCAGGCCAGGAAAACATAATTACATATCAATAAGAATTCAAATAAATTCAAGAAATATAAAAGGTTAAAATTAAATTATTTTCACTTAATTTCTGAAGTTTGGTAAATTTAAGTAATTAAAAAAATTAATAGTAATAAATAGAATTAAATAAGGGAAAATTAGTAGAAAATTCTAGAAAATTAGAACAAGCTAAGGAAAAATAAAAGGAATGCTAAATAACCACTTTCCAATATTCGTAAATTTTATGAAGCCAAATATTGAGTGCCGGAGTTGGTGAGGATGGGCGTACGGGCCCCAGGCGATTTTGTTGTTGCATTCATGGCACGTGCATTGCATTGGGAGTGGGCTGAGATGTACGGGTCTCAGACGCTCGAGTGAAGAGGACCATGGTGTACGGGCCATGAGTATGTGATTATGATGGACCATGGTGTACGGGCCATGAGTATGTGATTATGATGGACCATGGTGTACGGGCCATGAGTATGTGATGATGGTGGATCGTGGTGCACGGGCCACGGGCATCGGTTGGGGTGGATCGTGGTGCACGGGCCACGGGCATCCGCAAGGGTGGATTGTAGTGCACGGGCTACAGGCATCCAGTCAATCCCGGGATCATGCATTGCATATAGGTCTAGGGCATATTGCATGACATGATTCTTGTTGCGTGTGACACGTTAATTGAGCATGCATCACGTACTTGCGCATTTTGATGTGGAGTGCTTTACTTACCGCATTTACTTTATCTTATGCATGTTATCTTATATTTATGTGCTATGTGTTATATCATGTTATGTGCTATGTGTTATATCATGTTATGTGCTATGTGTTATATCATGTTTATGTGCTATGTGGCTATATCGTTTCAGTATGTACGTTTTGTATTTGTTTGAGGCGGGCATCTACTGGGTGATTTCTGTCACTCATCCCTACTTCCCAGGTGAACCGGATGAGGACTACGAGTATATCTTCGTTGAGGACGGGACGGACATAGCGGAATGGGCTAGTTGATAGCTGCAGCTAGGTTACCAAGGGGCTCTGCAACTGTTTGTGTTTACTTATACTTTGGGGATTTTTCACATACCTCTTAGTACTTTTATTATCAGAGTTTTATTCGGTAATGTAAAGACGATTATTGGAGTTTAATGTAAGTTGTGATTTACGTTTCCGCGAGAAAAATTTCTACGTTATTTCTGACGTGTAAGAGATTGATTCGACGCCTTGTATTCTCCTCAGCGAGATACGGCGGGTACACTGTTCCCGATGCTAGGGTTCGGGAGCGGGGCGCTTCAGGTGGTATCAGAGCCGAGGCTCCAGATCCGCCTCGGAAACGCAGGATTAATTAGAACACTTAGACATAAGCTACGATTTTACCCCTAATAAATAAAGTAGACTTAAGATATGATCTTAGACCTAGGTTATGATCGGGTTATGGGAGGTGTGTGCCGATGGTGAGCTTTTCTTGTCTACCTATCGATTTATCGGCGTTCAACCTTTCAATTTATTATTGACTAACCCGATTTCTTCTCATGAACTTGGATAACAGGAAATGCCTCCATGACGTGAGCCAGCTGGGAACGAAGGTGAGAACCACCAGAATCAGGGGATCATCCCAAAGCACTTGAAGATGTCATAGTCACCATGACCAGCACCTTAGCACAGCGGCACCAGCTGCTGAACTAGCATGCACCGCCTCCACCACCATTGCACTCAGATCTGAGATTCTTCGTCAAAGAGATGCGGAGGAAGGATGGCGCAGCACAACTAATACCGCCGATCACTTGGATCTAATTTCAAAATGAGTTTAAGAAGTACTACGTGTTCGACAGTGCGATCTATCAGAGCATGGCTCTAGATCCACGGCGGAAGCATAAATTTAGGCTATGATCCTAGAAATTAAATTACGATTTTGCTCTTAAGTCACGATCTTAGAAATAAGTATCGATTTTTAGTCGTAAGCAATGATTACATATGAAGCATCTTATTGGAAGTAAGACGTGACCTTAGAGATTAAGTGATGACATTGCTCCGTAAGTTACGATTTTAGACTTAAGGAATGACGATACGAAATATCAGCTCTAGAAATTAAATAGTGATCTAATCATTAGGTGATGATTTGAACATAAGTAATGATTTTAGTCATAAGTTGTGATTATATTCTAAGCATTGAACTTAGAAATAGGTAATGATTTTAGACGTAAGGAATGATGATACCGAGTACCGATTCTAGAAATAAGTGATGACAAAAGACCGAAGTGATGATCAGATAAGGGATATACCCACGTATACCTAGGGCGCTCCATACGACTCTAAATTAGTTGTCGCATCTAAGTGCTGATTATAACCATTTGTATAATTCCTTAGATTCGACCCTGCTGACCCGGTACCATTTCGGTAAATGAACCAGGTTCACGCCTCTACCTTGACAGTAGTGTCGGAACATGACTAGGTCTAAGTGGGGATTGTGGTTCCTAAGAAATAATTGATAGTAAAACAAAGTACTAAGAAAAGGATTCATTAGTATTATGATCAGTAGAGTTTAGCAAAGAATATCGTAAAAAGGGGTGTATAGCCATGATTAAGAGGTTGAATTTTAAAATGTCAAATAAGCCAAAGATATTAGTCCTATTAGAGATATTGATTGATAGTGATAAGTGAACACTACTAAAATAAGTACAGTGGAATGACGAATTATTACAAATTCGATTAAGTGTTGATGCCTAGAAACGCGTAAGTACAGATGTACCGAGTAGGCTTGAATTGTAGCAGAGTAAGTATGAACAAGTTGTTTTTCAGGTGAGATCTAACTAAGTTAAAACCCTCAGAGGAAATAACCAAGTAAAGAAGTACGATGGGTCAGTGTGGCGTGCGGAAGCATGGTGAATTAGAACACCTTAAGTCGATTAATATTTAGTGCGCCATATTAGGATTGGACAACTTAAGTTAAAGATCTATAAGAAACAGTACATAGGAGGATTTGTTTTTCACTAACATTAAGGGGTGACTTAGAAAAAAATTATACGAAGTATTGGACTACTATTTTTTTTCAAGTAGTTAAACATTTTCTTATAAGCACGTACACAAGGATATATCCTACATTTCAAAGGTATTTCAAAGATTTTACTTCTAAATATTTCAACTAACTTCATTCTTTTTATATAGTATATTACGTTACAAGTTTATACTCCTTTCGGAATTCGTATAGCCACCTTATGGAATTTCGATTACCCCTGACAAGGCTGATACATTTCGAAATAATGAAGTTTTTGAACAACGATATATTTATATATCTCTTATATTTCTCAAAAAATTTTGTTTAGCTTTATTTATTTTGCTAAAATAATTTTATTTGTCAACTATCGATATTGCAAGCATTTTACCATTAAACGCTTCTGAATATATTTATCTGCTTGCGATGAACTTGTGTAATTTTGCAAAGCAGAAATAGTTTCAAAATATAGATACCTATTTTTTTTTGGGAAAAGAAAAAGAGAGGTACCGTATTCAAAATTATTTTACGAATCTTTACATTTGCAGACTTGTCAATTCTTGTATGTTGTGAAACAAAACATAACTTTCAAAATATATATTTCGTTGAAAAGAAAAAGACACCGTGTTCAAATCGTTTATAAAAGAAATTTTTACGATTGTTGTGTCTCAATTGTTTTAAAGTGGTTTTAATCGTATACTTTTGCTAAAAAGTATATCGTTGTTTTATAAATGGTCAATTGAAACACCGCATTGCAAAAAAATAAATGTATGATATTTTGGGGTTTTGTCTTTACAATAATCAGAAGATATATTATTTTAAGCGAATAAAGCTATATTTCCAAATTATAGTTACGTAAACTAATTTAAATTGAAGAAAGATATGACCATACACATACTTTGTATACTAGGTGTTGATAGCATACCTGAAAAGTAAGGACATGATCATATAAATAATTCGTTGATATAAAAAAATTGATTTCGATGACCTGGTTCTATATTTGATGAAGTAAAATGATTAACATATTGGAGGACTCGATGGACATTTCGGATGGTCATGTAACTAGAGGATGAACCATAGATGATGAGTTTAAGAATTCGGGATTGAAGAGTACATGCAACAAGTTTAATGATACACGTCAAGTGGTATAAGTGGAAGTCTATAAATTGTAATTATAGAGAATTAAGTTAAAGATTAGAGTATGCATAAGAACTGATTTTAGTGGACTGCTGATGACCGTGGATATAAGTATGATATCGACTGACAATTGGATTAGGAAACCCTCGGTATGGTGACAATACCCCAAGCTTGATTCTAGAATTATAAGAAGAGTAGGTTATGATTTTAAACAAGTGGAGAACAATGGACTTAGAAATTACCTTGTCAGTATACAAGAAATGATTTGAAGACTCAGTCATGTGTCGAGGAAGTATAGTGGTTAACATATCAGAATACGCAATGGATAGTTAGTATGGTCATTATCTAGGTAAATGGATCAAGTAAAACCATACTAAGTCGTTGATACACCATACGCAAGTTTCGAGGACGAAACTTATTGTAAAGAGGGAGGTATGTTATACCCCGTGCACTGAGGGTGCAAAAGAAAAAGAAATAAAAACAAAGATAAAAACCCTAGGAAACCTAATGTGAGTAGGAAAGTGAATAAGATAAATTTTATTGAATTAAATACAAATCCTAATTACATTAGAATAAGGTTACCTAAATATCCTAGGATTCTACCTAAAACTAACCTATATCTATACCTACACATCAAACAATTCTTACCCTAACACTAAACAAAATCGGCAGCCTCCATAATCCTAACAAACTGCCGCCACCACTTAGGAAGGAAACCATCAATATTCTTCCAAAAAAAATTGTACCTTATTCTGTCCTCCATAAACTTCAACACAGCAGCCCTATATTTTTGTCAAGAATGGCAACAATCTGTCGCAGCACTAGGAAGCCAAAAGCAATAGTTTTTGGTTCATTCAACCTCTAATTCTTCGTATATCGCGTATAATCGAGACACGAGGCAAGTATCTTTGTTATATTTGTTATGCTTTTACAAAGTTATTATGCTATTTTCATATCAATTCAGATCATGCATTCGTAATCGTGTTTTTTATAGATGGTTGTATATATATGTGTAATTGTTATGATTATAAATATATATATATATAACATCGATGTCCGCATCGATTAAATATATTAATAAATTTGAGGAAAAAAAAATTGTTCCATGTTGTATACTGAAATTCGCTGGAATTGGTTTAAATATATATTAAATAACAATTACCTGTGGCAATATATTTATATAATGATGCATGAAGGACATTTCAAATGCCTTGTGTGTGATGGCTGCTGTTGTTATTCATGCATAAAGGAAATTCAAAGTTGCTGATGTCGATTTCAGGGGGGCCGAAATTGCTGTCCAAACTAAACGTATATATATTTATATAAAAGATTATATGAGGTGGCTGAGGGATAAAACAAAAGAAAAGAAAACATTTAAGCTTTTGTTTATTTTTTTTCACAAACTGAGAAATGATTTAAAATTAATAGTTGCATGTGTTATGTGCATAACGAGGGTGTTTGTAAAAGTGTGTATTTAAGTTGTAATTTTTGGTAAATCTTTGGTAAAAAAAAAAATAGGGGGCCGAAAGTTTTTATAACTTTTACAGATTTTGAAAGTAGGCCCAAAAGAAAAGGTTTTGTGTTTTCCTATAACAAAAACAAATGGTACTTTGTTATATAAAATATAAGTATTATACCAAGTAGTAATAACATTTATTAACGTAACTAAAATAAGTGTGTATATATGTGCATAAGTTGCTGGAAATATAATATAAAGTATATATACATGCTGGTATGACAAATAGGAAAAAAAAAAACAATAGAAAGCTATGAACTAATTATTTTAAGTAAGTCAAATTAACCCTTGTTATTAGGTATTGATTTTTATACTACAATTGTTTAGATTCGGGCCTTTAGGAAGAGAGGAAAGATTTGCCCAACACCAAGCATAGATGTCAGCGGGTTGGAAAGAAAAGATTCCGCGTAGGAAGTTAATTCGTCAAAAAGGTAGGTGCCTCTTCCCCCCTCAAACGAGTATGATTCATGCATGCTTTGATGGTATACTAATATGTTTCGTTGTTTTTAATTGTTTATGTTGTAAATTGTGTTTCGTTGTTTTATTTGTTTAAGTTGTAAATTTTATTTCGTTGTTTTTATTTGATTAAGTTGTTAATTATGTATATGTTGGAAAGCATGAGATATATTGTTTGTGGCTGGTATGTGCGTGTATGTGTGTGGAATGGGTGGTATGATTGAATCGAAAACAAAATATCCTTAAAATGGGGAGAAAGGGGAACTTTTACATTAGGAGCCTTTAAAAAGTTATGTTTTGGCCTTAGAATAGGTTCCTATAGACTGGAAATAGGAGGAAATGGGGGTTGGGATCGAAAAGCAAATCACAGCGCGGGTTGTCACTGGTGGAGCATCCATTAAACAAATAAATAAATAATTAAAGTAAGACGGAGAATAGGCCAGCCAACGGACCGGGTCGACTGGCCAGCGGGTCGGACCGAAGGCGGCCCATTACTCTCTCAAACAAAAAATGTATATGGTCTGGCAGATCAGGCCAGGAAAACATAATTACATATCAATAAGAATTCAAATAAATTCAAGAAATATAAAAGGTTAAAATTAAATTATTTTCACTTAATTTCTGAAGTTTGGTAAATTTAAGTAATTAAAAAAATTAATAGTAATAAATAGAATTAAATAAGGGAAAATTAGTAGAAAATTCTAGAAAATTAGAACAAGCTAAGGAAAAATAAAAGGAATGCTAAATAACCACTTTCCAATATTCGTAAATTTTATGAAGCCAAATATTGAGTGCCGGAGTTGGTGAGGATGGGCGTACGGGCCCCAGGCGATTTTGTTGTTGCATTCATGGCACGTGCATTGCATTGGGAGTGGGCTGAGATGTACGGGTCTCAGACGCTCGAGTGAAGAGGACCATGGTGTACGGGCCATGAGTATGTGATTATGATGGACCATGGTGTACGGGCCATGAGTATGTGATTATGATGGACCATGGTGTACGGGCCATGAGTATGTGATGATGGTGGATCGTGGTGCACGGGCCACGGGCATCGGTTGGGGTGGATCGTGGTGCACGGGCCACGGGCATCCGCAAGGGTGGATTGTAGTGCACGGGCTACAGGCATCCAGTCAATCCCGGGATCATGCATTGCATATAGGTCTAGGGCATATTGCATGACATGATTCTTGTTGCGTGTGACACGTTAATTGAGCATGCATCACGTACTTGCGCATTTTGATGTGGAGTGCTTTACTTACCGCATTTACTTTATCTTATGCATGTTATCTTATATTTATGTGCTATGTGTTATATCATGTTATGTGCTATGTGTTATATCATGTTATGTGCTATGTGTTATATCATGTTTATGTGCTATGTGGCTATATCGTTTCAGTATGTACGTTTTGTATTTGTTTGAGGCGGGCATCTACTGGGTGATTTCTGTCACTCATCCCTACTTCCCAGGTGAACCGGATGAGGACTACGAGTATATCTTCGTTGAGGACGGGACGGACATAGCGGAATGGGCTAGTTGATAGCTGCAGCTAGGTTACCAAGGGGCTCTGCAACTGTTTGTGTTTACTTATACTTTGGGGATTTTTCACATACCTCTTAGTACTTTTATTATCAGAGTTTTATTCGGTAATGTAAAGACGATTATTGGAGTTTAATGTAAGTTGTGATTTACGTTTCCGCGAGAAAAATTTCTACGTTATTTCTGACGTGTAAGAGATTGATTCGACGCCTTGTATTCTCCTCAGCGAGATACGGCGGGTACACTGTTCCCGATGCTAGGGTTCGGGAGCGGGGCGCTTCACAAAGACCGGTTAATGATGGAAAAGGAGGAGATACTACAGGAGCAGGAAGTCACGAATCACAGGATTAAGGAGTTGTCGAAGGACAAAAGTGAAATTGTTAGGATGTTTTTGGAGAATTCGGATTTAGTTAAGTTGATCGAGAGCAAATTGTTGAGGATATTTAAGAGTTTGGAAGAGGATGGATCAGAAAAGTTCGATACAGTAGCTGAAGAGGAGGTCGAGTTAAAATTGGAGTTCAACGAGGACATGAAAGACCTATCAGGGGAATTGAACCGGCTGTACGACTATCTTAAAAAGGTTGGATTAAAATTGGAGGAGTACAAAGGGAAGAGGATAAAGGAGAAGAAAGAATTGGACAACAGTGTGTTGAGTTTGACAGAAGAGAACAAAGAAATTACTAGTTTGCTTAGGATTGCTTTGGTGGAAAGGGAGGCCATGGAGAGGAGTTTAAACAGAATAAAGGGGAACAACGAAGAAAGGAGGACGGCGTTACTGCAATTAGCTGAAAGAGGGCTGCAGAAAGTTGGTTTTGGTTTCATTCTGGGAACTGGAGCTAACGAACCTTCATCAGAGACAACGGACGCTGAAATGGATGCTAAATCTGATAGCAGCAATTGCAACGAGGAGGGGGCTACTCTGGTAAATTAATCAGGAACAACAGAATTGTTGTCCTTTTAATTCTTTATCGTTTTGTTTAGTGGAGGTCTGGCATTCCTTCCAAACAACAAAAGTTGCTATAATATGTTATTCCTGTAATCAGAACAAGTGCACTGTGTGCATGTGAGTAAATTGACAACAAAACGCAAGCAAAACCGAGGCGAGTGTAAGGACTCTGTCCTTAAGACGAATTGCTCCGGTATACTGTGCCCAACTGGATGGAACAAACGTCTCCCAGGATACAACGGTTTTCGTTCATACGAGTGGCACTACAGCGTAGGAACATCGGACGAACCTGTTAAAGGTGTACTGATTTCTCGTATTGACTGTATCGTAATGGAATGGAATGCAGAATGCTTTGAAGAAGAAAACGCAGTACTGTGTGTTGAAAACAATGTATTCTGTATGCATGCATGGCAACGAAAATATATAGATGGAGGGTGGTTCCCATTTCATTTCTCCAACATAATATGCCTCTGCGGCTTAGCATCAATATAAATTGCTGTCTTTTCTTTTCTTGTTAATTTCTGCACTGGGTTTAAGGTTTGCTTGCGTGTTTGCTTTATGTTTCCATTTCTAATGGAGTAATGACACACTCTTCCTTAATTTTGGAATATGATCGAATAAAACAAAATGACTCACTACATTGGATGCGTTTCTTATATCGTGAAGTAACAGTTGATCGACACAGTTTGACGCAATTTTCATAAATAACTGACACATGAGTATGATAGCGTATATCTGACCCCCCATATCCGGTTATAGGCGGAAGCCTCTAAGGCAATAGGGTAATGTTGTTGTTGTTTCGTGTTTGCTTTAAAGTCAATTTGTTCTACTACCTATTCTGATGGGTAATTTAATCTGACCTTCACTCAGTGGATTAAGCTGGACATCCTCCACTGCTGACTGAATTTTGTCGAACATTTTACACTGCATTGCCACCAGTAAGACCTGTCCACAGAGACATTTGTCTGGTTTATTTTTCCCTAGTGGTTAAGAATGATTAGGTCCTTCTAAGATTAATTGATGCTAACAGTAGTCTGATTTTCCAATGGTCCTCTGCAGGCCTCTTCCGTGGAGAGGATAATGAAGAAATTGAGACTTGAGATCACCCAGTTAAGGAGAGGGTTGGAAGATTCAAGGTATATTTTTATGTTTGTTCTTGTGTGTGTGTGTGTGTATCTTATGTTAGAGAGTAAAAGAGCAAGAGAAGAGTTCTAATAAACTCCACAACGGCAAAACCACTTCAATTCTTTTGTTGATCCTCATCACAATGCGGTGAGACCCAAAGCTTGAGCGTAAATATTTTGATAACTTGTCTTTTTACCTGATTTACGATCAGGTCAGAGAATGCACGACAGCAAACTCTCATTGAGAAACAAGCTGGGAAGCTTGCAGAACAGACGACCTATATTATAGAGCTTGAGAACAGAGAATTCATGCTAAGACAAAACGTAAGTATCAATACAAGTGATTAAATGGTTGTCTGTTTCTTTTCAGGCTGCAAATTTTAATGTAGCATGCTCTACTCCTGTATTTTGCAAGATCGAAGAACTTAAGGTACAGCTAGAAGAAACCAAGGAAGAAGTGCTAATATGGAAGGAAGCTTGTGAGCTGGAGGCTAATGCTGGAAAATATGTTCTCGATGAGCGTGAAAAAGTGGTAAGCTGGTTTAGTTTTAGGACATGGTGCATCACGAATGCATGTAGACAAAATTCATTCTCTTTAATTTTTGGTTCTTCAAAGCGTCCTCCAAAACGTTGGAATAAAGAAAATAAAGTAGTATCCGATCATACTTAATTCTAGGAGAATCAATGAGATGCGAATCTCTGTGTTTACTCTTTACAGGTCAGCATTCTCCAGCAGGAACTGGAGAGTTTACGGGCTGCTTTGAATGTATCAAGTGAAAAACTGAAGATCAAAGAAGATTTAGTGACTGCCGCGATTGCTGTACAGATAGCAGCAGAAAAATCTCACCAGCTAGCAGACAGCAGAGTTGCACAACTTCGTGCACAGATAAATGACCTGACAAGACGATTAGAGGAAGCGGAAAAGAGGGGCCTAGCTAATAGCCGCCTCGTAAGACACATTTGCTGGCCATGGCGAGCTCTCATGTCCAACCTAGCTAATGCTAAAAGCAACGGAGCCAAGATAATGGTACCAGAAATGCAGACATTACTCCCTTAGGCTCTACTACAATAACACTCAAGTCTTGTTCCCACTAGGTGGGACTTCTTTACAATAACACTCAAGTTTATACGGTTTCATATTCATATTTAGTTGGAATACCCAGACACTGACATCTGAACGTATGCTTGTCTCAGCTTTGAAACAAAGTGTGTCCATACTTTAGCACTATACCTGACCACCAATCAGTGCATGGCCGGTAGCAGATGCACATAAAGTGAACCTGCTGAAATATTTCTGTGGATGTACATAACTTAGTTGTACATGTTGGCATCCATGGCAAAATGACTTTGCCAATAAAACACAGTAGAGCCATATCAATTAAAGAGCTCTCCTGCCACTGTCTTCATCATGCTTTTTATCTGTATATTCAAAGAAAGAACTAGAATCAATTTGTGCATTGTCTCTAAGTGAAGAAAGTTGAAAGTTTGACCGATCTGATGCTATAAGTTCTATAGAATTTCCCCACTGAAGTTTTTCATGAACATTTCATATGTCCAAGGGATATAATGATATAGTATGAATGCAGAAACGGAACCTTTTAGGGTCTGGGGGGAAGGGTGTGTTTATGTTTGAAGGCATAGTCATTTGTTTGTCTCACCTGTTTAGCTGAAAGTCCAATTTCACCCAGATCCTCAAGCTGCGAAGAAGGTGGTTACGTTATGAATACCATTCCTTAAACAAAACAAACCCCAAAAACTCTTGACAATATTTTATTTTTCCTTTTGCCATTTGGGGGGGGGGGGGGGGAATGTCATTGGGTTACAATAGGCAACTTACATTCTTGAAAGGTTCAGGGGACTCTTCACGAAGTTCTAGAATCCGTGCAGATCTCTTTTCTCCAATACCCTGCAGATGAAATCATATTAATTTCTTTAATGTAGGAAGATTTAACGTTATTCACAAGAGAAAAATTCAGATGCTAACGTACTTTAAGTTTTTGCAACTCCTCCCTGCAATTTAGCACAGTGACATGTAAAAGATAATAAGTGGGCGTTTATGTAATATACAATATGAAATGCAGATATTCATGAACTTTTCAAAATCTACTCTATGGTAATCACTCTCATTAACTTTTCTACCCAGTATATTTGGAGCACACATTCTCAATATAGTTGAATGTCCACTCGTCTTTTATGCATTAAGTCCAAAAGAAGATTTCCGAATTTCATGTGCTTACAACAATTATTCACAATGAATTCCATCTCATCCATATTTTACTATCTGTATGTCTGTGTTGTTTTCTTTTTCTTTGTTCCCTGCATGAGGTACTTGATTACATGCTGAACACGAATTTATGTATAAAGCAATGTGGTACTGAAAGTGAAGAGTAAATTGAAATTCAATGCTAGAAACTCTTTACTTGCTGGCTGAGTTTAAAAACTTGAGGGACTCCTGGACAAGAGAATCCTACCAAAAAGGAAAGGAGAAAACAGAGTATCAACCTCAAACATCTTAAACAAAATCATACAAGGAGATAACATAAAAGGCAACATTAAAACAAAACCAGTCCTCATACCTTCATTCGCGAACTTCCCTTGTTAAATGCATCCCAAGGGCTACAATATTTTAGATTCACGTTGCAGTTTTCATTGGTGGGAGTCTTTGGCTCAATGACTTCTTTAGGTCCTCTTGGAATGCTTTCCTCCAACAACTTTAGCCGCGATGGAGCAGAGGAACAAAATAATTTTAAGTTTGCCGATATTTCTTGTAATCGCTGGCTAAGTGGAGGTGATCCACTTTCAAAATTTTCCACATCATTGTTCTCCTCTCCTGTATATGACAAGCTATAACAATGAGCAAACTAAAAAAGGATTTACTACCTCATTTAGTGTTGTATTGTTTTTAATGGAACTGTATTCACTACCATGTTCTAGAGCTGAGTTGTTGTCATGAATAACTGGAGTAACTTCAGCATTGTTGTTCCCATTGTCTATCTGAGTGCCCTATGGTCAAAGAAAGATTTAATAGCATAAACTGTAATTTCTATTGGATGTTATCCTAATAAGACAAAAATCCAAGCCCTCTTACATATTCCTCAGGTGCAGACTCCAATGAAGATTCTACATTTAAGTTGTTTTGGCAAACCTGCAAAGTCACCACCCAAATATTAGAAATCAGAGTGCACATAGATAATCCCTTCCAATCTATCTTAATTAAGTATAGATCGCACAACTTCATCCAAGTGATCTTACATCTGCCTCCTGAGCGGACTCCAATGGAAATTCGATTCTTAATTTATCTTGGCAAACCTGAAAAGTCACCAATCACATATTAGCAAATAGAGTGACCATAGATAATATCTTCCAATCTATCTTAATGGAGCATGGATCTCACTACTTCATTGGAAGCTAGGGCCAAAGGTGTATTTGTAAGTGAATTATCGCCATGAGCCTGCAAATGGAAAGCCACTTCTATTTAGAGCCCCTCACTGTATGCATTTTCATGTTCGATTATACATATGCCTTTCGATAAAAAAAAAAAAAAACATTACCCTCATAGTAGTTTCAGGTAGACTATCGAACATCTTGACCAACCCATGTCCTTGTGGGGATTTTTCCTGCAAATGCGTTCACACTTAAAAAAACTGTGGAACAATCTAAAATTGTGAATTCGCCAAGATTTTGGCTTTGCTCTTCTAATGGTAGTAAATCGTTCAAAGGAAACGGAAACTTTAGCAATCATGTATAAAAACTGACGGCTTAAGTAAAGGGACATCACAACATAAAAGGACATTGTTCACTATCAGCTCATAAAGGTGAAACAAGTAAAATGATAAAAGCAATATTCTGCAGATACCTGATTGCAGATCATTTCTTTGACCTCATCTTTAAGTTTCCTTTAGCATGAGAAACACAATCATCGTTAGCACAGTACACATGAAATTTATCATCAAGAAATACCATAAGTAATATCTGCTTCTACCTTCCACTTGACATGCTAGTAGCCTTCGTAGGTAGTTGCAAACTTAGGTCTTTTTCTTTCTTCACAACTTTCCGTGTTGACATGCTAGTGGCCTTCGTGAGTAGTTCCAAACTGAGGTCCTTTTGTTTCTTCACAACTTTCGTAGTTGACATGCTACTGGCTTTCAAAGGTAGTTGCACATTAAGGCCCTTTTGTTTCTTCAGAACTTTTGGAGTACCTGATGGCCTCACAATCTTTTGTGGGGTAAGTGCCTGAACTCTTGTTGAGCCATTAATGGTATTTTCCTTGTTGGTGTCAATTAAGACACGATTAATGCTTCGGCATGACCGAGAAGCTGCACTAACTGTATGAAGAGTATCTTGGCAAAGCAGCGGATTCTGGAAAGCAAGGTCAATAAGGAATTAAATTACAGATCTGCGTCATCTGGAAATGAAAATAAGAAGCAAAAAAGAACTCTTTGCGTTGCTTTGAGAGACATACTATACAAGCAACCAAGATGACTTGATTTGTGCCTCCAAGTGATTCTTGTAAGATGTGTGTAAGTTTGCTCTCCCTGAATGGTACATGGTTCTCATTGATATATAGTGCATAAATAACATTCAGCAGAGCATGGAGGGACTTGTTGATTCTGACACTGTCAGAGAGAATATTTCCATCACTGCTTTGTCTTCTGGTATCTTCATAACCTGGTGAAATTGATTTTGCATATGAATTACAACACAAATTTTTCAGATATCAAAGGTCTTCAATTTGCAAAAGAAAAACTACCTGCTAAGTCAACAAAATTCATCTTCCCTCCGCAACTGTCACTTGAAGTCTCATCCATAGATGATGACAGATATATCACCACAACTTTGTGACTTCTTTTAGGCAACTCAAGCAGGTTCTTCTGTCCTATTTTTCTGGAGGAAGATCTACTTAAATACTCGCTAAATTGAGATAGCGATTCCACAGACACCTAGACAGAAAAAGGCAGCATGAGCCTGAACAAAAGTATAACCAGAAACCAGCACTAACTTAGCTCCATATTTGTCTGAAAAAATAAGAAGAAAATTATCTACCTGAGAAAGCCCTTTAACTTTGACTCTCCCGCGAGCATCTTTGAACACTTGAATCTCACCATGTCTGGGGTCTAATAAATCATAGGCATGCTCCTGAAGCACCTCGTAAATTGATAAGGAAACTGACTTCCCCGAGTCCCTTGCCTTGGGAAGAAACTCAGCCATTGCCATCATACAAATTCCTGGTTTGTCTTCCATTCCCTTCGACAGAGGAAGGCATTACAGCAAGTCCAAAATCAATTCTAATATCCACATATCATTCATAACTATCTTCTAATTATTCACAGAAAGCGAGTATCAACAACATTAGCAGAACCTGAATTAGGGCAGTTTTACCACTGCCTCTAGCCCCATAAGCAAAGACAGATGCATCTCCACCCTTAAACACTTCGGATATCAGAGGCCTAATTTCTCTTGAAAACAACAAATCCACATCTTCATCTTGCTGGTAACAGTATTCCAATTCACATGACACATCTTTTTTACTGCAAGCACCAAAAAAAATATGACCAAGACAAATAAAAGGCTATCCGTCAATTCGAACAAGAACAAAAGATTTCACTAATTAAAACTTGAACAAGCAGTAAAAGGCCTTAAGTTAAATCGCAAGGGAGAAAAAGAAAGAACAGTTTCCACTAAAAGTCAAATTGAAATTACAAACAGCAAGAATCGATAGAGAAAATTTACCTAATATTAGTATATTGATCCGAAAACGAGACAGTAACTTTCTTTCCCGAAGAAGCATCTTCTTGGGGTTTGCTTACAGTTACCCAAGGCCTTAAATCTTGGCCTAAAGATTCAGATTTACTGAAACCCCGAATCTTACCGACTACTCTGACCTTACCAGAAGGACGAGGGCAAGATTTTGGAGCAGGCATCGATGAAGCCATTATGCGTATGACAAGAAGATTTAAAGAAGAAAATAGAAGTGAATAAAAAAGAAGAATTGATTAGGTGGAGAATTGGATGGAGAGTCTGTAAGAGGAGGAGGATGGTAGTATACCTAAAGGAGAATTGTAAAGTAGCCGTTAAAAAGAGGTGCCCATTCGGTTTTCAAAATGTTAGCCAGAGAGCGACAGCGCTCTTTCTACAATCTCCTTAGATGTGCATACCCCTCCAGATTGTAATTGTGTAAGATTATTCTGTGTTAGTGTGTGAGATTCACGCACCACTCACCTTTTTAAGTGTATATTTTTTAAAATAAAACTAAGTAATTTCACATTTTCAGAAGAGATTTGAACAAAAAATCATTCAATCAATCACACCTAGTATATCTCAACGGTAACAAAAGATGTCGTTAGGTCTGGGAAAGATGAACGACAGACAAAAAATATCTCTATCCTAAAGGATAAAGAGTTTGTTTCCAGTAAAACGCTCGGCTCTATATATACAGAATGTGAACAAAAGTCTTTATAGAATCTCTTCCTGTACAACTAGAAAGTTGTACATAATGGTCCCACTCACCTATTTAACCATTTGCGAACAAAAGGGGAAAGAATCCCCTTACCGTCAACAGCCTCACCCCCTTCGCGACCCCCTGCCACGTGGCACCCGCACCCAACCTCACCATTCCCCTGCTGCCACGTGACGGACGGTCATGGGGAAAAGGGTCAGGCGATCTCAATCGAAACAAAAGTCTTTACAGAATCTCTTCATGTACAACTAGAAAGTTGTACATAATGGTTCCACTCACCTATTTAACAAAGGAAGGCTCTGGATTTGAGTTTGAATTTTTTTTTTAATGACGATCAACTATTGTGTCTTTTATATAGGAGGCTGTATAGTGCCTTAATTTATATTGTATACGAAATTATCTTGAGTTAGAACAGTGACAGATCTTAGGTTGAGGTACAAATTTTTGGAGGGCTAGACTATCTCTCCGTTTTTGGCATATGATATTTGTATAACCTATATACTATTTAATACAGACAATAGTTTTTAAATCTATTTGATTATTATTTAAATAATAACTTACACAATACTTAAAGAAACATACGTAATGGAGAATTTCACTCATCCACCTTGTTTTATATCTTTTGGTTTTCTCTCTCTTTTTAGTTTTCTTTTCTTTCAATTGTTGAAAAAAGAATGCACAATCCCCAGAAAAAGTTTGCTTCCAATTAAAGGCTCGCGTTCATATAAGATCGACGGTTATGTGACAAAACATGAGACTTATTTTTGTACATCCTTCACTTAAAAAGGATTTCGTTTCTTATTATGATATTTATCAAAATCCATCATATGATAGGATTAAACTTTTCTTTTAAGTAAAACACACACAAAAAAAAATATGTATGACAGCCCGCAATAACTCAGTTGATTTCAGAGAGTCAGATTTGCGACAAGGTGCAAGGTTCGAGTCCCGCAGTCTGCAGTGTGGGGCAACATCTTCAGACTCTAGAGGGTCTTGAGGGTGGGCTCCTGGTAGGTCTGTGACATTGTGTCTCTCTTTTAGCGGACAGTTGAATACCTGATTTACATCCTCTTAGCTGCCTCGTCGGGCGGAGGTATGGGGCCTTTTGAGCTGGAGAAACGACATTTTGCTACAAAACATGTATGACATATATTTGGCATGCGAGAAACAGCACAGGTTATCATATCTCCACACTGTGTCATAGAAGGATCGGCATTTGCTATCCTATCTCCACCACTACCTCACCTTGCGTGTAAGACCTTTTATGGAAGATGTAATATAAATAACACACAACAAATATACAAACGATTTAAATCTAGTTGGTTAACATAATTTCAATTACAACGTACTAATTGCTTACCGCTATTTGCCATCATAACATTATGGTACTCTTTTTTTTTTTTAACTATGTCATGCGGAGCGAGTCAACTTTAACACCTTAAAATTTGTTGCACTTTTATGATATTTACACGTTTTATTCTTAAGCAAAAGCACTTTTTAATCTTGTAGCATATTCAAATGAATATTATGATGCCGATTACCTTATATTAGTCTTTTAATTATATTCGTATATACTTTTGCGTGCTAAAAAACATGAAAAAATGTGTTAAACATTACTTTTCTTAAATAGCATATAGGAGTTCTTAACAAGATACTTTAATATTATTGTTTTAGTTTAAACCTATATCCTCTACCATAGGATTGTAATGCATGACTAAAAAACATTAAAGAAAAGGCGGGTGAAAATTAAGCCATGGATAAAAGGCTACAACAACATATACCTAATATATTTTAACGATAACAAAAGATATTGCTAGAGTTTGAGGAGAGTAGAAGGTATGCAAATAATACATTCATTTCGAAAAATATAAAGTTTACTTCCAGTAAGATCTCCGACTCTATATGTATCTGACACACTAACAAAGATATGTTGGGCTACAAATAAGATAATCAAATGGGCAGAAAGTTGCCGAATTCATAGGCCGCCATAGATATTGGGCTGGACCTAAACCCTTAAATTCTTATCCAACCATATAAATCTGCCCTGAGCGTCGGTATAAACCTAGGGTTTTATTTTCGACTAAAGCAAACAGTGTGCAATTCAACTGGTTATGGCATCAATTGGCGGCTTTAATGCTCCTGCAGCAGCGGCGGTGGGAGTAGTCGAATGGCACCAGAGGCCTCAGAACCCTAAGAATCCAGTTGTCTTCTTTGATATAACCATCGGCAACATCCCTGCTGGCCGCATCAAGATGGAGCTTTTTGCCGATATTACCCCAAAAACTGCTGAAAATTTCCGGCAGTTTTGTACCGGCGAGTACAGGAAGGCAGGGCTACCTGTCGGTTATAAAGGATGCCAGTTCCACAGGGTGATTAAGGATTTTATGGTGCAAGGTGGCGATTTCCTAAAGGGAGATGGCAGCGGATGTGTATCCATCTATGGAAGCAAGTTTGAGGATGAAAATTTCGTGGCAAAGCACACTGGCCCTGGTTTGTTATCGATGGCCAATAATGGACCCAACAATAACGGGTCTCAGTTCTTCATCACATGTGCCAAATGCGACTGGCTCGACAACAAGCACGTAGTTTTTGGGAGAGTAGTTGGAGACGGGCTTTTAGTGGTGAGGAAGATTGAAAACGTGGCTGTGGGAGCAAATAATCGGCCTAAATTGGCCTGTGTTATTGCAGAATGTGGGGAGATGTGAGAGACAAATGGAAGCTGCTGCCGCGATTCTAATCATGGTCATTGACATTGATAATAGCGACTTGCTGCTGAATTTAACCCCGTTCAACGTGCAATCAAGTATTCTTTTTTTTTTTTTTTTTTTTTTGCTATTTGAATATGTGTCATGCGATTTGTTGAAGAAATTGGTTATTTTACCTATGAGATAGTATAGCGGACTCACATGGTGGGAAAAAGTGTACCTACGAGGAGATAGTATTGGCTTGAGCAGCAGCATATGAATTGCGCACCTGCAGTATACATGCGGGAGTTGTTGCTGTTATGAAGAATGTGCCAATATGCTAATCTGAGGTTCCTGCACCATTTACTTTTGCTTTGCGTCTCTAATGATTTTTGCTAGGTTTCTGCAAATATGAAATTTCTGGTTGTCTATAGAGCTTTTATTTGCTTTCTCAAAGACTGCACAATACTGCACGTGGTAAATGTATTAGACGTTCTTTGAAGAAATGGTATCCGTCATATAGTCATTTCTATGAGGTGTATCACCTAAATATTTTGGGTTCGATGCAGAAATCAAGCATAAAGGTGCACTTTGTTAGAAGCTTAATCAGAGAAGTTGCAGCGTTTGCACCATATGAGAAGAGAATCACTGAGCTTCGCAAGGTTCAAAAGGATAAGCGCGATTTGAAGTTTGGCTAAAAGGAAGCTGGGTACTCATAAGAGAATCAAAGAGGAAGAGATATGAGATGACCGGTGTTTTGAGCAAGATTAAGTAATTGAACTTATCTTTTTGTCTCAACTCTATGCTAAATTAGTTTATTCTTTAAAAATTACCACATGGCAAGGTCTGATTTCGAACTATAATTGTAACTTTCTCTTGGTTTGATGCAGGGGAGCTGCAGGTGGTGTCAAAAAGTGAAGGATGTTGTGTTACCATCATTCTAACAACTTACAAGATTATATTTGGTTACTAGGTTGAAATTTGTTAGGTTTCTTAGCATGTCTTTGTCAACAATGATGCTTCAGACATGTAAGTATGCCGATTATCGAATTCTGCTCTAGTCTGTTCTCCCCGATACGTGAAGGAATTTAGGCTACACTTCAGCAACAAACAAAAGGGGGCTGCACGCTTGAAGGCATCATAATTCACTTCATATAAAGCTGTATCTCTGATAATGCAATTAATATATTCAGTTGTTGCATCCAAATTTTTGTAGCAGTTGGTGTCTTTTCCGTTCTCTACATATCCATGTAATGTCATCTGTTGGGTCGATGCACTTGAATGTAGAGAACGGGAATATGTAACAAGAATGCCCGTATATAGCTGGTGTTGTGTATCATTAGCAGGTTTCATTTTTTGCACTTCTGGAATCTGTCCTCACCAGATAAATATGGACTCCTCTTTCTTCAAAAAACAAGTGTGAAACAAGAATTGATGCAAATGGATTAATAACTAAATAAACTATGGTTAATGTCTTCAGCCGTTTTAACTTCCTTATACAACCCAAAACACTCGATCCATGTGAGCATGCTGAAGTGTAGAAGTTGCTTTCTCATGCTATCTCTATGTTTAGCTTTCTAAAACCCCTCAATGGAATGAAAATATTTGTAAGGTATTAAACGTACTTTCTATAAGCATTAGTTTTAATCATGAATGATTAATAAAAATTAATGTGCTATTGAATGATGCTTGTCATCTCCGCCACCGCAAAAATAAACTTCACGTAGGGAGATTGTGATTATTTTGCTGGTCTCTAATTTACCTTGAGCTTGTTTGAATCAGCTACATGAAGATGCTTAAACTTGAAAGATGCTTACCTTTAAACTTGTAAGAATCAGCTATTACAAAAACAATACTCGCCGCCAAAATGTTTTGATACAATCGCCATTAGGGTTTCTTCATTCGGTTTAAGTTATACATTTTCAGCTCAAGGGTTTCATCTGAAAATTGATTTTGTTGAATCTTTCCCCTTATTCTTTCTTTCATGGTCATATCTGGTAAGACGTTACTCAACAAAGAAGCATGTCATATACAGTTGAAATTCATGTCTTGAATTTCTGTGTAAGTCGCTCTACTCCTTCCCTGCAATCTTCTGCAACCCGCTTCATTCCTCCTTTCAGAACTGAAGAATATTCAATAGCTGTATGCTGCGCATTTTGTAATGTCTTGCTCATTTCGGAAATGGCAGCATCTCCCAACTCTCTGGACTGCCTGCTAGCTTTCATGAAACGCTCCTTCAAAATGTCAATCAAGTGGCAGATACTCTGTATGATTTTGTTGATTGTATCTCTAGATTTTCCACTAACAACAGCAGCCATTGCCTTCAGCCTGTCTACCAAGTTTTCTCCCCTATCAATAGTATCTTCAACAGCGAATTCCTTTCCCGCACCTAACCATGTGACTCCTGCATCTTCTTCTTGACGGAGGTCTTCACCAACCACAACTTTGATGCCTTGACTAGACCAACGCTCTCTGGCCTCTTCCAGGGCTTTTGCCTGGTCTCTCGCTCTTTTCGCTTCCTCTTCAGCCCAAGATCTAGTTTGACATACCAGAAAGCTTCATGTTACTATTATGACTGGGAAGTATAAAAGTTATCCAATTTGCAGCAAAAAAAAATGTCACGTTAAAAGCGGGAGGATATGCTTATACAACTAATAATTATCTTGAAATGGCGTATTTGATGCCCCCATAGTCAGATTACTTGTACTTATCCTGCCTAAATATCTATGCAATGTTGAAGACATGCATGCCTGAAGCTTAGGTTCCCCTCCCCCCCCCCCCCCCCCCCCCCCCCAAAAAAAAAAAAATAAAAAAAAATCCTGAAGCTTAGCTTAGGAATCAGAAGTTCAGTCTCGAATCAAGTGTGAATCAGCTAAGATGACATTGCTCAAGTGACAGTGTTATCCTTTAAGTGCAATCCATCACTATCAACAAGCCTAAAGTCAAGAAGTTCTAATTTTTGCAGCCCACATAGTATTACTTGAGAGAACAATGTTTTTACCTGGCCATGGACAATGCTTTCCGCTCTACCTCCAACTCATGCTGCAGCCGTGCAATCTCCTGGCTCTCAAATTCTGCATCTTTCCTAAGTTTTTCAAACCTTTCTTTTTCGTATGAGATCTCCACTTTGTTGCTCACAAGTTTGTGCAACTGCTCCTCCAAGTCACGTCTTAGCTTAGACAGGACTTCCATTTCTGAATCAACTGCTGCTCGCTCCTTCATTAAAGAAAGATTCTCCTCCTCTCGCTGGGCCCTCAACATGTCCAATTCATGTCTAGCGGCTTCTGCTAATTTCTCTATAGCACGAACCTTCTCTCTTTCCAATAGAAGCTCCTTCTCATAGGTTGCATTGACCTCTTCCTCGACCTGAGCTACAAGAGCATTCTGTGCAGCGACAACTTTCTCTGCCATAGACTCTGCTTCAATGCGTGCAAGTTCCTCGCCAACAACATCTGAAGCCTCCCCTACCGTAAGGGCTACAGCAGCCTGAGCTTTTGTTACAGGTTTATCTGGCTGGAATAGTCTTGTGTATCCTGTATCAGAAAGTAAAAACTTTTTATGCCCCTGAAATACATCTCTATTTTGTCTTTATTAGTTGAGGAAGTTTAGCACACCAAAAGCTAGCGCTACTATCCCCTGTTCCCCAGCTGACAAGTCCGCCACAAGTGCAGGCCAAGCATCCGGATTGATCTTGTCAACATCGATGAATCCAGAGACTTCCTGCAACTTCTGCACACAAAATAGTTGATTTTTCCCTTGAGGTTAGGCATTGGTTTTACACTTGCAATATAATGTAGAAGCGACATAAGATTAGATTTTTGGTCACCTTTCTTTCAACTAATGTAAGCTGTTTTCTCTCAAGTGCCATCTTCCAACTTACAAGATCCTGGCGTGACAAAGGGCTGCCGCCCATATATAATGCCATATAAAAAGTAAGAGAATTGGTAAATGATACATTTTAAGATATAAATGATATGTATGGAGATTGGACTCGAGGAAAACTGCATGAAGAGAAGACTGCAAGCATAAACGTACAAACCTACTCAGGTGAAGCGATACCTTTCCGGGGAGAAGTAGATGGAACCTGGGTCATCATCATCATAACCCTGCGTATCACGTCTAGAGAGTTTACTGGAAATTAGACCAGCTTCAGCCAGACCTGCAGATGCACCAAAAAATTATTTTATCTTTTTTCCTGTAATGATAATAAAAACGTCTCAGATCGATATCATACCTTGAATGGATGAGAAGTCAGGATCTTCAGCTGTAATGTCATCAAATGCAAGTTCAGTAACATTCTCGATGTACATTGCCGGGTAGACTTTTGAGACAGAACTCCTACGAAAAACAGAGTTAGTTCCATACCCATCACTAAGATATGTTTGCATCTATACGTAAAAAATAATCAGGCTAATCAACCTTCTTTTAGCGTAATCTCAAGAACTACAAACACCTTCACAGGCATATTCACCTTGACAGAGCACTGCTTGCTGAAACCAACCAACGAGCATATTCACGACGAGTACAAATTTCTCCTGGTTGAGCATCTGCCTCAATAACCTAACATTCAACAATCCCATATTATTGGACTCCTTTAAATGAATTGTTCAAGAGTAATGTAAAAGCCTGAATTTTCTTATTCATCATGAAGGTTTGTAAGTTTTAATAAAAGAAAAAATTAAGGAGTCAGGAAGGGTAAGGGAGGTTGACAGGGAAATAATTGACGCACTTAATCCATGTAGAGATTAAAGGGAAAAAACCATGAATGCCGAACTACCTTTAATGCTTGTAATGCAGCTAAAGCCTGAAGTTGAACTTGGTCAGTGACAGCAGGAACCAAAACTTTTCCTGGAACTGCCAGTAGACATGCAGTGACAGTCGACGGGGCTGGTATGCCAGCAGAACCAAATCCACTTCCAGGATTGCTTGAACTGACTGAAGGTCTGCTCTCATCCTTGCGTGTACTAACATTATCAATTTGCTCACCTGTAGGAGTATAGGCAGCATTTGATACCAAAGTATCAAAAGGTGATTCAGTTCCGGATTTGTTAGGCAATGCCGATACAACTTGCTCCGTTGGAATATCACGTGCACTATCTATGTCAAATGTTTGCAACCCAGCCCAGCTTCCTCTAGCATCCCTGAACCCCCCTTGCAAAATATCAGAATTTAAGACATCAAACTCAGAAACAACAGAGATATTTCCAGTAGCATGCTCCCTTTGAGATAAATCACTTGTCAAATTAAGATCCTCATTTTCTTGTATGCTATGACGCACTTGATAGCTATCATGATCTGGATTTTCCACTATTCCATCAGCAGAAAATGAAACTTTACCAGCTTCAGATTCATCCATTGTGTCTGGTTTCTGATGAAGTATAGAAGTATCTTTGTCTCTGGAGCTTAAGCCAGCAAAAGTATTATCACCCTCCTGAGAATTAATTTGTGTAGATGACTCTTCAGAAGCAAATGACATGACATTAACAGTTAACTCCTCTGGAGAAACCTTTTGCAGGGGCGCAGAGGCTTCAAGATTGGTGGGTATACAGTCAGTGTCACTGCGTTCACCATAGGTAACTTCAGAAGCATTAATACTCTTGATACTAGTGGACATGTCCCTGTCAATGTCTGTTGTGCTTTGGTAAGGGCTACCTTCTTGAGTATCATTTTTCTTTTCATTTTCACCCTCTTCAACCAAATTTTCTTGATCACTGCATACCTCAGACGCTTCAGGCTGAGGTATTAAAGGCTTCATCTGTACTATCTCTGCATGAGGAAATTACTGACTCATTCATCTTTCTTACCAACTAAACCACATTACAGATGAATGAAAAACTCCTAGAACTATAAGATAAACAACATTACTTTAGGAACAATATCAAAGGCCTCAAAGCACAGAAGTGAACTGCCAACACAATCAGATCCATATTAGTATCATCCAAAACCAAGCTCCAAAAGATGAACTTCAACTATATTTGAAATTTTATATACATATACACGTACATATACATACATACATATATACATACATATATATATACATATGTATACATATATATATACATATGTATACATATATATATACATATGTATACATATATATATACATATGTATATATATATATACATATGTGTGTGTGTGTGTGTGTGTGTATATATATATATATATATATATATATACCTTGGAAGTGTATTCCAAAGTCTAACTTGTTTGAGTCTCACGAGATTTGAATTGATTGGTCAGAAATGAAGTTCAATGGTCCAAATGCTTCACATATCTGACTATATATTCCTCCACAAGTTTCCTAACAATGATATGTAGAAAAAGTTTCTGTATTGGAAATTTTCTTCTGAGGACCAGCTTAAACTCATTCAATTGAATTTTGCGGCAGTCAAGCAAAAAAAACTTAAATATATATATTATATAAATTCACCTTCCACATAATCTACATTAATCGCACCAAGGAGGGATGGTAGCCATCAGGAATCTTCCTCCAAAATTTAAGATGTAGGAAAGTAAAAGAATTCATAAAACATACCAAAATCCTGAATCACTGTGAAAAACAAGACAGGTTCAAGCAGTATTAGAAGAAGAATCACTTACTGGAACGGCTCCGCCTGCCAAGGGATAATGCGACTACAAGAAGTCCAGCAACAAGAACACCTGCAGCTAAACCCGCTCCAAGGATTTCTGAATTTAACAAGTTTGCAATCATTATAAGTAATCCAACAGAATAAGCACAAAGACAAGCTTCCCTAGATGGAACTTGTAGAAGACGAACATCTATCATTTCATACAGCGCCTATCCAACTCGACAGTGAAAAAAAAAAAAAACTTATAACCTAAAAATTCCACCAAGCTCGTGCTAGCAAAGGAACATTAAAGCAGCTTACTAAAAAGTAAACCAAAATCACAGACAAGAGGCGAAAGTTGATTGTCACCTTTAAGCGGTTGCTTTCCATTCGATTCCGCTTCTTGTTTGTCACTAATCCAACCAGAAAAACCATCAACCGACGAATTAGAATTCACCACCCAGGAATCATCGCCACGGCGACCTTCCAGTCCATTACATTGAATCACGCTACTCTGAGCGACGGAAGTCAAACGCACAACTCGACGCAGCTCGTGAACACGCGTTCGTAGAAAAACCACCGTCCTAGTTGTCCTCTTGTCGCCAAATGCTAATCGTAGCTGAAATGAGCTAGGAAACGAGGTTGTGGAAAGCGCAGTCATTCCTCTCCTGAATGCAGTGAATCGAGAATTAAGTGGACCGAATTGAAGAAATTCAGGGGCTTTTGGTAGGTGAATTGAACTGAGAAGAGGAGGATATATCCAGTAGATTCCCTTGCCCTATCTCGTTCCCTCTGATAGATTTATGCGTTATCAGTGTCTGTTGCAAAGGCAGGATAGGCGTTCGCCTCCCAAACACCGGAACTTACTATTCGGTCGGTGCGGTTTTAGGCACTTTAAAACCAAACCGTTTTGAATGGTTTAGATTTTTTAAAGGCATAAAGTAAGCCAAAATATGAGGTCTTCAGTCACGCGGTGTCACGTCTACAAAAAGGGAAGAAGTTTAAATTTTTTTTTGTTTTTAGAAAAGAGTTGTTTGTACACGTGACAGCGCGTGATTAGATGCCTCATATTATACTTCACTTTCTACCTCTCCTGATCTGAACCGTAATTTGTGGGGTTGGTAGTAAGGAAGGTAAACATAGAGAATGTAACAAAAAAAATGTAATTTCACATTTAAAAGTGCTATTAGAGAAAGGGTAAGATCTAATGGATTCCCATAACCAGTGGTGATTTCACATTAAAAAGTTCTATTAGATCAGTGGGGAGACATGCCAAGTGTTGGGTGGGCTACTAAGGTATGGTGGAGGAGATACTTGCCCAGGCATGCTGTAATTGCATGGATGACGTACTGGAAAAGATTGAATACCCAAGATAAACTACGAAAGTGGGTTGTTATTCAGGAATATCATTGTTGTTTATGCGACGAGCTTACATATAAAGTCATGAACACCTATTTTTCACGTGTACATACTCGAGACTAATATGGCGTGAAGTAGTGAGCTATGTAGGTAGCCAACATTGCGGGAAACAGTGGGAAAGGGTGATACAATGGCTTGAAGAAAATAGATGGAAAATCACATTTCAGAAGGAAATGATATTGTTGGGCTTCTCTACGGCCAGACATATGATATGTAAGAAGAGGAACATAAGAATACATGGTGGTCGAAGCAGCCAAACAGAAAAACTGGTGAGAGAGACCAAGAACCAGATATGGTTATATGTCAGAACATATGGAGACATAAAGAAATCAAAAATGAATTGGGACTTTTGTGTTAGTTATCCTATACTAATGTGTATTTTCAAAAAAGAATGGTAGAAGGGAGTTGGATGTAGGGGTGTTAACGAACCGAACCAAACCGAATACTAGATTTTCGAATTCGAATTCGTTTAGCTAAACGAACTGTATAGCTCAGTTCGTTTAGCTAAACGAACCTTAAAATTGGCTCGAGTTCGGCTTGATAACCTTATAACTGTTTAAAAAGCCGAACAGTTCGCGAATAGTTTAGCTTGTTAATCTAAACGAACCCAAATATCAATTTCGAATTTGACTCGTTAACAAATAATTATTAAACGAACACGAACCAAACTCCAATAGTTCGTAAACAGTTCAGTTCGTTTAACAGCTCTACTTTGATAGTGATAGATAGGAAAGATGTGTATGTAGTGTGAGAACGTACAAATGCTTATTGCAAAGGAAATATATAAAAAAGTAATTCGTGACTCAGAGATCTTAGAAGTTATCGTGAACACAGTTATACTGTTAAAAAAAATGGAAGGTAGGTAAAATTATGGATGCATAAAGGATATTGTTGCCTGGTGGGTAATAATGGTAAAGAAACATTTGCTGGGGTTTTACAACTGAAGAAATCAGATTGTCGGGAGAGTAATTAATGTCGTTCTTCTCCTGTTAGTTTTTACCTTTTTCCATTGAGGGGGTGCTAGTAAAAAGAAAAAGAAAACCAAGGACCTTTTTCCTTATTAACCACATTATCTGACGTATATTAAAGTTTTATCAAACTAATAACACCACACAATATAAAATAATATGAACTGGTAAATAAGATGATACGATATAGAAATCTTGTTCCAACGAAATATAAAAATGGAGATACTGTGCCAAAAAGGAAATCGCCCATTTTCATAAAAATTCTCTCTTTAAAGAAAAACTTGTTCTGCTTTATTTTACCATCAAATCGATAAATTATATGAAACCCGTTCGGTTAACCTCATAAAATTGTGGGTGACAACCAACTTATTTTGAATTCAAAACTCTTAACCAAATCCCGTGGAAGTGACAGATGAATACGCCTGTCCATTGCTACTACCACACATTATAGTACCCTCCTCCAACACCAGTACATTGGTATTTTCATCAAATAAAAACGAAAAAAAACAAAAGAGAAACATAGCTCACAAATAGATTAGCTATTGTTTGACCAAAAAAATCACATATACCATCTATTTATTTCTCTTTCAATAAGACAAACTTACCGCGATTTAGTTGAACCAAGACCAATGTTAAATCTGTCGTTCATTGCAAAAGCACTTCTATTCACTTTCATGGGTTCCAAGAAACTTTAAAATCTTCAAGAACTCTGCACAAGTCCTTTCTTAGTTTCTACATAACATTCATGTGCCCCCCAGCATGGATGATGGAAAATCATCTCAGTTGCATTCTTCCTTCCAACTTTACGACAACAGTTACTAAACAAGGTACATGGTTATAGCATGACCTTACAACTTCTCTAGGTCTCACTTGTTCCTTCTTTTGTTACCTTTCCTTTCAATATAACCACCAAACCAATCCTAATGGGTTCATCAGTTGATATCAAAACTAGAAGGTTAAAAGCCTAAAAAGTATATTACAATCACCATCTCCATCCAAACCACTGTCAAAACGAATTGTGACTCGACTATTGGAGGAGGATCGTTTTGAGATGCTCTAAATGAAGCATCTTCTCCTGCAGTGCAGTGGCCTGCTATTAACCCAAAACTTCTATGTTGAGTTCCAAGTTATAATGTATATCTCATTACTAAAGTGCATACTCACTCAACCATAATGCACCATCGTAACCATCTCCCAAAGAGCAACCTGTAAACCTATCTATAACAGATCCAGACGACGTGAACTGAATCTCTCGAGGTGGCAGGTACGCTAACAATGACAACCGTGAAAGCAAAATGGAAGAACGAAACTTCTCTGTAAAATGTATACCCGTCAGAACCACCTGTCCAACGGTTGAAAGCAGAGGTGCCTCCTCTTGCTAAAATGCATGGAACTGTGAGTACAGGTGTTCTCGTATTTTATAATATTCTTCTGTCAATGGGCCTTCAAGAACTATTTGCTGATTAGCAGCACTGCTTCCCTGGATATTATTGATTAGACAGAAAGGTGAGTGAAACTAATAGAGGGATCTCCAGAAGGAAACAAAAGCATTAAGCCGTGCACCTTCTGACTTGCATCCCCAAATTTGCGCAGTGTCACATACTCCCCGCAACGTAATGCTCCTCCACCGCCAAAGAGGGCCTAAGGAAGTATAAAATTTACAAGTTTAATTCGACAAGCGTTCTTGCAAACTAAACTGATTTACTCCCCGTCCCAATTTCCTAGTCCAAAATACTATTCTGGTTGTCCCAAAATGATTTCTAGTTACAATTTTTGTTTTACTAACTTAATGCATTATTTCCAAACTACAATTAATGAGAATAGTTGAATGGAAGCACTAATCAAACTACTGGATGGAGAGAGAACAATGGAAAAACTAGAAAATGATGATATTTTTCTTTTTTGAAATGGCTACAAATTTGAAGTACATACAAGTTAACAAATGGCGTTCTCTTAATGAGTTGAGCTTACAAAAAGCACTATGAAATTGGGACGGAGGGAATAATAAGAGTACATAATCTTCTTGTACATACAGTTAAGGAAAGAAAAAGAAAGGAACTCCACCTGTTAAGCAGGTATATTCGTGGAAACAAGAAATTCTTTTTTATTTTTATGAAGGACTATGCAATTGGGATGGAGGGAATAACAAGAGTGCATAATCTTCTTGTAAAAACAGTTAAAGAAAGAAAAAAAGAAACCGCACCTGTTAAAGAGGTATGTTCTCGGAAACAGCAAATTCTTTTTTATTTTTATTTTTTTATAAAATAACCACAGGTGAAACAACATATCGAGAATAAAGTAAATGCATAAAAAGCCGTAAGAAGCAATTATTCACATATCTACACTCAGGCCTACAATAATTCTAGCAATTCACACTATATGCATTGTAAGACTAAGAGTATCTGGTTTGGCAAACCCAAATAGATTGCATATAAGAAAAACCAAGATCACGACGATGAGTTTTGTGTCTCCTACCATCCTACTGAAGAGAAACCTTCGTACCTCAACGCCATTATTGCTGAGATACTTCCTGAAATCTGAAATTTTCACATCACCAACAAGCACTGGTTTGTGTGGTGGAGCAGGCGACGACAGAGGATTTAAGGACAACATGCCAGTTTCCATCTTGCCTACCTCTGAATCAATCCATGCTATTTCATAATCCCCAAGCTGCAATTGATGCAAAATACAAGGTCAGGAAGAGCAGAATGTAGGTTGATAAACAGCATATTGAAGCAAAATCAAGTTAGCCACAAAACTTTGTTTTGCACTGACAAAACAATCTTTAGCAAATACATCAGCACATCATGTTCTTTTACAGGTCAAAGAGGTAAAAGTTTAAAAGAATGCCATAAGACGGTGACCTAAAGCTAGAAGCAATCTGAAGAGTGAAGAAATCTATATCGAATAGAACCCGGCAGTCATGAAACTGCTTAAATAGGAGCCAAGTAACTAAGTTCACTGAAACATAAAGAAATACACGCATACAAAGTATACCAAAAGATGAACACCACTACAACCACGCAACCTATTTTGAAGTAGGAGCAGACAAGAGATCATGTAAAGAAGGTTGAATGAAAAGCAAGATCCCTTGGTGAAAAAAAATAGAAAACAAGAGTCAGTTCTGCAAGAAGGGCAGATATGACGGCTAGGAACTCAGGGTAGATGATGTTGCACCAAATAAGAGTCAACGCAGTGATCTCCTTTCTTTTTCTTTTTCCTGTTTCCATAGATTAAAACTAATAATAATAAGCTTTCAAATAATCAAAAGATGCATACGGAGAGGGAAAAAACAAAAATAAAAAAAAAAAATCCATTAACAGCTGCAATAGCCCTCTCACCTGGGAAGAAGACTACAGGAACAGCTATAGACCTAACAAATCATCCAGAAGCAACCATGACAGTAACAGCACTCAAGTGCATGTGTATTTAACATTATACTATGCCATACTTGCAGGTCACGAGTGATAGACAATGAAAGAAGAAAAGATGGGCCTCAAATGTTTAAATCAGTTTAAAGATAACGAAAGGAAATACTTAAGTCTTAACCTACCTTCTTAAACAGGACATTACTCATCAATTTCTCTGAAAGTTGAACCTGTGAATGATCAGCAAGCAGAAAATAAGCTCCAGAACCCAAATTCAACGGCATATACACTTATAGCCTGTACGTAAAGTTACCTTGTATGCACACAAGTCTGATGTAACATCAATCGTCTCTCCAATCTGGGGAGCATAAACATGGGGACAAACATTATTTAAACAATGTTGCTTCAAATATTCTGTGGCCTCCGCAGATCCATGCACCAAAACCTACCAAAAGAAATTAAGCAAACAAACAAATGAACAAGGATTACGCTCCGAGGTTTTCCTTGGTTATTCAGTATAAGGAATTCGTGCCTTATAAAAGAAAGGTGTTAATGAATTACATAATTGCATTTCAGGAGAACATCAATGAGGCACAAAACCAAAGAAAACATAAGACAGTTACACATTCAAGATTATTGCAATCACTAGAGACTAGAAGATGAACATAGACAGATCAATATAATATTAATATTGATCTAGACATTAACAAAGGCAGAGAAACTCACTTTTCATACTTTAATCAGGACAGAGGTAACCATGAAATGCAGGCGAAGGATGAAATGCTGGCAAAGGTGTTAATGAATGACATAATTGCATTTCAACATCAAAGGGACACGCAACCAAAGAGAACATAAAACTGCTGCACTTCAAAGATGATTGCGATCACTGGACACCAGAAGATGAATATAGATAGACCAATGGCATGTTAATCAAGATTTAGACGTGAACGAAGCAGTGAAAAACCCAATTTTTATATTTTAATCAGGGTGGAGGTAACCACGAAATGCTGCCAAAGCGACTCAATCAAGCTACATGTTGATTATCATGGGGAACAAAATTGCTAGATTACCAGATAACAAAAACACAATGACACAGCAAGGAGAATAAAATCAAGTACAACACAAGACTAAGAGACATTTTTTTTTTTGAGGAATTAGAGACGCAAAAAGGAAGTCTTAACAAAGACCCTTACATTAGTTCTTTAATTATTAAAAAAAAAAGCTTTAGTGACCGAAAATTCCATAGTTTACTACAACTTGGTTTCTTGCATTATATATACTTCTCTAATGCAATAGCATAAAGTTCAAATCTACAAAACATCAGAAAACTGCTACTTTGACCCATTGACATAATATTGTTTAGTTCATTATTGCTAAAATCCGCTGCTTCCTTCCAGCAAACTAAAGTTTCTGTCACTTAACATCTACTCGACGACATCACCATTTGTAAAAGGTCATGTTTGTTTTTCAAAGATCACATAGCAGCAGGTAATCCAAAGAGGAGAAAAATCAATGTTCAAGCTTTCAACCGTTCACATCAAGAGTAGAACACCTCACTGTTCTAGATCAATAACCTACAAACCAAAACATAATGAAAAAGGCATGCCATACCAGCTTCAAAGGAGCAACGTGAGACAAAATTGATTTTATTGAACGCCCATCAGAGCGACCCTCAAAGTCCATGTACATCAAAGAGCACTTTACTTGGACCTGTAATAGAGGAGAAATTAAGACAAGGTTAAATCAACAAACACGCGTGTGTGTATATATATATATATATATATTTTATACATATATACATACACATATAATATGTATGTGCGCGTGATATAAGTATACAATCTCCTGTAAAAATTATAATCAGAATTTATGCATAAAGCCTGAGAATAATCACAGCGACTTGGAGCGATCTCTCTCTCTCTAAAAACATTTACTTTCCCTTCTCTCTTAACATCCCAGCCCCAACGTTAGAAAACCACCCCAACAACCCTTTTCTCTTTCCTCCCCCACTCCTAACATCTCTATCAATCCTCCTAACCTCCAACAGTCATATCTCCGCCCATCCTCCATTAAAACTTTCTCCTCTTCCGTTGCTAACTACTGACATACCGCCGCAACAAGGGGTCGAAGAACTCTTTTTCAGTCTATTTCATTGCAAAACGGTTGGATTGTCATGATCTATCCCGGATCTTCAACAAACAATCCAATGTGAAGGCAAAATCGGCTTGGACTTCTTTGCTCAAGCCTGATTTCAAACCCGAAGCTACCTCGACTTTATCCTACATTCAAACCGCCTCCAATAAAGGTAAATGTTTCTTTTCCATCAACCCAAAAGCTGCAGCAGAGAATAAACAGAAATAGAACTTCACCATTGCCGAACAAGCCATGGTAACATTGCTTCGTTCTTAAATATGAAGAATTTTCGAAGCTCGCTCCACTCTGAGGATTCGAAAATCTGACTTTCTTTTTCCCCTCTGTCTTTTCAAAACAGAGTTCTTTTTCTTTAGCCTTGAGTTCTAGACAAACCACTTTTAGGATTTGAAACGAAACATACATGACATTTCCCATCTGCCTTCCCTTTTCCCCTCTGTCTTTTGGAAACAGAGTTCTTTTTCTTTAGCCTTGAGTTCTACACAAACCAATTCAATGTTTAAAGCTAGATACTGTTCCTGTATGGGTCCAATTTCCAAACTCTGCATCTAATATTTCAACATGCATGTCTTGAGTGGATTGGGTATTCTTATTAGAAAACCCATGTTCATAGATAGGTTAACCACTTCACAATCTAGAGTGACATTTGCTAGAATATAGTGTGAAAATTAAAGCAGGGAAACTTCCTCCTAAGCCCATGAATCTCATTGATGAGTTCGGCCAAGATTGCACCCAAAAAGTCATATATGAACGGATGCCCTCAATGTTTGACATGTAAAACCTTTGAATAAGATTGCACCCAAGAAGCATATATGAATGGATGCCAACTCAATGTTTGACATGTAAAACCTTTGAATATTCTTGTGATGCTAAACCACTAGAGAAAAAGAAGGATACGACTATGAAACCTCCTACCACCACAGCTGGAAACTAGAGCAAGAATCAAAAAGTGGGTGGTGAGAATAATACAAGGTGAATGCAGTCAACAAAGGGGCTGACATTTCCCATGGAAAAGCCCATGATAAAGACAAGGCCAAAGCGGTGGAGAAGGAACAAGAAAAAGCCAATATAGAAAATGTGAACTCCTCCCACATAATTCTGCCTGTCCTGACCATTATATGGTTATACTTCAGATACCCAGCATTCCAATACCTCTTCTGACCATTATATGGAGGACATTACTTCCGGTACCCAGCACTCCAATACAAAAGTGAAGGGAATTGTTTCCACCAACTTGATTAGTTCAAACAAGTACAGTCTCCTCATTAGGAAGATGAGGAAGGCACTGATGATACAAATGATCCACCACATATCACTAACAAAGAAGATATTCACACTGTGGAAAAAGATCAGTCACCAGAAAAATGAAAGGGAGCAAGAATATCCCTCTGCTCCCTCTGAGGTTGAATCTGAAGATGATAAATCTGGATAAGTTCTAAAGAGGCAAGCAAGAATAACCCTCTTCAATTACCCCAAAAAAAAATTACAAAAAAAAGAATAACCCTCCTCCTTCTGAGGTTGATTATGAGGATGAGTTTACAGAAAAATTTATCCTTACTATAATTTATGGGATTCGATGAAAGGAGCAGAAGAAGAGACCTATGGAAGAAACTTAGTTATCAAAAGATCCGGTGATCATGGGTGATTTTAACATCATTATGGGTAGCAAAGGAAAGTATGAAAACGACAAAGTGGACAGGAACGCAATCAAAGAATTCACAAATTGGATTCACCAAATGGACATATATACCTTCCTGCAGTTGTGCATTCACATGGTCAAATAAGCAACAATTAGATAAGATGGTCTACAAAAGGATTGACCATATGTTTTGTAATGAAGAATAGAAGAATGTATTTTCAAACTTTCAGCTGGACTATGAAACCCCTTCAATTTATGATCATTCTCCATGTATTTATCTATCAAATGGAGAAAACTTTAGCCCTAAACCTTTCAAATTCACGAAAAGTTGGATAGAACACCAAAATTTCAAGGAAATTATAAAAAAGAGTTGGACATGACCAATGCAAGAAAACCCCCTGATTATGTTTACAAAGGAACTGAAAAGGCTCAAAACCCCCATGAAAGAAATGAACAAAATACAGTTTAGCAACATCACAACAAAGATTGCTAAAGCTAGACGAAAATTGGAGGATGCTCAAGAACAAGTAATGAAGGACAGAACAGACACCAACCTTCAGCTGGTTGACAAAGTTGCTTTGGATGACTATATAATGCTTTTGAACTTTGAAGAATCATTTTTTGAGGGAAAAACAAGAGTAAGATGGATGAAGGAAATAAAAATACTCATTTCTTCTACAGATCAGTCAAATCACACACTACACTGAATAAAAATCTGAGGTTACAAAATGACAATTGTAACATGGAAGAGGATTATGACAAAGTAAAAAAGATGACCACTACTTTTTTTGAAAACCTCTTTACTGAACCCTTTCCAAATGCCAGCCCTAATTAGATTTAGAATGGAGAAGTGTTTACTGATGATCAAAGCAGGATGCTTGCTTCTCGAGTGTAAAAGAAGATACTCTCTTCTCAATGAAAATGAAAAACGCTCCTGGCGCAAATGGTTACACTGTAGAGTTCTACAAATAAAACCAGTCTTAGGTGATGATTTTATTGAAACCAATGAATTTTTCTTCAAGAAGGATTTCATATGCTTCCCCATGAAGCGCATTGCCATCCTTCTCATCCCAAAAGTAGAGGCTCCTCTTAGAATGAAAGATTCCAGGTCCATTTTCTGCCGTCATGTTTCTTACAAGATAGCTTATAAAGTTCTGGCTAACGATGAAGAACTTGCTTCCTCATTTAGTAAATGCAAACCTATTGACATTTGTGCAAGGAAGGGTTATTCTGGACAACATTTTTTTAAAGCATGAATTGGTGAAGAATTACAAGCGTACAAGAGGTACTAATGATGTTGCTATTAAAGTTGACATTATGTACGCCTTCGACACAGTCAATTGGAGTTACTTCACGGATATTCTTGAAAATTTGAACATTCCTGATCAATTCAGAAGTGGGTCTACCTTTGCATCTCAGCTGCCTCTTTCTCAATCAACTTTAATGGTTCTCTAATTGGTAATTTCAAGGCAATTAGAGGTTTAAGGTAGGGTGATCCCCTCTTCCCCTGCTTTCCCATTCTAGTTATGGAAGGGTACAATGAGTTACTAAAGGCAGAAATTGATAATTCAAACTTCAAATTTTATCCCAGATGTGAACTCAATAAGCTCTCTGCTTTGGCATTTGCTGTTAATATTTTTATCTTCTCAAGTGCCAATGAAGATTCAATCAAAATAATCAAGGACGTATTGCAAATGTTTGAATGGCTTTGTGGTCTAAAGCCCAACTTGCAAAAATGTGAAATATATGTCATTGGGCCTTCAAATGCAAACAAGCAAGCTGTTTCTAAACTATTCAAGATGCCAATTGGTTCTTTACTAATTAGATACCTGTGGTCCTTTATAGGATAAGTTATCAGAAGGATCAACAGTTGGTCACATTCTCAACTCTCATATGGTAGTAAACTTCAACTGATCATCTCTGTTTTGATTGTTATTTCTTGGTAATAGACTGCTGCCTTCTTTCTCCCCAAAAAGGTAGTCAGAGAAATTGAAAAATTACTATGAATTTTCCTACGGAGTGGTTCTAAGAAGGCTAAAATTAAATAGAGAACTTGTTCACTCCAAAAAAGGATGTGAACAAATTTGAATAAGTTTACTTTGGAATAAATCTCAGAACAAATACACAACTTTCTCACTGGTAATAAACTGAGGTTAATAACCTCTTTTAGAAGTGTTTTACAGAATACACCATTTACACCTTTTATACTCTACAATTTCTAACGGTAATATAACGGTAATAAACTCTAGTATACAGAGACAGTATACACTACAAATCTAACGTATTTAAACTGTACATTTTACAATACATTTCTACACTCCCCCTCAAACTTGGTGTATATATTAATACAACCAAGTTTGTCTACCAATGTCTGAAAAATCCTTGTGGAGACGGGTTTCGTGAAGATATCAGCCACTTGTGCTTTAGACGAAATATGTTCAATCTTGATTTCATTGTCTTCCAACTTCTCTCTTATAAAGTGGCGATCAATTTCGACGTGCTTTGATTTATCATGTTGAATGGGATTCTCGGCCATGTTGATAGCTGAAATATTATCACAGTACAATCGAATGGGAGAGGCAATCGTTTGACCCAGCTCAGTAACCACTCGTTTTATCCACAGTCCTTCACACAAGCCTAGGGCCAAAGCCCGCAATTCTGCCTCAGCACTACTTCTTGAGACCACCCCTTGTTTTTTTACTTTTCCAGGTAATCAGATTACCCCATAGAAAGGTCCCATAGCCTGTGGTGGATCGCATATCAGTCTTTGATCCAGCCCAATCAGCATCTGTAAATACAAGTAATTGTCTGTCCGTATTTTTTGTGAAACAGAGACCTTGTCCTGGTGCTGCCTTTAAATATCTAACAATTCTCAGCGCAGTATGCAAGTGTTCATGAGTTGGATTGTGCATAAACTGTGAGACATAGCTAACTGCAAAACAGATATCAGGCCTTGTATGTGATAAATAAATAAGTTTGCCTACTAACTGTTGATATTGGAGTTTATCTGTAGGGGTATCATTCCAGTCCCTTTTTGGTTTATATCCTGGTTCTAAGGGGGTAATGGATGGTTTACATCCTAACATACCAACATCATTTAACAGGTCTAAAATATATTTTCGTTGAGAAATACACATACTGTTTTTAGTTCTAGCAACCTCCATACCAAGAAAATACCGCAATGTACCAAGATCCTTGACTTCAAATTCTTTAGACAACTGTCTCTTTATTTGGTTGATTCCTATATGATCATTTCCTGTTAATATTATATCATCAACATACACAATTAGTACCGTAATCGCATTAGAAGAAGTTCTAATAAATAAAGTATGATCACTTTGAGTTTGGGTAAACCCATATTTTAAGACAACCATAGTAAAACGTTTAAACCAAGCCCGTGGGGACTGTTTAAGCCCATATAGTGACTTCCGAAGTCAACAAACCATGTGTTCGTTTTTGTGATTTCTAAGACCTGGAGGTATATCCATATATACCTCTTCATGTAAATCTCCATTTAAGAATGCATTTTTAATGTCTAACTGGAATAAAGGCCAATCAAGATTTACTGCTATAGAGAAAATAATGCGTATTGTATTGAGTTTTGCTACAGGTGCAAAAGTATCTCCATAATCAATCCCATAAGTTTGAGTAAAGCCCTTCGCTACAAGTCTAGCTTTGTACCTATCTACTGTTCCATCTGTGTTATATTTCAAAGAAAAAACCCATTTACATCCTACTGGTTTGATTCCAGGTTTGTGTGAAACAAGTTCCCAGGTTTTATTTTTTAGTAAGGCATCCAACTCAGTCATAACTGCAGATTTCCAATGTGAACAATTTAGAGCCTCATCAATGTTTGATGGAACCCACTGTTTGTCCAGGTTTGTTGTAAAAGTATGCAGATTGTGTCCTAATTTATCATATGCTAAAAAAGTATACAAGGGGTGTTTAGTGCACTCACGAGTTCCCTTCCTTAGTGCAATAGGTAAATTTGTAGTAATGTCAGTAGATACTTTACCAGATCGATCATCAGTCAGAACCTGAAGGCCTCCTGGAGCATTGTTCCTTCGTGTATAAACCCTAGTTATTGGTCCAACCTGTCGAAGCTCTGTTTGGCTATATTCCTGAGCTGTCTGGTTATGTTCCTGAGCATTGCTGGGAACAACATTGGGTTCCTGCACAGTGTTAGTCTCTGCACTAATTTTCTCCCCCTGGGAGGAATCCGGGATGGAGTTAAAAACAGATGATGTATCTGTTGTACTTATATCAAGAATAGACCAGCTATCTTGAATGTGATGAATGGATGAAGTAGTTTTGTCAGTTGGAATATAATAAGCGTGAGATTCATTGAAAACAACGTTTAGTGATACAAACATTTTCTTGGTAATAGGACAATAGCATTTATAACCTTTCTGAGTACTAGAATACCCTAAAAAAACACATTTCACTGTTTTATGATCTAATTTAGATCTAAGCTGGAGTGGTATATAAACATATACAATACAACCAAATTTCTTTAATGGTAATTCAGAGAATAATTTTGAATTTGGATACAGGGTAAGCATACAGTTTCTTGGAGTACTAAAAGATAGTATCCTAGATGGCATACGGTTGATTAAGTATGTTGCGGTGAGAATTGCTTCTCCCCAATAAAATTTGGGTAAATTCATCTCAAACATAATTGATCTAGCAACTTCCATTAAGTGTCTATTCTTCCTTTCAGCAATTCCATTTTGTTGAGGTGTATAGACACATGATGTTTGGTGGTGAATGCCTAAATGACTTAGGTATTCTTTTATATCTTTATCAAGATATTCAGCTCCATTATCACTTCTAATGACCTTGCAAGTTGTATTAAACTGATTTTGTACCATACTTATAAAACTCTTAATAATCTGGCCTACTTCAGTTTTATTTTTCATTAAGTATACCCACGTTACCCTTGTGTGATCATCAACAAACAAAATAAACCATTTTGCTCCGTTAAGAGCTGCAACTCTGGATGGTCCCCAGATGTCCGTATGGACAAGATTAAATGGGAAACTAGGTTCATACTTCTTTGGTAAGTAACATACCCTAGTTTGTTTAGCTAGTATGCAGCTTTCACATTTCAAAGTATTAACATCAATATCATGGAAAAATTCTGGCATTAGTTTCTTAAGGTACAAAAAATTTGGATGACCTAATCTTGCATGCCATAGCAAAATATTGTCCTTATACTTGGACACAAAACCAGAATTAGACCTAGAACTATAAAGTGAAGACACCTTACATACAGTTCCAGGACCAATTCTGTTGCAAAATACCCGTTGATGGTTACTAGGAACATCCATAACTGATGATTTGATAAGATATAATCCTTTTTGTCGGTTAGCACTGCCAATCATCTTCAACGTACCCTTCTGCAGAAACCAACATATAGAAGGTAAGAATAACGCTAAACAATTATTATCAATAGTTAGTTGTCCAATGGAGATCAAGTGAAAATTTAACTGAGGTACATATAAGACATTTTTCAACACCAATGTAGGAGTGAGTTGTACAGTCCCAGTTCCAAGTACCTGTAGGTTACCTCCATTTGCAATTTTTACAGATTTTGGTGTTATAAAAGGTATGTAAGAATGCATTTTAGACAGAATGAATGTCATATGGTCAGAGGCTCCGGAGTCAATGATCCAAGAGCAACTTTGACCATCTGACCTAATACCTGTTGACAGATCATGTGACCCTCCACCTGCTGATGCCATTGTTGCTTGAATAGTTCCTTGTTGTGTTCCTTCAGATCCCAAGAGCTGAGACGGGACTTCTGATTGTTGACTCCTTGATAATAGTTGAAGTAGGGCTTCCATTTGACTTTGCGTGGGCAGTTGAGCGTCTGATGTGTCCTGCAGACTACTTACATTTGCAGTAGTTCCTTGTGATGGACCCCAATTAGGAGTAAAGCGTGGAGCCTGTCCACGGTTTTGGCCCCAGCTCCCTTGCATGCGTGGTTGAAATGCCTGAAACTGCGATGAAAGACGATTACCAGGACCTTGCGGTTGAGATTGCTTCATCCTTTGCAGTTTAAAGCAATCTTCAACCTTATGTCCTGGTTTGCTACAAAACTTACAGATTATGTGGGATTTAGACTTTGCAGGACCACCAGGATAGCTTCTCTTTGCTACATAGACAGAGGTTTCAGAAGGTTGGGTTTGTGAAGTAACAGTGTGAATGGCATTCTTAGATGAAACAAGGGCTGAAGTCTCTACGGTAGGATTTGCTTGGGACCCCATCATTACTTTCATACGACTTTCTTCATGTCTTACTTCAGAAAATACTGTATTAAGACTAGGTAAGGGCTTCATTCCTAATATTCTGCTTCTAACAGAGTCAAGATCCTTATTAAGACCATTTAGAAACCTAAACACTCTTTTTCCTTCTACATACTGTCGAAACATTTTACTATCCTCAGGGGAAACCCATGCAATAGACTCAAAGATATCAACTTGCTGCCACAATTTTGTTAACTGAGAATAATAGGTACTGACCAGGTTGTCTCCTTGACGGATATCCTGTATTTTAGCTTCTAGTTCATAAATTTCTGCAACATTATCCTTCTTTGAGTAAAGTTCTTTAGCTGCAAGCCAAATCTCTGCAGCAGTGTTATAAAGGATAAAATTATCTCCTACCTCAGATGACATGGAACCTATTAGCCAGGACATGACCATGGAGTTCTCAGATCTCCATTGTTTAAACTTAGGATCATCAGAAGGAGGAACGGTAATGTTTCCGTACAAATAATCATCTTTACCACGACCTATTACGAACATTTCTACAGCCTTACTCCAGGATAGATAGTTAGATCCGTTTAGTTTATGACTTGTGACCATGATAGAATTACTATCAAGTGAGCTGGGTAGAGTGGGTGGAGGTGTCTGAGACACCTGTTGAGGTGGTTGAGCTACTTCCTCCATCACAGGAGTAGTAGATGTTTCAGTGGACTCACCAGTTTCAGCCATGAAAAACTTACTAGATATATATTACCTGAGTTTCGGATGAGCTTATCCTTCGTTTTATGCTGAGGAGAAAACGTCTTCTTGTTTGAAATTTAAACATGCACCAAGTTGCCCAAGAAATGATGAAGATTCGGACGTTTGATGACCGATATAGACAGCTGATAGGAAGAGATGGTAGGAAAAAAAACTTTCAGCTGCTACTTGCTAAGATGAAAGCTGAGAGAAGTAATTTTGGGGAAGAGATATCTCGAGCAGTGGGTTAAAGGACGGTGAGAGGACAGAAATGTGTCCTCTTTGCATGCAACTTGTTTCTTCAGACAGTGATTGTGTGGCTGCTTCTGTACGCGACACGTGTCCCACTAAGGATTATAAAAACTGGAATTAAAAAAACTTTCGACAGGAAATGAAGCTTCCCGAAAGTGATTGTGTGGCTGCTTCTGTATGCGATACGTGTCCCACTAAGGAATGTTAAAAAAATAAATTTAGATTGGAACTGAAGCTTCCCGAAGAAGCTAGGGAAGAATAGATAATAACAAATTTATAACAATCCGTACTTTATTCTTACTGGTTGATGGTATCGGTGGTGGAACCACCAAATGTGTTAAAGAAAGAAAAAAAAATAAATTTAATAATTCTCAGCCTTACTTTCTCTTTCTTCTCCACGTACGCCTTCTTCTTCAGCAGATCGAAGAGGTATGAAGATGGAAGAACAAGCTCCTTGCAACAATTATGGAATCAGCAGACTATCAGCACAGAGGAAAGAAAACATTGGAGCAACAACGATACTATGGCAGAGGTTTTGACAGAAGTGTTCTTCAGCAGACAGCAGTAATCTCAACAGAGATGAACAAATACCCTCTCAGGGTTTATCTTGCGTTTTTTTCTCAATGTTTTTCTCAGAACCTCAAAGCTCTGATACCATGAACAAATTTGAATAAGTTTACTTTGGAATAAATCTCAGAACAAATACACAACTTTCTCACTGGTAATAAACTGAGGTTAATAACCTCTTTTAGAAGTGTTTTACAGAATACACCATTTACACCTTTTATACTCTACAATTTCTAACGGTAATATAACGGTAATAAACTCTAGTATACAGAGACAGTATACACTACAAATCTAACGTATTTAAACTGTACATTTTACAATACATTTCTACAGGATGGTGGTTTGCGTATTCCATATCTTTTACTTATACATAATGCCTACATCATGAAGGACATATGTTAAAGGAACGAAAGCATTTGGGTAAAATGGATGCATTTTGTCATCCTGAAAGGCAAGTCGATATCGGAGGTTCAACCCAAGTAATTGGACTCCTGGATGTGGAAAAAAACTTTTGGATAAAGGACCAATACTCCTAAGTAATCAAGAAGGCCATCGAGAATGGTGTTTCTACTTCTTTCTAAACTGACCATGGCATGACCCTCTAATTAAAAATTTCCCAGAACTGGCAAAGAAGCTAAACATCATGAAGGATGCTTAAGTTGTTGACGTGCTTGAAGGAAATCCATGGAGACCTCCTTTTGGTTAAGGATGGGACACCCAAATCATAAACTTCAACCATGCCTACAATAGCATCCAGCTAATTCAAAGAGATGACAGATGGATTTGGCTGCCAGATTCCAAATTTTTTGTCACAAGTGCTTTAGTTGCTAAAACAGGAGTTTATTCTAATGTGAACTAGGCTAAGATTGTCTAGTGCAAGCATCATCTTCCAAGATTTGCAGTCATTTTATGGCTTGCTTATTGGAAGATGATGAATACACAAAATTAAATGTTTGACTGAGATATTATTGATTCTAACACTTGTATTCTATGTGACAAGACAGGTGAAGATCATCATCACATCTTCTTCCAATGTTGCTTCTAAAAGAGTGTTCGAACTTCTGTTCTTCAATAGCTTCATTGCCATGAACTACGGGATGATATTCTGAATTTGATGTGGGGAGATTATTGGTTGACAAAATTTCACAAGGATTTTATATATTTTGCTCTAACTGCAACTGTCTACACAATTTGAAGACAAAGGAATCTCAAATTCCACAAGATTGAAAAAGATTCACAGAGCGCGGCAAAGGAGATCATCCAGAACATCAGATTCTTAGAGAGACATTAGAAGAAACAAAACCAACTGCAAGATTGCCTGAAGCATGGAGCTAGCTAGGAAGATCTTCAATTGCTCTGTTCTACTCTCTATTGCTCCTAGTATTGCTTATTATAATGACTACCTCTTTATATATTTGTACATATCTATGGATATTTGACTTGCCAAAAAAAAAGCCTGACAAAGAGAAATGGATAACCCTAACACGAGCAAGAAATTTAATATTCCTAAAAAAATATCCTACTACAAACGCAAGAGGAGGGGGGGCAGGGGGTTGGGAGGAATTCTTCATCATAAAAAAAAGGAAAGGCAAGAATATAATTATACCATCAATAAACAAACAGAAGAATATTATATCCATGCACCCAAAAAAAAAACTTTTGCCTGAAAGGATTCATTTTCTTAATGAAGCCAAGCCATATAAATACGCACAACGCATATCCACTAGAACATCAACTTTGTCAACTACACCATCGCCAAATTATACTGAGACACTCGATCACATGGACCAGTTCATTCAAACTGCGTTAAAGAACTTTCAGGAATTTGATTCATCAATGGGATTTGACAGCCTAAAGCCAATGTATTCAAGTACGTAGCCCATTCAAACGTTTTCAACAGTGCATACAGGCTACTGTTTTGCCCATTACCCCTTTCGTTATCGTTTTTTTCTTTTCTTTTTGGTAATTTAAATTTTCATAGATGTAAAGAGATTTACATAGGAAGTATAGCAAGGAAGCTTTGCTACAAAAGATAATAGATCTATACTAGTAGGCTACCCTTGCCTCAAAAACACAAAGAAGAGAAGTGACTAGCTTTTACACAAAAATCCTTAGATCTATGCACATACACATATTTCCCAATTGGTCTCTTTGACCAATACTCTCAGTTCCTATCAGTTTAATTTTCCGTGTTATTGGTATCTTTTCATAAACATGATACGTGGATGGAGAAACACTACAAAATATAACGAAAATATTATACTCAGAAATCCAAACCAATCAACTATCCAAAAACTCTACATTTCTAGAGAACTACTTAGAAGAGTCCTGATCAGAGTTTCTCAATAGAATCTGACAGATATTGGCCTCCCCTGTTGTCCAAAGGGTCAACACTCGTCTGATCTAATTCATGGCTGCACGAAAACCAGTGTCATGTTTTCATTATTCTTATGGTTGCTCAAACTAAAGATCTGCATCACTTTTCAAAATATACGGCAGTATGGCCAATGGACACATCAAATTGATCTTGTCAATCCTCTCAAGGAAAAGACTAACAATCAACACAATCACGGTAACAAAACCTAATTCAACAAATATTCTAAAGCATGCTTCGGGAAATGAAAAAGTGAGGGGTAAGGGTCCAAAGAAATGATTTGGGAGAATCAAGAACAGCCTAACTTGTTTAGGCCTTGTTAGTTATCGCCCAACTAAGCGATTGTATACTGTAATCCAACCCTTCCCATTACCTATACCACCATGAACAGGACTTGTTTAGGATAGAGACGAGGGCCCCCAAGAAAAAACAGAAAAGAAATGGCGAGATAAGAGCTTGTGAAGCATACATCCTTGAAACTATAATTAATAAGCTAATTAGCTTAACTAGGTTTAGGGGAAAAATCAAGGTCCAGTTATTGCAAATGGTGTAAAGAGACTTGTAACCAAAAAAACGACTTACAGTCAACTCTGTGGAAACAACTTTAGATGGAGTGGTATCAAAAATCAAACTAGCAGCTCCTTCATCAAGTTTTGCATTCAGATCTCCATCCACCTAAAAGAAATCGATGTAAGCAAAACTACTACAAGTTAAATGGAAAAAAAACAAAAAAAAAAGTACATTATTCATTGCCTGACAGCACAAAATAATGATGCAACAAGAATCATGAAGAGAAAGAGAGAGGCGAGAAACGACAAAAGCATTCCAAGGGTCATCTGGCATCATTTGCAACAGAGACATGATTAAAAAAAGATAAAGCAATGAAATCCAAATAATTTCTCACCATCATACAAATAGATAACAAACGAGACCTTGCTTCAAAACCTAAAACAGAAGGGTGACAACCTCGAGGACCAACAGTAAATTGAATACCTCAGAAAACGACATGATTTTTCAATGATGGTGATGAATTACATGATTGCTATTATTAACATTCCTGTTTTAAACGTCAATTTCAATAGTAATAACATCAACATTAATATTAAGATAAACCAATAATAATGAACACAAAACGCACACACATACACATGCTGCAACCATAAAAGTATTACTGTTATTGTATAACTACATTGTCAATGTTAATCTTAATATTAAGTATTAACCATAATGTTAAGAATAAGATAAGCAAATTACAATCATCACCGAATGCACACACATTGTGTCACCATAAAAAAGTGGCCTACTCACATTCATAAATCCATGGTCCATGTCATCATCTTTTATAACATAATCATCAGGATTAATGACTTCCCCGAAATCATCCCACTCAGAGTAGTAGTCAAAGTAAGGAAACATTGGAGCTACGCTTGTAGATGGAGGAATAAATCCGTCAATCAGAACATCTTTGAATGCACCATTTTTCTGGCCCAAGGCTGCAAGAATCAACATAGCAACATAACACAGGAAAGTATCTAAAAAAGCTAGACTGACACCTTCCCACATTCGAGCATCTGAACACAAAAATCTACCAATAAAATTAAGAATTGGCTTTAAAATGCATCTGATATTAGTTTTGTCATGTAGAGACGATCAAACACATATGATAACAATAATATAACCAAACCTATCCATAGCTTTTAACTGTTCCATAATGAAAATAAAGATAAACAGTAGCTTAGTAAGATATGCCTGAATTCCATCCAGAAGTTCAGCACATAAAATAATGAAGAAAAAACATACAAACAAATTCAGCAATAAATTAAAAATTAAATTTGCAGAATAACTATTTCCTTCATCCCTCTACGTCGATTCCTAAGCTATCAGAAAAAGGCAAGAAAAAAAATCTTTTAATCCATTCAATTCCATAGATCCAAGACTAAAACTAAACATGTTCCCCCTCTCTTACAAAAAATGGTATGCTATCGGTAAAATATTCAGGTTTTTAAAATAAATAAAAGTGAGTGGAAAGTTAAACTTATATTCACTTGATTCATTTGGTCAAGGTATCAAAATCATACCGTTGGAAGAAGGTTGCTTTATGCTAGCATCAATAACCATAGAGTCATTTGTAGTAACATCCGTTGATAGAGATGTTTTTGATTCCTCCTCTTTAACAAGAGCAGCTTTAAGAGCTTCCTCTTTCTTTTTACGATTTTGCTCTTCTTCATAAGCAGCTAACTCTTCTCCAACCAAGGGTACTCTACTTGAAACAGTAACTTTTACAGCTTTAGGCGGTGGATCCGACTGAAGCATACGTGCTAGAGTGGCAAACTGCATAAATAGATAACAAAGTCACATTATGATGATACGGGGAAGAGGAATGTTAGGATGTTTATTGAGAAGTAGTTCATGGAGAGATGACAATGGCAGTAGAGCAGTAAATCAGATTGTCAGCTGGAACATGGCGGTAATGGAAAATCCAGGACAAACTGGGGACTGTTTATAGTGAGTGCTATTCCTATTTGTATATTTCTAAAAAAATGTATAGAGGATAGGTAATATGGCGCATACTCTGCTTAGAAGTTTGCAGGCTGTACAATTTGCATCTTATCTATAGAATTTCTAATTCTTTTAAGAATGGCATTATGAAAGCAAAGTGCAAACGAACTGGAAAGTCAAATATAAAAAGCATACATGGTTCAATAGGCTGGATCACTCACTATATTCCGACTTCCAAACTATCGCAAAGAGGAAAAAGCTAAGGTTATAGTAGCAAACCATTGATCTAAGAGATGGCAAGATTATTCATTTCCAAACCCTAAAATGCTCGAACTGGACATCAAATGCAGAAGCCAGAAATTACCTGCCCTCTTTCAGTGAAAAATACGAGATTTTTTGCATCAGAAGCCCACTCAACAAATATGTCATGAGCAAAACCAGCTTCTAAACTTGCCATGGAAGCTAAAACAACCTATAAGAAGCACTTATACACAAGCAGTAACTTAAGAAATAATGAATCAGTGGGAGAATTTATATGAATAGTTAATAGATACTCTCACCTTTGGACCATCCGGAACCTTTTCAAGCTCGCTCTTCCCAATTAGAAGTTTGACTTGTCTGCAAATTACAGAATGGATACACAAGTAATAAGTATTCAAGAAAACAAAGAACAAATTTCATATCCAAAAAAGAAAACAGATGCAGGTAAAAGTCAGGCTTAACTAAACATAATAACCACAGGCAATAAAATTAAAAGTTTTATCATTCCGTGTTGCTACTTGCTAGAACAAAATGATGTGACTTGATCAAGAGCAATTTTGTCGCAGAGTATTCTCTGTAAGTTAAAAGTATTATCAATAACAAGTATCTTACCTTAAGAGAAACGCATTATCACGTCTTTCCTCGAAAGATTTGGCAATGTTATCACCCATCCACTCAAGAAAGCTCTTAACATAGTCAATTGTGCTCGAGGAGACATAGGTGAGGAAATATATGGGATACATCAAATTATGTGTGACCCAATACTGTAATTCACAACAAACAAACAATCCCCAGTTAAAGAAAATTTCAGCATAGTAGAGCTCTAAGGCACAAAGAAACTAGCCTGTTCAAGAATTAAAAGGAGCTCCAGTACTCGGCCAGCAGTGTCCACAGGCAACAGAACATTTCCATCTGCTCTAAGGGCTGTTTTAATCGCATCTAAATCAAGACAGAAGGCAAAGGACCATTAAGAATAAGCAAGAAAAAGAAAATGTTTGTTCCACAGTGTCCATATGTCAGAAGTTACTGCAAAAGTAGCTCAATATAGAAATATGAACATGGAGGCAGATAAACATGCAAATAGATGGGTTCCAACAGTAAAAAACCAACAAAAAAAAATCGTTAGTTCCAATGTCAATTTCCCCTTGTAATGCTTTAAATAGCTAAAAATGGCACAGAACTAAACTGCTTGCTTTTCAAAAAAATTCAAACTAACTTTTTGTCCCTTACTCCAAAATTAGGAAAAACATTGAATTAAGCAACGACAACCTCATTCAAAATATGAATCCAGTCCATATTAAAGAACACATTGAGAGTTAACATGTATCAATCAGTTCTCATTAGCTTTTGGTTTTTAGCCAAATATTGCCATGTAGTTATGGTCACAATTTCTTGTATCTTTTTGAGGTCAACGATAATTTTACTTACAAAAGAAAAGAGTGAACTAAAGGGGAAGGTAAATAAGAAATTTAAACCACCTTTCCTGTGTTTATTCGTTTATCAGCAGCATTATGATTCAGTTAAAAAAAAACCTGAATTTATTAAATAATCTAAAATTGACGCTTAGGAAATAAAAGAAAAAAACAGTAAACTCAAGTTCGTATTTCCTACAAAATGGATAATTTCCATTATCAACTGAATTAATAAATACAAAATAAATTTCTAAAAATTAAACACGAAAAGTACGGGTAAGACATTAAAAACAGAAACATGCATGGATTGTATTGAGGGGCATTTACATTCCCGTCATGTTGGAGACTATCTTTTTTCATCAGAGATGGTAATGGATGTATGTACTCTTAGTAAGAACTAGGAAACACACTTCCATCAAGCAGATTTCTCAAATGGAAAAAGGCAAACACCAGGTGTATAACCAAAACGAGAATAATGAAAACATAGTGTGGAAGAGTGGGGAAAAAAGGGGGGAGGGAGGGGGCATGGGAGGGAAAGAGTCCTCAAAATGAGCGCACCCCTATTGATAATCGAAAAAAGGAGAAAATAACAGCACCTTCACCAAGTTTTCTGAAATGGTCCAATCATTACATATACCTTCATAGCTAAGCATGGTTAAGAGAAAACTCACCACCTAGAAATTCTTCATCTTGCTTACGTCTAGTAGGCTGATTGTTCAAAGCATTGTACGCATCTGTTATAAGAACAGCAGGGCGTACAAAAGACTCCAAAACAGTTCCATTCAAATGCCTGACAAAAGTGACATCATTAACCTTTATCCTATACCTATTTGAAAGCTGTTTAAACGTATTCAATTACAAATTCCACTAGTAGAGTCCAAGGCAAGCGGTCACCTTTCTTTACGATGATTAAAATCCACAGCATATATAACATCCTCCCCATCCTTGGTAATTCTCCAAACTGTGCCCCCTAATAGATGACCAGCTACATGAGGAGCAATAACAATTCCTTCTCCTTTCCCTGCAATGTGTTTTCAGGATGTATTAACATACAAAAGCCAATATAAAGCATCCTTATCCTAATACTTTATCTTCTTTTTTCCCCCTCCATAAATAAGTTGGATAAAATAAGCAATATCAGATACTCTCACATGAAATATGCTATATCACTACATAAACATAATTTTCAGGTCCAATATACAAATGCCAATATAAAGCATACTTATCCTCGTACTTTATCTTCTTTTTTTCCCTTTATAAATAAGTTAGATGAAATGAGCAATATCAGATAATCTTTACACGAAGTACGTTATACCACTGCATAAACATAATATTCAGGTCCAATGAATGTTACATAAATCAGAAAGATATGCCGATGTGCAATCTTATTTTTACATGAAGCTGATAGCAATCCTTTTTTCACAAAATCTTACCAGGCATGTGATGGTTTTGTGAGTAGGTTAATCTGGTAATGCTTTGAAAAGCGGAATCAATATCATCCAAGGTAAACAATTCAAACTCCGACATTTGCTGCAAAGGAAATTATTGTCAGAAAGTTGACCAGAAACAGATAGAGGAAACAAGAAGGAAAAGAAATGTGCACACAAACACAAAAACAAAAAGAGAATGAATTTCTTCAATCGCCATTACAATGCGGTCAAGCTGAGGAAAAGTTCATACACCAATACATGGTGCTACACGTCTGAAGGAGACAGTAACTATGCATTAAAAAACTTGAAAAACAGAAAGTTCAATTTCACGCTCAAGGACCTGTAACTTGAATCATGCATTTCTCATGAGCCTTTAACAACTGAACCAGACCAGCCTTTTGAAGAACTCTAGCTAAATAAGCAAAAGGTCCATCAGCAAGACGCACAGGGAATCTCAATTTAAAAGGCAAACTTCACCTATCTGAGAGATAATTGATCTATAAAACTTATGGAGACAATAAGTATGCATTAAGTAACTTAAAAAATAAAAGCTTCATGTTTCAAACTCAAGGACCTGTAACTTGAAATCATGCACTCATGATGAGCCTTTAGCTGAGGGAACCAAACCAGCATTTAGAAGAACTCTCACTAAATAAGCAAAGACCCATCAGCAAGATGCACAGGGAATATCAAGTTAAAAGACAAACTTTCACCTTCCGTGAGAGATAATGATCGTACATGGTCAATAGGCCTAGTCTGAAAACAGGTTCGGTCGCAAAAATAGGTGCACATAGTCCAAGTTTCTTGACTGCATAAGGTAAAGCACCAAGGTGAAGAGTGTCTGAGTGTGATAGCAAGACAGCATCCACCGTCGGAGCCACTCTGAAATAAAGACATGTATCAGCATGCCATTTGGGTACAGAACAAATCAGGTTTACAATAATAACCAATCATGTCACACAGCACAGGACTGTACACAAAAATATGCTGGAAACACAACTGACCAAATGTGCTGACTCCATGTCAGAAAAATGTTTGAGATTAAACTAATGAGCGAACCACTGCCGTCATGCATTCCAAGAAATAACCTGGACTAAGATAATAGGGTACACAATCACATTCATACATGTACAGTGAGCTGCTGAGCTGATAAGACAATTTTAAAAGCATGCAGGGGCAGGTCCTCCCATTATACAAGATTAAAGGATTTTAACAAATTATATTTCAATGTACAAAATTCTTCGAATCGTCCTCAAGCTCTGTTAAGAAAAGAAACTAGAAACCACAGTAGCCATTTTCATGAGAACTGATGAGTCGCGACATATTATATATGCATCTAAACCTACGGAATTCAGGTTGCCACAAAAAAAAAAACAAGTATCTTTTCAAAGAAGTAGCGTGCAATCAATAAGTAACTAAATGCTAAAATAAAAATCCAAGAATAACTTAGAAAAATGTAAGTGAGAAACCTGGAGAGGGGTTCAAGGATAGAAGTGTCGAAGTGGTCATTCCAGCCGCAGTCGATGAGGAAGTTGAAGCCATCGATAGAAACCAAATAAGAGAGAGGATTCTCGTTGTAGACTCCGCATAAAGGCGTCACCTGCACAGAGGTTCCCATTCTGATATCTTCTTATTTCTAGGGATTTTCACATACTCTCCATGACCCGGATTCGAGACGGAAGGAACCGTCTGAATTTTGAAGCGAAAAGGTTTAACAGCCTTTCCCACTCTTAGTTTGTCTTTTTGGAGCGAAAGAAAGTACAAAATTAGGGTACTATTTTTTTTGAGTGGAATTAGGGTACTCTTTGTTCATCTTTAACCATCATACATTAAATTTTGTATAAAACATATTTTCAACCTATTCTTTATTATTCATTATTTTTAATCTATTAGAAATTTTTCTTCTATATTTTGTTAGTTAGTGTATTAAAATAACTAATGTGAATTTATTTTTATTTACAATTTAATAAAATATGAAATAAATATAATATGATTAAATATTTAATAATACAAATTTTCGTTGTTATTTGAATTTACTTATTTATAGTGTACTTGTTTTAGAACTAATTACTATAAAAAAACTACTTTACTGAAACCCATATGAATAATATTATCATAGTACAATTTCGGTTCATAATTGAAATGGTATTGTTTAATTAAATTAATCAATAAATACCCAAAAAAAGAAAGAAACAAAATTGTTAAACAACCAAAAAAGGAGAGAAAAAAAACCCGCAAAAACAAGATAGTGCAGCCCCCCCCCCCCCCCCCCCTTCCTCCTCTTCTTTGCGCCAAATAGGACGTGATTTTTTTTTGGTTGGAGTTAAAATAGTGCACAATTTAGTACTCCTTGGCAAATGGGATTTTTTCATCTTTAAAGGTTATTTCTAATTTAGCTTCATAGCATTCTTTTGACATATATCAAATCATTTCCTCACCGGTTTGGATCCTCCTACCTCTCTATACACCACACGACACGTGGCAGCAGGAAAGGGTGGCGAGGTTAGATGAGGATCACTCGCATCGAGCCTCACCACTAAAGCTGTAAATGAACCAAACTGTTTCGTTGTTCGGCTCGTTTGGCTCGAGCTCGGCTCGGATAAAAGGTTAATGAACAGAGCTTTAACACCTTTTTTCTGTTTGAACTCGGTAAGTGGCACCGTTCGTTTAAGATATTCGGCTCGTTAATGTTGTTCGTGAGTTAAACGAACCAAGCTTGAACAACTAAATATGTCGTTTAAATAAACAAACAAACTCGGCTCGTTCGCTAAGCTAAATGAACCGAGCTTGAACAACGCAATGCTCGACTCGTTCAGCTCGTTCACATCCCTACTCATTATCCTCCCCTACTACCAAGTGTCGGATGGGAAAAATGGTAAAAGATTTTGAATAAGAAGATCTCATCCCTTTCGTCACTATTTTCTTACGATGAAAAGGATCCGAACCGCTACCTTAGTCTCTTTTTCACGGGTCAGGATCTCCTGACCGCCAAATCCGTGACCCCCTCCGTGACCGCCCGACACGTGGCAGCAGGGGGGTTGTGAGGCTGGGTGGGGGTCACCCGCACCCAGCCTCACCACCCCACCTCGCTGCCACGTGTCAGCCGGTCACGTGGGCGGTCACGGGGAGGGGGTCAGGTGATCCCGTTCGCTTTTTCACTGGCGTTTTAGTGCACCATTGGTCTAAGCTCGTCTCTCATCCTAAAATAACGTCTAATGGTCTAAGATATTGAAAAAAAAGGAATAATACTAACATTTAAAGTAATTTTCACAAGGAATCTAATTTTTTTAGTTATTTAAATGGTTCAAATCATAACAAAAATCACCAAACCAAACGCGGTGTTTCATTAGGTTTGTACACTGTACTGTTTTCTTAGAAATATACCATACTAATTACTTGAATTGGATTAAACAAACAACAACACATAACCAGTATATCTTCACGACAGCAAAAGTTATCGCTAAGGTGTAGGAAGAGTAAGAGGCAGACAAACAATACCTCAATCCCAAAAGGTAAAGAGTTTGCTTCCAGCGAAGCCTCCGGCTCTATATGTACCTGCATAGATGACACAATAATAGGGATATTGTGTGCTAGTGTGTTAGTGAAGAAGTTTGGTAAATAAAAATAGAACGCTTTCGATATTAAAACAGTCATAACTGTGTATATGCACAAATAATGAAAGACAAAGACAAACACATGTCAATATGGGAAGTATTAACTAATTTCAATAAAACGTGACGATTTTCAAAACCATTATCTAAACTTTAAAACTTAGTCACTATAGTTATCCATTATGGAATAGAATGAAAATTTACAACAAACTATTAATCCCCAGATGAGGAAAGTTTCAGTATAATACAACTCTCACCAAGCAACTAGCCTGTTCAAGAATTAAAGAAGCTCCAGTATTCTTCCAGCAGTACCCACAGGCAACAGAACGTTTCCATCTGCTTTACAGGTTTTTCTACTTACATCTAAAATTGAGGTAGAATGCAAAAGACCATCAAGTATAAGCAAGAAGGAAAAAGAAAAAATTTATGGCACCACATAGTGTCTAAATATCAGAACTCATTGCAAGAGTAGCTCAGATAATACAGAAATTTTGAATGTGAAGGCAGAGATAACCTACAAGAAGTATTACAGGAGCAAGTTAAAGCTGTAACTACTCCATGGTGTTGAAGCAAACAAGAACACACAAACATGCAAACATATGGGCTGCATCAGTAAAACGCCCACAAAACTCATTAATTTCAGTGTTCCTTTTCCTTTTGTGGTTGCCTAAAATAACTAGTAATTCCAGAGAAAATTGAATCTAAATGGACTGCTCTCCGAAATTTTCAAACTAACCTTTTGTCTCTTACTTCAAAAATAGGAAAAACAAAGCGTTAAGCAATGGAAACATCATTAGAGAATATCAAATCACTCCATATCTTTGAACACATTAAAGTTCAAATGAATCCCTTCATATATTGTCATGTAAACATCAGTAGTTAATTTACAGCAAATGCAGCAGACCAGAATTCAAAATCAATAACCAAACCAGCAAGAATCCAAAACAGCAGCATCAGTTCTTACCAAATTTACACCCTAAAAAAATCTCGAAACACCTGGTGTATCCAAAAGCCAGTTAAATAATTAGAGTACGGTTGCCAATCGTAAATAACAGCGCTACAATTTAATCGCAATAACTAAGAAGTAGAAAAAAATCAATACTCCATCAAAAGACAAAAGCGCAGCTCAAGGCTCTTAGTTTTGGACTTCTAACAGATCAAAGGACAAGTATCTCACAGGAGACCAAAAAACATGGGATCACTGAAAGAAATATATTAAAGATCAGAGCTACAAAAGAAATAAAACCAATTTCTTCTTACATCTTTTTTTTTCCTCCTGGCCCTCGTAATGCAAGATGAGAGAGGGGGAAGCCAAATATGCAAGGAAACTGGTGTTGGAGTATGAATGTTTTGATGAATTTAAAAGACGCTCGAAAAAGAATAAAAAAAAAGATTGTTTTATACTTGAGAAATGACAAAGGCTTAAATAATGAAGAAAGTGGCATCAATCTCTACATATATCCCTAAAATATAGATCACTTTCTACGTCAATCGATCTACGTAGAGGTTAAGACAAGTGGTCACCTTTCTTTAAGATGATTAAAATCAACAGCGTATATAATATCCTTCCCATCCTTGGTAACTTTCCAAACAGTGCCCCTAATACGTGACCATCTACATGAGGAGCAATAACGATTCCTTCTTTCCCTGCAATGAGTAGTCTGGCTGCATAAAATAAAAATACCAATATAAAGCGTCATTATCCTCATGCTTTGGTTTATTTTCATTTTAAGTTTTTTATGGATAAATTTGAAAGAAGAAATATCATATACTCATCACATGAAGTATGTGAAATGTCATTGCATATCCTCAAGCTTTTTTACTTTTTTTTTTTAAAAAAAAAATCTTACTAGACATGTGATAGTTTTCCGAGTACATTAATCTTGTAATGCTTTGAAAAAACAGAATGAATATCATCTAAGGTAAAAAATAAAAATAAAAAAATTAAACTCTGACACTTGCTACGAAGGTGATTCATATTGTCAGAAAAGTCAATCCTTAAACTACATCAGAAAAGAAACTAAAGATAAATATATATACCCCTTCCGTCCACCAAACCCACCCACCCCCCCCCCCCCCCCCCACAAAAAAAAATCCCCCTTCCCCTTCAGGAAAAAGAAAAAGAGAACTGAAGAAATAACAACAGATTATCATACAAAGCAATCGAGAAAAACTTGTTTGTTACCCTGGTAAGACGAATCTATTTACTTCTTTACAGTTCCCTTCCCGATCGTAATTGAAAATAAAAAGAATCAAGAAAAGAGGAAAAGAAAAAGTTCCAACTAAAAGAATCACGAAAAACAGGAAGAAGGAAAGGAGGAGAGTGGAAAGAAGAGAATTTCTCAAATTTGATGAAAGAAGCAATATCAGATACTCATGAAGTATGTGAAATGTCATTGCATATCCCATGAGTGTTACAGAGAAGAGAAAGATATGATACAATGTGCATATCTGATTTTCACATGACGCTGATAGCAAAGCTTCATTAAGATATTAATCAATCTTTTTTTCTTTTTTACTTTTCTTATAAAATATTACCAGACATGTGATAGTTTTCCGAGTACATTAAGATTAATGCTTTGAAAAACAGAAAGAATATCATCCAAGGTAAAAAAAATTTATACACTCCTATTGTCAGAAAGGTAGATCCTTAAACTACAGTAAAAAAACAAAACAAAGAGAAATATATATACCGCTTCCGTCCACCAACAACCCCCCCCCCCCCCCCAAAAAAAAAAAAAAAAAAAATCTCCCTTCCCCTTCAGAAAAAGAAAAAGAGAACCGAAGAAATAACAACAGATTATCGTACAAAGCAATCGAAAAATATCTTGCTTGTTAGCCTGGTAAGACTAATCTGTTTACTTCTTTATAGTTCTCTTCCCGATCGTGATTGAAAATAAAAAGAATCAAGAAAAGAGGGGGGAAAAAGTTCCAACTAAAAGAATCAAGAAAAACAGGAAGAAGGAAAGGAGGAGAGTGGAAAGAAGAGAATTTCTCAAAGTATTGTAACAAAATAATCAAAAAAACTATTTCCAACTGTTCATCAATTTCTATTCAGAAAAATCTTGAAACCATAGTATCGATTTCAAACTAAAACCTATGTCACGATAACAAACTCGCGACGTAGAACTACGGATTGCAATTGAAGACCATGATTTTAGCGTTGCCGCACAAAAACAAGAAAAATTAGCAAGCAATCAAAATGTAACTATCCGCTAAACAAGAAATCCTAAAATTAAATTATAACAAATTGAGTGATAAACCTGGAGAGAAGCTCAAGGACGGAAGTGCTTATATGGTCATCCCAGCCGCAGCCAACTATAAAGTTGAATCCGTCGTCCGAGACCAAATAAGAGAGAAAATTCTTGTTGTAAACCCCACACCAAGGCGTCGCCTTCACAGATGTTCCCCTTTTGATCTCATCTTCTTTCCATGGTTTTTCTTCAAATAGTCTCCATGTCCCTGGGGTTTCGGGAGGGAAAGACCGTCTGAATTTTCAAGGAATGGCAATCTCTCTCTCTCTCCGAGTTATTTTTATAGATGTTGAGGGACGTGCCCTTGTATAACGGCTAATTGCGCGCCTTCACGGTAAGCCACCTCATTGCATTGAATGGGTTGGGCTGGAGCCATCGTTTTTGGGCTGGGGCAAACAGATTGGACACAAAATCAATCACGATATATATGAAATTCAATTTCTGAATATTACAATAATTACAACAAATATTTTAATACATATTTTATCCTACTAACATTTTAAAAAATTAATTCTGATCATAGTTATAATCACCTAATATTTTCACTAGATTCCTGTAATATGCTAATTAATCGTATTATATTTTGAAGTATTGCGTAATTTCAATAATAGCACATATCATTTCTTAGTAATTTCAATACTAATGGTTTCACTAGTTTTTTTTTGGTAGTTTCTTATTAATTTCAATGGTTCGCCATAATTTTATCCGTCTTGTTCAGCTCATTCCTTTCTCTTGTTCTTTTATAATTTTTATGTTTTAAACGTCTTGCACATATAATCTTATTTCTATATGTGCGATAACTATACATATTCTATAATGCATTGGGGCAAATTCATTGCTTTATTCATTTACTCTTCACACACGAACAAGATCAATGTGATAAGATATAATGATAGAATTATGGTACCGAAACTAGTACTATACAATATCACTATCCAAAAACAACAACATAATAGCTGCAAATGTCAGAACATCACACAAGGAGAGGTGATAAGAGCACTTAAGAAGATGTGAAGAGCTAAGGCAGTTGGTCTGAATAACATACCAATTGAGGCATGGAAGTATTTGAGAGAAGAAGAAGTTCAATGGTTAACTACTCTGTTCAACCTTATTTTCAAAACAGAAAAAATGCCAGATGAGTGGAGAAGGAGTATCGTGGTCCCGCTATATAAGAACAAAGGATATGCACATTGTTGTGGGAATTGCCGGGGGATAAAGAAGCTAAGTCATACTATGAAGTTACGAGAGAGAGTAATCGACACTATAATTAGGGGAGAAACTCAGGTTACGATGAACCAATTCTGTTTCATGCCAAAACGATCAACTACAGAAGCAATACACATCCTAAGGAGAATGATGGAGACTTAAGTATAAAGAGAAGAAGCGCGATCTACATATGGTCTTTGTCGATCTTGAAAAAATGTATAATAATGTGCCACGTAGATTGATTTGAAATAGTCTACATGCAAGAGAAGTTCATATGAAGTATATAGACATAATTAGAGATATATATTCTCAGACGGAAACAACCGTCCGTACGCCTGTGGGAAATACAGACTTCTTTCCGATGGAGGTAGGCCTACATCAAGAGTCTGCTTTGAGCCTATTTCTTTTCACAGTTGTCAAAGACGATCCAGGAGGCAGTTTCGTGGTCTATGCTTTTTTGCTGACGATATTGTATCAGTCGCCGAGAATAGACATATCCTGAGTATGAGACTAGAGTAGTGGAGACGGGCTTTAGAGAGAGAATACCTAAGGACTAGTCGTTCTAAGACCGGATATTTGCACTGCGACGTCAGCGGCACAACCGACGATGAGAATAGTCAGCTCACCATTGAAGGTCAAGTGGTACCGTTCAAGTACCTAGGATCAATTTTACAACAGGATGGAGACATAGATAGTGATGTAGCGCACCAAGTTCAAGCAGACTGGTGTAGGTGGAGAGCGGCCTTAAGGGTGCTGTGTGACAAGAATGTTTCAACTAAACTAAAGGAAAAATTTTATAGGGTGGCAGTGCGACCGGCAATGTTATATAAGACATACTGCTGGGCTATGAGGAGGACACAATGGCAGAAGATGAAAGTGGCAGAAATGAGGATGCTGAGGTGGATGTGCGGGCATACAAGGCTAGATCAGCTCAGAAATGAGGTATTTCGGGAAAGGCTAGGGGTGGATATTATAGCGGATAAGATAAAGGAGAGGAGACTGAGATGGTTTGGGCATGTCAAGCAAAGACAGACAATAGCGTCCGTCAGAGCAGTTGAAAGCCTTATTGTAGAGGGAAAAAGAAGTAAATGCAAACCCAAACTGACTTCGGAGGAACAGATTAGACATGACCTACTAGATTTGCACCTCTCCGAGGACATGGTCCAAGATAGGACCTCATGGAGACGGAGGATTAAGGTTAGCGAAGTTTAGACAGGATACAGGAGCAGCTTAGAGTATATAAAGGAGCATAGATACTCCCTCAACATTAGTTCGACATATATATATATATATATATATATATATATATATAGACACACACATATGTATATATATTGCGCGAGGCTGACAGCATGAAATTCGGATCACTGAGAAAAAGTAACCTCCATAAAGATACTTCAGATCAACTGCAAACAAAAACGTCAGATGAAGTTATCATGCACTGTTGTTCTACGCATTTCAGTCAATAACTTTGTGCACCCAGTAATCCAAAAGGAATGTAAGAATTACACTTGCATTTGACATTCAAATGCAGGCTGTAAAAGTCCATTCAGTATGGGCTATCAGGCTTTTACATCACATTCAGGCATACTTATCGCACTCCGTTTGGTTGACCAAATGCGATTCGAAGCCCGCAACTGACCATCCACCAAAGCAGGCAGATCATCATCAACAGAACTTCAAGTCTCAAGTGCTCGATTTAGAGAATTGTATGTTTTGCTGATCGGTGTATATGAACTGTTTATACATCTGTTACACGAGCCTTTTCGTAAATATCAAGGGTTGATCCTTCCCAAAGCTCTGCAAGTTCCTTTCTCATCCATGACAAAACAAGTATAGGCCCCAGAGTAGATGGTACCTTAGTGAAACAAACAAGAACACTGGATTAACAAACATAGCAACATTTAACAAGAACATTGGATTAACAAACAAAGCAACGTTTTGTTCCGAATTAAGCTGCTACAACAACAACATTACCCATTGCCTTAGAGGCTCCCGCCTATGACGGAGTATGGGAAGTCGGATGTACGCAACCATACCCATGTGTTAGAAACTCACAGAGGTTGTTTCCCATGACCCATAATCGAAACTGCGTTTGTCGTGAGCTATCTTGCTTTATTTCATAATATTCCAAAGTCAAGAAAGAATGTGTCATTAAGCTGCTAATAATTCACAAATCAGAACTTGAAATATTTTCGTTAAGGCATTGAAATGAGTTTTGCCCCAGGTAAGAGTATGCATACGGCTGCACAGGCAGACCTTGTTCTCGTTACAAAAAGCTTCAGCAAGCGACAACATTAGCGAACAACAGAACTCCCTACACTCAATGATACGGATGCATAAACTATAAACCAAGCAGAATTTCCAGCTCCTTAGAAACGTAAATGGCACAATATAAGATTGTCACTGAAACCACATCGAACAACGGTTGTTTTCACATTGCAACATAACTTGCAACCTAGCCACTCTGCAAATGTTAAGACAAATTCACATGCATCACATGTTTCAGACAGATATTATTTAGGAAGTATAGAAATCTGAAGTAATATTATTTGTAACTTTAGTCTTTACATCTACATATAATCCCCCTTTATCTTGGGGCTGATAATGGAGCCTCAAGTGGCTCGACTGGCCTAGGAAGCCAATGGACACAATTCCAAGGGCTATATTCGACTAACAACAGCACAGCTATAGTCTCGACTGGCCTAGGAAGCCAATGGACACAATTCCAACGGCTATATTCGACTAACAACAGCTATAGTGGTTTAGTCATTTATATGTGTGTATAATCTATGTACAAGGGTATATCAGCTATACAAGAGTAGATTCTCTATGTTTATGTGTGTGTATAATCTATGTATACATGGTATACATTTATATGTATATACATTGTATTCTAGTATACATTTTTACACTCTTCCTCAAGCTTGGTGTATATATTTACACAACCAAACTTGATAATTAATATTTGCAACACTTGTGTAGCTACTTACTTGGTAAAAATATCGGTTATTCGGTCTCTTGAGAGAACATGTTCAATCTTGATTACTTGATCTTCAATCTTTTCTCTTATGAGGTGCCTATCAATTTCAACATGTTTACACTTATCGTGTTGAAATGGATTCTCTGTCATGTTGAATGTCGAAATATTGCCATAGTGTATCTTGATTGGAAGGTCAATAGCCTGTTTTAGCTCCTCCATAACCTTTTTTAACTACGAACCTTCAAACACTCAAAGTGATAAAGCCTTGAGTTCTGCTTCTGCATTCTCTTAGCCACCACAGGTTTTTTTACTCCTCCAAGTCACCAAATTACCCCATATATAGGTCCCATATCTAGTAGTTGATCTCATATCCATTCTTGAACCAGCTCAGTCTGTATCTGTAAAGATCTTAATTTTTCTCTCATCATGCTTCTTGAAATATAGTCATTGGCCTGGTGCTGTCTTCAGATACCTAAGAATCTCCAAAGCAGCCTTAAGATGTTCATTAGCAGGATCATCCATAAATTGACTTACAAAGCTAACAGAATAACATATATCTGACCTGTTATGTGACAAATAAATCAATTTACCTACTAACTTTTAATAGCTTAGCCTATCAACGGGTGTTTTATCTCATAACTTCCTTGGTTTATGTCTTGCCTCTACTAGTGTAGTAGCAGGTTTACACTCTAATATACCTGTTTCTTGGACCAGGCCTATAATGCATTTTCTTCGTGAAATGCTCATTCCATCCTTATCCTGCCTACTTTCATCCCTAAAAAGTATTTAAGTTTCCCAAATCTTTTGCCTCAAACTTAAGAGACAATTGTTCTTTTATTAATTTTATTCCTGTAAAAAAATTCTCAATTAACATAACATCATTTACATACACAAGGAGAATGGTGATGTTAGTTATTCCAGTAAACTTTGTGAATAGAGTATGATCACTCTGAGTTTGCTTAAAACTATGTTTTATAACATCTTTGTTGAATCCCCTAAACCAAGCTCCAGGTAATTGTTTAAGGTCATACAAGGATTTCCTTAATCTACACATTTTTTGCCTGTTCTGGTTATTACTGAATCCAGATGGAATATCCATGTAAACCTCTCTTTGTAGCTCTCCATTTACAAATGCATTCTCGATGTCAAGCTAAAATAAGGGTCATCCTAAGTTCACAGCTGGGGAGAAAAATTTTCCTACAGTATTAAGTTTTGCCACATGTGCAAAAGTTTCTAGGTAGTCAATTCCACAAGTCTGAGTGAATCCTTTGCAACCAACATTGCTTTGAACCTATTTATTCAAGCTGAAATAAAGAGGGCCAGTCTAAGTTCACAACAATGGGGGAAAATAATTCCTACAGTATTAAGTTTTGCTACAGGTGTAAAAGCTTATAGATAGTCAATTCCATTAGTCCGACTGAATCCTTTGCAACCTACATTACTTTGAATCTATTTATTGTCAGATTTGTGTAATACTTAATACAGAGCATCCATTTACAACCCACATACTTAATTCCTTGTTGTTGGACAACATAAACTAGTTCTCAAGTGTTGTTCTTCAAAAGAACACTCATCTCCTCATATACGGTTGACCTCCATTGAGGTATGCTGAGAGCCTCCTGAATATCCATAGGAATAACTTAATTGTCTAAAAAACTTGTATATGCTTTGAATCGTGAGCTAAACCTCTCATATGCTAAGAAGTTATACCTTTTGATACATTCATTACACCCTTTGTAAGTGCAATAGGCCTATTATCTATAATAGGTCCTGGTTCATAGGATTCTAGGTTGTTTTTAATCTACATATTGGACTGAACACCATTGTTGACCTGAGCGTTTCTCTTAGTATAGACTTCGGTTATACGAAATTGTACTATAGTATATGCTTGAGTACATTCAGACATGTTTTTAATAATAATTACTCTATTCTACCTCTTTGATTATCCCCTTCCAAGGGTGAGAACCTAACAACGTCAATTATGCTTCAAAAATAACTCGACTAAGTTCTTTTTTGTAAGTTAGAGTTATCATATATATAAGCCAAAATGGTGCATTTACAAGAGATGTTTATAAGTGAGCAACTACAAACTTAGCTCGAGCAACTATAGGTGGCTCATGCTATCCAATGTCTAATGCCAACCTTTGGAAAAATTGTCTCAAAATGACAACATAAGCCAAGTATAAGCCAATCATACCTAAAAGGCAAGCTAATCTAAATGTCAGCCTATATAAAAAAGTTGCAAAAGACAAAAACAAATATAGCCTGTACAAAATAAAGGTGGCTTACAATAATGAACCCCAAAACTAAAGCTAGGCTAAGAATAGCATCCAGATAGTCAAAGATAAAAATAGCCAAGCAGAAATAAAACATAAAATTACAGAAGGAAAATGGAGATTGAGAAATTAAGAACCAATGCGTACTAAAAGCCCTTAATCCCACATAAAACCTAAAAACAATACAGATAGAGCAAATCTAGGTCGTAGTGCATAAAGTCCACAGTAAGCAATGTCTCTTAGGCCAACCAACAATACAGATAGAGCCTTCTTGATTGTTCCACATATCTCCATATTCCCACCCAATAAAGACATTGAGCAGGAGCACGTTCTGACTAAGTTCACCTGTAGTTGTCTATGTGTTTTCGGATAAAATGCATTTTCTTCAATAAAAGTAACATCTAGAGTGACAAACATTTTTCTAGATTTATGGCAGTAATACTTGTACCCTTTCTGAGTTTCTAAATAACCTAGAAAGATACATTTATTTGATCTATGGTTTAACTTGCTTCTGTGATGAGAAGGAACATGTATGTATGCTGTAAAACCAAACAGTTTAAAGGGTAAAGCAGATAATTAGATTTCTACAAACAAAGTATTCCAGTAAAGCCTGTTTAGAAGTCTTATGATATAGCACTCAAGGGGGCGTTTTATTAATTAGATATGTGTATGTAAGAACAACTTCACCCTAGTAAAATTTTGGCACATTCATTGAAAATATTAGTGCTCGAGTAACTTCTAACAAATGCCTATTCTTTCTTTCTGCTATTCAATTCTGTTATGTTGTGTATATAGAAGATGTTTGATAATAAATTTCAGCTTCATTCATGAAATCCTTAACTCCTTTATTTAAATACTATGTCCTTAAATTTTTTATACAGTAATACCAAACTGATTTTTGACTAAGTTAACAAAATTCCTAAATATCTGCCCAACCTTGGTTTTGTTTTTCATTAAGTATATCAAAGTAACTCTTGTCTAATCATTTACAAAGATGATAAACCATCTACAGACATTAATATTAGTTACTTTAGAAGGACCTCGGATATCTGAGCAAACTAAGTCAAATGGTTTAGTATCAGTGTATACTTTGCAGGATATTTAGTTCTAGATTGTTTTGTCAACTGATATACTTCACTACACGTATCTTTGGGATCAATTTCCATAAAAAATTTTGGCATTAATTGCTTTAGGTATACAAAATTGGGATATTCCAACCTTCTATTGCCAAAGAAAAATATCTTTTGAACTAGACTTAACAGTGTTACATGAATAGATTTTAGCTATACTATCTGTTTTTCTATGATGTTTTGCTTCTTCAGTTTGTAAGATGAAGAGTCCATTTAATTTTCTAGCACTATCAATCATCATCATCAACGTTTTCTCCTGAAAATAACACTTAGAAAATGAGAATCACGCAAAACAATCATTATGTTGAATTATCTTACTTACTGATATTAGATTGAAGTGTAGACAGGATACATGCAACACATTGTATAGAGTCAAGTCTTCTGTTAGTTTTACTACTTATTTACCAAAAACCTGTATACATACTCCATTTGCTATCTTTACAGGTTTAAGAACAGAAAATGATTCATAATATAACAGAAGATAACTACCACTTGTTATATGATCTAATGCCCAAAGTTAATAATCCAAGAGTATAACTTACAGTTTGATAAGTTATGTACTACCCATGGTGGCTTGTATTGGTGGAGATCATGATGTAATTTGTTGTTGGCTTAGTAGGTGAAGTAGGGTCGCTGTTTGACTATGTTGGTAGAGTAGAAGTGCCATGTGTTGTGCCAGCATTGCTACTTACTGAGTTTGTACTATATGTTTTCTGTGATCTCTAAGACTTAGCTAGTCTTGATGGCCTTCCCTCTATTGGTTTTCCAAGGAGCTTCCATCATTCATCTATTAAGTGACCAGCTTTCTTACAGTACCTACAGAAAGATTTATCATTTTGTCCAATGGTGCCTTTTCTCCTGGATATGTATAACGAGCCTTGAGCGTTAGAAGGAATAGGTTGTGGTTCATTATGTTCAATATCAAGTTTTTCCGCTATCAAAGTTGAACCTTCAGTTGCAAGAGTGGGAAGTGAACTCATCATAAGTTTAATCATGCTTTCATCATGTCTTGTTTCAGAGAAAGTAGTATTTAGACTTGGCAAAGACTTAGTACCAAGTGTTCTCCCCCAAACAACATCAAAGTCCTTATGAAGTCCAATTGAGAACCTAAAAACTCTATTGATTTCAGTAAATTTTTGTATAGTTGATCATCGGCTTGGCAATTCCACTTGTGTACACCAACAACGTCCATTTGTTGCCAGATTGTTGTTAACTGGCTGTAGTATTTATTCATAGGTAGGTCTCTCTACATAATGTCTTGAAAGTTGCGCTTTGAGTTCATAGAGTTCTGATGTGTTATCTTTCTTAGAATACATTTCTCTTGCATTAACCTAGCAGCAGACCAAATCTCAGCTATAGTGGCATAGAGTATGAAGTTACGACTAGGGGTCATTGACCCTATAAGATATTACATGACCATGGAATTTTTTGATTTCAAGATTCTGAACCTTGGTTCTGTAGAGGCAGAAGTGATTATATCTCCGAAGAGACAATCCTCTTTGCCTCTGCCATAAATGAACATTTCAACTGTCCTGTTCCATGACAAGTAGTTGCTTCCACTGAGTTTGTGATTAGTGATCATAATGGGAACACCATGAAAGGTGTAAAAGGCATTAGACCATACCTCTGAAGGTTGGTCAAAGGTGGAAGTTGTCTCAACTTCACTGGATTCAACTATTGCTTAAATGAAGAATTTGTATAGAAAAGCACAGAAGAAGCAGATGGCAATAATGGCTCTGATACCATATAGAAATCTAAAGTAATATTATTCATACTTAGTATTTGAATGTACAAATGATACCCTTTATATAAGGGCGGATAATGGAGCCTCAAGTGGCTCAGACTGGCCAGGAAGCCAACAACACAATTTCAACGTCTATATTTTCGTAACAACATCTATATTGGTTCAGTCACTAAACCAGTGACTTATACAAGGGTATATCAGTGACTTATACAAGGGTATATCAGATATTCAAATGCGGATTCTCTATGTTTATGTGTGTGTGTGTGTATTCTATGTATATAGTGTATATGTATACATATCTACAGTGTATTCTACTATACATTTCTACAGGAAGCAAAAAAGATTCTTCCTACGTGACAACATACCAAATACAGGAGTGCAGGTTGAGGTGAATGAGTCAGAACGCCAGCTCCCAATGCCGTAAGAAGTCCAAGTGCATATCCAGATAAAGCACACCATATATACTTAAACCCCTTTGACGCATGTGTATCAGAAAGGTTCTGAGGATCCCGGCCTTTTCGATAATCAAAACACAACACTAATGCCAATAGCATAGAGGGAATAGCCTACAAGGACAACCACAAGACTCGTTCAACAGCTGCGAGATGCATACCGTGAATAGAACTGATCAAAGACATTAATAAGATAAAATGCCCAACTTTTTATCCATTAAAACAAGTAACCAAAAAATCTGGAAAGATACTACATGTACATAGTTCTATATGAAAAAGCAAAGAAACTAGTATGACCAAAAAATTGCTCTATCAGAAATAAAATGATATTAAGAAACCTGAAAAAGGAGTTACAAAAAAGAAGCTCCTCCATTACTAGACACCAATTTCTCATCTTTCGTTCTCCAAACTAAAACAATTACTAGACACCAATTTCTCATGGTTCCTTCTCCAAACTAAAACAATTCATGCGGCAGATCTCAAGGACATCAAAGGAAAGTTCAACCGCGTGAGAACTCAAATATATATATTCCCTTAAAAGCTAAAAGCCTACATGAAAACAAATTAAAACAAGAACTCAGAAAAATAATTCAACGCTCAATACCAAGTGAGGCTCAGGTTTTACTTCCTAATTATCTTCATCTAGGATGATAAAATACATAATCACTAAAATATCAGACTGCTAAACAAGGAAGATACCCGAGTATAACACTTCTGTTCATAAGAAATCACATCAGAAATACAAATGTAAGAAAAACAAGCATTACCATGTCACCAAGGCCAAGCATCATGAAATCAGAGCCACTAGTTCCAGTTACTGCACCACCTAACAGGTTCCTTGGGAAGACGATCTTGACGGGCAATTCAAGCTTCTTTGTTATTAATTGCAACCCAGGAAGACTTAAGTTCTTAGCTACTGTATGTACTGGGTTCGATGCTTGTTGCGTGGCCACTTTTACCATAACATTTGCCCCAAAAAATCTCTCGGAATAGAATACCCAAAAAATATCATACAGAAATAAGCAAAATAGAAGCATTGCACATATTTTGATGTTGGGAAGACGCACATGGCTCACAAACGCAATACATAGTGAAATTCCTAACAAGTTGTTCAGGATCCAGTGGCCAGTAACAAGCCAGGCAACTACAACAAATGAGCATAGCAACACTAGAAGAGCTTGGATTTTAGTGAAGGATTTGAAGCAACATCGAGATATAAAGGGATCAGCTAGGCCAAACTGGGACTTGATATGGGTAAGATAGGGTGACAAGCAAAAGTACAGGGCTGAAACCGATGCAACTGCCGTGAAAGCAGTGAGGATTTGTGAGACCGATGAAAACAAATAGAACATCAAAAGCAAGCTGCAGGAGCTAATCAATGGAATCATGAGGGCTTGAGACCTGTCCAAAGTTATGGATGCTTCTAAGAAATCCCGATTTCTTTCCATTTCCTTCGCATAATTTAAAGCTCGAAAAGCAGATCCATATGTGACAAGAGTGGCCGTCAACATGAGAGTTAGCGAAGCTGGTTCCAACAGATACATAAGCTTCCACAAAGATTCCATTCTGAATCAAATAAAAGATGTTTTCAACAGCGTAAAGAAATTAGGGTCCTCACTCTCAATCATACAATGTCAGAAAACAGTTCCTCGGATGCAACAGAACTTCGCAACACAACTCCCTAAACTAGAGAACCAGCCTCTAACCTATCAGCTATCTGCTCTTACGCCTTTCCAGCTGGAAATTTCCTGCAGTCATGAGAAGCTATTTCTTACTAACATTGTTTCAAATTAGTAGTGTGTCCAACAGTAACAATAAAAGAACGGGTAATCTTTTATTTCTCTCACTAAGCCGTCTGAGCGCTAAAAGATCTCATCGGCCTACATTTCAAAACCAATGTTTGCTGCAATTGTTTTTCACTGTCCATTTAAATGTCACGGCCGGAAGCCCTAACCAAAACTTCCCAAAAACTCCGAAAACCCCCATCACTTGACATCTCCATGTATACTTGACAATCATTAATTTCCCCAATCATAAAATTGATTCACTTGCCATCAAAAATAATTTTCATTATGACAGATAACGAGCATTACCTTTCAAATAGATTAGTGACGGATTCTTAATCCACATTTCAGTTGACTCTGGCAATTTCAAAGAGCGGTAAAGACGTTATCTTTGCAAAATTACGCAATCCCTAAACAATCTTACCTCTAAAGTAGTAAGTTGGAAAAAAAGGGCCGATTATAAGCTAAATAACTCTACTACACATACAAATACTAAAATTGAATCCAATATACTGCTGTAATTTTCTGAAGCAACACAAAAACTTTTCCCATGATTATTCGTGAATATAGGGTTTTTGCAGTTTGAAAAGGACTTACCGTAGACTCGATCCGATGGATTTCGTGAAATTCTCAGCGGCTTTTGGACCTTTGTTCCAGTCTCAAAGGCTCACGCTTTTTGTCAGCAAAGACTCTGACTTTGCTAGCAACGCGTGGGTGAAACTTGAAACGGTGCACATTTGTCCTTCCACTCGTACGATCTTTTGCTTCCACGCCGTACTTTTTAAATCAGTGGAAAATAAGAATTTATTGGGTATAAATTTTTTTACTAGCGATAATTCTGTTTGGTGATTATTTTTTTCCCTTTTGAAATCATGACATGATGGTCAGTTATTAATTAAAGACATAAAAATTAAAAGCAAAAACAGGGTCACTGAGTAAATCTAATAATTTTTCAATCATCAGTTAAAAATATAATAATTAAATGCAAAAGACAGTATATTATGTATATTCATTACTTTTCCATGTCAATTACTCTTTATCTTATTGGTCATCACTACCAAATAGTTACTGAATCACTAATAAAAATAACAATTGAAAACAGACCCTATTTTGCATATTCATCATTGCACATGTCAATTACTATTTATTTTATTGATATATAAATACATAACAGTTATTTATTCACCATCATAAAACATGTCATCGTTGACCACTAGATGAATATCATATAAGTGGGATGGTTGTGTTAAATATGATGAAGTCTGTATAATATTGGTTTGTTTAACTAATAAAATGCCTACCATTAGTTCCAAAACGTTATATTATTTTCAATACCTAGTAAAAGATTTTTTTACAAAATCATTAGTAATAGAATTAAATTATGTACATAAGAAGACTCATTGACAAACTGACTATTAATTATGGGAAATCTCCAATTTAGGTCACCCAAAAAAAAAGCAGGGGAAATCATTTATATGTTCTTTTATTGGTTACTGATCAATTAGTATGATATTTACCAATAAATATCAACAATTATCTTTTGTGTGTGTATATATACATACACGTACACGCACAGACAATACATATACATACACACGTATAGCAAATTAAACTAATTTCCTACAGCGATCTTCGGGATAAATTTTTTTTCCCTGCACACTTGCTACTGTACTTCACAAATTTTACAATAGTCAATGACCAAGTATGACTAGTTGGTCATTGACCAATGAAATGTGTAGAAAATTTATGGACCCCTTGTATTAGCCAATCACTCCCTTACTTGCATGTATATAAAACTTATTTGTCATCATTTTATTGTGTCACTAGATGTTTAATGACCACAATAAAATTTATATATTGTACTTTCAGAACTCGTTGAATACTTGTTGAAGGCTCCTTTTTTTTCTAAAAAAGGATCGGATTTTATAGATAATCAGCAAAAGTAGTCAATTACATCAAAAAAGTATCTCCCTGACTATGATCTACAAGTATATACATCAAAGCTATCACTGCTCAGACCCCAAGCTATTAACGCTACTGATACTTGTTTCAAAATTTGCGATGCAAAAAGATGCGGGGGCAGTCTCTTTTGTCCCGGATTATGAATAATCCCATTTCGGCTCCGCCAAATATCATACGCCGCTTCCCTAAATATATACCTCCACCACTTTTGGTTCGAGTGATTATGCGCATTCGATGCAAGGTTTAAGTCCACCCACTCTCTAGAAGATAAGCTCCCAAAAAACTCTTCCCACCGGTTCCCTCGAAGCAAATTCCGCCAAACCTCCTTAGCCCATTGACAATCTCTAAGCTCATGAATTTCTCCATATGGTTGTTTTTTTGCATATGGCGCAAGTATTACTCGATGCGATACCTCGTTCCTGCAGGAATGTCATCGTCGGTATAATTCCATGCCTAAGTCTCCATAAAAAAATCAAGCCGATTAGGTCCCTTTAGCTTCCATATACGATGCCAGGCCTGCTGCTCCCTATCTTCCGCTGCTGATGTTAGCATACCATACGCACTTGCCACGCAAAACTTGCCTGAAGCACTCGGCAACCATTTGTACTTGGCTGCACCATTCACTGTACCCTCCATCTGTAATCCCGTAAGAAAGGTGGGCATGCATTTCTTAATGCTTCGCCAAACAAACGAAGCATTGCTGGTATACTTCTCAGTAATGGGAGATCCATATTTCTCCCGTAAAATCTGTGCCCATAAATGTTGTTTTCCTGTTACTAGTTCCCAACACAGCTTCATAAGGTTCGCTATGTTCATTGCTTCCAACTTTCGAATGCCTAGACCCCCGGAATTTTTGGGTTTACAGATTTTACTCCAAGCTAAATAATGTATATGTCGAGATCCATCCACTTCATTCCAAAAAAATCGACGAATGATCCGTTCTAGTTCAGTTAACGTACCGGACGGAATCTTTGATGTCTGCATCACGTATGCCGGCAAAGCAGTAAGAACCGTCTGGACAAGTAACGCCCTTGATGCATGTGACAAGATCCGGGCCTTCCAAGTAGAAAGCTTCCCCCGCACCTTGTCGACTAAGAAGCCATAAGTTTTTGTATTAACTATACTATGCAAAATCGGCATTCCCAAGTACTTCCCCAAGTCTTTTGTCACTTTCATGTTTAAAATACTACTCACTGCCAAGATCACTCGTTGGTCCGTATTCCTTGAGACAAAAAAATACGATTTTCTGAAGCTTATGACCTGCCCTGAAACCGCACAAAAATCGGATAAGATTTCCTCCATGATACGCGCCTGCCTTTCCGAGGCCTCCCCAAACAGGATAAGATCATCCGCGAAGAACACATGAGATATTTTAGGGCCCGCCCTCGACGCCTTAATAGGTATCCATGTTTGCCTCTGCACAACATCTTGTATACCTCTACTTAACACATCCATGCATAGTAGGAACATATAGGGCGCCAACGGGTCACCCTGCCTAATGCCGTGGGTTGGTTGGAAACCGGTGAGCCGCTCCCCATTCCAAAGGATGTTTAAAGATGTGGATTTTACTGTGAACATGATCAACGCAACAATATCCTGTCCGAACCCTGCGGCCATCAGAAACTTTTCCAAGAAATTCCAATCCACTCGGTCATATGCTTTCTCGAGATCAATTTTTGCCACCATAGAACCTTTTTCCCCCGTCCTATAACGCATAGTGTGTAGCAACTCTTGTACAATAATGATATTTTCAGCCGTATTTCTTCCAGGTGTAAAGGCGGATTGTTCCGGGGAGACGAGCTTGGATATGACAAGCTTCAAGCGATTTGCCAGTATCTTAGAAATCAATCTAATAAATACATTTGTCAAGGCAATGGGCCTGAGTAGGAGTGGCAATTTCAGACACGACACGAAACACGACCCGAACCTGACACGAATTTTTGCGGGTATGGGTATGACCTTGATGGGTTTCGTGTACAAATCGGGTAAGACCTGAAAGATACCCGCCAACGGCGGGTCGTGTCCGGGTATACCCGCAAGTACCCGTTTATACCCGTTTATACACGAAATATAAAAAATATATTTTAAATAAAAATTTATAATTAATAAAATAAAAAAATTTCCAAGAAAAAAAGACTACCGTGCTACTAAGCAACCCTATTCGGTTTCTCTCTTCCTCCATTTCCAAATCCCATTTCTTTAATCTATTATTGCGTAGTCAAGTGATTTGAGTTTAGAGGACCTCACTCATTTTAATCTTTAACCTTTGGTTGTGTATTTATTGTTGTTTCATACATCATATCAGTAGTCATTTAAGTACATGAAACCTGAAAAATACACGAAACCTAAAAATACCTAGAAAAATATATGAAATGACCTATACACGACTTGTAATATTTGTACTTGTCAAGTTCGTGGGTATACCCGATACACGACACGAAACCTGACATGTACGAGTTTGGGTATCTACATCTATACACGCGAAGCAAACGGGTAAGGTATGGGTACAACATTTTGATACACGAAACCCGAAAAACACGAAACACGATACACGACCTGTTTGACACCCCTAGGCCTGAGCTTGCTTATATCTTCGGGAAGGCTCCTTGATTAACGCACTCTTCTTCCAATATTTTTAGTCGTGGATAGACATATTATCGAGTAATTAAACATCGTTATCAAAATTTCATTTCCTTTTTTCTAAAATTCATGTTTTCATTAAATAGAAAACAAAATTTTGAACTTTTAAAAAAAAAAGTCAACTGCCTCTTATTTTCTGGAATTTTGTATGACAGCCCTGTACATATATTTCATAATGTATAAAACATATTGTTAAGGCTATTAAATAATTATATATCTTTGCAAAGAACCTAAACAACTAAAGCTAAAACGAGCAATATCTATCGACCTTTTACTCCATGACCATACACCTTTCGGAATTTCTTTGTTTTAACCATTACATTATTATATATTACAACAACAACACATACCCCGCATATCCGAACGACAACAGAAACTATCGCTAGGATCTGGAGAATGTGAGAGGCAGAAAAACAATTCCTCCATCCCAAAAGATAGAGAATTTGATTCCAGTAAGACCCCGACTTTATATGTACCTAACTCTTAACTTTACAATCAAAGAGGATATACCGTCCGATTATTGAATAATAAAAAATCGTGGAAAAAGATCGGGACGGGGGAGGGGTTAGGGGTTAATAGTTTGATGCTTACAAAACTGTCGAGCAAAGACTCATGCTGTGGTCATCTGAATTTAAGATGGACGTTTTATGAACTTCATCTAAATAAAAGGTGTAAGTTAGGTCCAATGATAAAAGGGAATTAGAAAAATAATCTTTCATCGTGTCCTCCAAAAGCAGTCTGATATTGAGAAGAAAAATCAATAGTCCTGCATAAAAACAAGACCAAAAATCAACAGCAGAACGAGGGAGCTGGGTTTCGCATAAAATATACATGTATAGTTGCGCAAATTCATATACATATAGGAACAACAACCATCATACTCAATAACGACACCAAAAGCTACCGTTAAGGTCTGGGACGCGGAGAGGCAGACAAACAATGGCTCCATATGTATCCATATAGATATAGGAAAACAATGATATTATAGAACCCATTTTGAAACACGCCTGATATGGATTGATAGAGAAAATGATAGAACACACCTATTCTCGTTTTATTGGTCAATATCAAGTTTGTTTTCAGAAGTGTCTCCGAAGTTTTTTCCCTTGGTAGCACTTCGAGGAAAATTAAAGAAAACCAGAAAAAAGTCCAGAAAACAAGAACGGACGTATTTATGATTACAAAGGGTATCAGGACAAGGATAGACAGGAACTGAATAAATTGTACCAGGTCTTACATCTAGAAGTCATTGAAGAGCAGCATGCCATCATCAAGACTCATAAAGGATGATTCCAATATGATTCTGACTTTCTTCAAACGCTCATGTCTTTGGTTCAGATCTCCCACCAGATTATCTTTTGGCAATCGGAGGAGCTTCACTCATGAACAAATCAGTCAACAGTATTCAACACTATCAAAAACTAGGAAACACAAGAAAAAAATCTTTGAACCCGTGAAAGAGTGGCGGAGAGCATCCACAGAAGGATGTTGTAAGCCATCAGAACGAGAATCAACCAGGTAATGAATAGGATGTTTGCATTGTAAATCAAAAGATGCCCCCAAAACAAAAATTTACGCTCAATTGGTTGGTATCAAGAATGTCAAGTGAAGGGCCACGACAATTTCTTTTACAATTTTTAAGTCTTCACTAGCACCATGTAAGTGGAAAGAACATGTATGCAAATGATTCTGTGCAAACAAAGAAAGAACTTTCTCACATTTGAAGCACCAGTAACACTTCAGGATTCCGCTATAATAAATAAGAGCTACTCTATATTTTTACTCCCCCCCTTTCTATAGTATCGACCATGTTTATATAATGCATACTTTTTGACATGATCACAGGTCATTGTTCCTAGGTTTAATGCTTTAGTTGTCAAGTTGATTGTAAATATGAGACAAAAACATTTATATCCAACTAAACTCATATTTTCCATGTTAGAAGTACTAGTTATTACCCTTTTTTCCTTGTCATTTTTTTACTGGCTACTCGTACTAAGATATAGTGCCTCAATGCAGAAGGATGATGGTCATTTGACTATGAAGATATTTCATCGATAAGTGGAGGGTAAGTCATTCAATTGCATTCCAACAGTTAAAGACTTTACCAAAAATGAAAAGGATTAATAATCATATTGACTCAATTATTCCTGAAGATTTCACCTAAAAGCAACTTGACGTAATTTCTATCATGGATCATCCACAAAAGACTCTGTGTGTTTCCAACACATGAGTAAGGTTGCGTACAAACACCCTCCCTTACCTCGGCATAGGCGGGAACCTCTAAGACAATAGGGTAATGTTAGTTTGTTGTTGTTACCACAATCTACATCCACCATCATCTTATAGCTAATAAGAATAGTAAACACTCGAATTGCAATGATATAATAAGAGACCGAATGTTTCAGTTTAAACCAACCTCTTTTTCTTGATCCAGCTCGTGTGCCATTCGAAGTCTCAAGTTCAATGCAGCATGATACATTTCATCCAGAACATGATTCCAAAGAGATTTCTCATTTACTTTCCACAATAAGAATTGTGTTTGCCGACCTCCATTAGCAACACCAACTTTCTGAAAAAGAGAAATAAGTGTTTTCTTTCTTTTCATAGGCATGATCCTCGTATTTATAAAGCATTCAAAATGCCACCACCAGATACATCAAAATAGGAGTTAAAATAATATACCTCCATCTGCAAGTAATCCTCCTTCCATAGCTTATAAAGGATCTTGACGGCATCTTTCTTTTCCACAAATGTCTTGTCTGCAATCTTAACAGGAAGGAAATATAAACACGGAATTTTATTCCTGTAGGCAACCTTTTCCATTTATCATTCCGTGAAATCTATTCTTATACACCACCAAAAAAAAAAAAAGGTTTACGTCAAATACTTAATCTAGCCATGATGATGTTATGCATTTATATTCTCTCTCTTTTGTGCATGATAGTTCATCATTCTCTATTGCTTTTGTTCATTGTATTCATTTGCAATACTTGAACTGTTATTGCAGAACTTTGAGAAGGGCGAAGAAGGACATGGATCGGCTTGTTCATTTATGAAAGGATGTATGAGAAGAAAATGCAGCATTAAGTTGACAGAAAAAGACCATGTATACAGGTGGTTTGTGCAAGAGGAACACTACCTCAGGAATCTGCTTAAAAGGATGTGTTACTTCGGAAAAATTTAAAGGTATTTCAGATACATGGCATCCTTGTATGGACAACTAAAATATCAGCTAAGCCCCCTAAAAATTGGGCAAGGTTGTTATGGTACCATGCAAGAATTTGAAGATTCTAAGCATAAGTAAACTGAACCTACTTGAGAAAGCAAAGGGAGATTAAAAAAAAAAAAAAGAGGAGATAAAAGATTTTCTAGGAAATTCAGCTCTCTTATTAACAGCAAGGGAGGCCTCTGAATACCTTATCGGTCTCAAGAAGGTGGCCAGCTTTCGACAGTAACCTGAAAATCCTGTAAGCTTCTACTCCGAACCTTTTCCGCACAATGGACTCCACCTGCATTGAAAAATACAATCTATCTCAAGGAACTATGCAGAAGTGAACTCCTTGAAGTGAAAACATCAAAAATAATAAAAGTACCTCCTCATTCTGAGCCATTTTGATGATCTTCTTCAAATCTGCATGCACGGTAGTAGATGTGTAAGGAATGCTCCACTGTTTGGAACTCCAATTGGAGGTTCAAAAATAAGATAATAATAATAATAATTCCCGAGTGGAAAAGGTAGCAACCGATGCTGTAAGTTCCATTGTTCCATGTCAAAAGCATCTGACTTTCCAGCTGAGTAAGGATAGAGTCGATACTATCTAAATTCATGCCAACACCAGCTTTGTTCTTTATAACCTCTTCATAAATATCATTTACTGACAGTGAATCTGCAAAGCAAACATTCAAGAGTAAAGGAGACATGCAGCACAATTCCGACAATTGCATGTAGGCCAAGAACAAAAACTTAAAGAATTTAATCTTTTAACCATGAAAACAATTTCTTAGGGAGTGTGGTCATATTAGTACATTACCCAAAATCACACTTCGGTATAAGAAAGTCTAGCAATAACACAATTCACAACCAAGAAAAATCTATTAAACAGCACACACAAACAGAGTTCAAAAAGTGCTCCAACAACAAGTCTTGAAGCTAATCAGATAACATGCCCATGAGGTGCTGAGAACCACATGTACGGATGATACAGGTAGCAGATCTAAGACCAACTGACTTCCTAGTGTCAACTGTTATATAACTCATGGACGGTAGTATAGCTAGGAAGTACTATTGTATGTAGTTTGGTCAGCTGCACAGTAGCTGTTAGGAGAATGTACACTGTCCATTTTGAAAAATAATGTCCGGACCACAACCCGTACCTCCCTCGCCTCCTCAAACAAAAAGAATCCATTATCATAGGCGAGAAAAGACATGAACCACAAACACATTAAAAAGGGATAGCACAAACAAATGGCAAAATTACACATAAATAGGTTTAAAAGAAAAAAAGGAAGCATGCCGTTTCATAAGCAACAGCATCAAGATACTCAATAGTCCAGAAGCTAGTACAATAAAAGTGAAAGTTGTTGCAAGAGTTTGACATAATTTAAGATAATTACAAAAAGAAAAGATATAATTTAAGATCTCGAAGCTCGATATTGGTCGTATATTCCAAGTGCTGAGGACTGAACACACCTTCTAAAAGAAAGAGAAACACCGCATTACATAGAGTATGCCATAAACTATAGACCTCAATGTCAAAGTTTCCACCATACACATCAGTAAACATGAGAAGGACTTTATATGTGTCTGCTTGCATAGAAGTACACTTAATCCAGTATTTATCAGCCAAAAATTAACCAAGCTGAATGCTTAACTGATCTCAGAATCTCAAAGGAATATTTGGTTGGGACTGTGTCTGTGTCAATCATAGAATAATTAGCTTTCAAAACTTAAGGAGTTCACCTGTGCTTCCACTTGTCGCTGAAGTCTCAGAAGTTCCAGCTAATTCCAGGACAGCATTTAAGACAATACCAGCTTCTCTATTTAGATGAGATGTCACATTTGCAATGCAAACCTACAGAATCAATCATGCATGATACATGTAATATAAGTACCACAGAAGCATCCCTCAAGCTATAAATTTTTTTTTTAATCATCGTATTCAAACATCAGATTAGACAAGACTGTCAAATAAATCCCAGCATTGTGATACAAATAAATTAGGAATGCGAATATACTTGGAGTAAAGATCAAAACTGAAAGACATCCACCTTGTTCCTCAAACGACGTACAAATTCTTCAAAATTGGCACGCCAGAGAACTTCTTTCTTTTCATCTTGACCCAGCAGTCCATCTGACTCTCGAGAATTTAATTTCCTCTACAGGCAGATAAAACAGGAAAAGTATAAATCTGAACTGTAGAATATTACCACCAGCTATGGTCCTAACCTTCTCTCCCGCTGTTGCAATTGATGGCTGTTGATCACTTTTTTCTGCAGAAGGATCACATGAGACGTCCATTTCAATTAAGAACCTTAACGACTCTACTGGAGCTGCAGCTACTAAAGCACGGTGTTCAATTGTCTGAGACTTGCCATCAACCTGCATGCATTAATAATGAAACAGCTCAAACAGTTATGGCGTTATACTATATCCTTGTCCACAAAATTAGTACAACAAGACATAAGTAGTAAAATCGTATAACCTAAAATGACAAACAAAAATAAGCGGGTAAGATTTTCAGTTCTCTCTTCTCCACCCACTCATTAACCAGACACTTTACTATACCCCGTCACACCCATGTCGACGAGACATGACATGGATGTGGGTGTGTCATATGCACACAGTATTGTCAAAGTTCATCATTTTAAGGGGAAAAAGAAGAAGAGGAAAGAAAGAAAGAAGAGCAAAAACTACATCATCATTTTGAACATCATCCTCTTAAAAGCCAAACTATAACATAATTTCACCGAATAAACAGAATTCAATTACCCCCACAAAGACGGCTAGAATGCAAGTTGCCAGTTAAAGTTTAAACTGACAAAATCAGAAATTAAGTACACACATACTGCTGCACAAGGAATGAAAAAATTGGCTGATACATCATGCACAAACCAAAGCTAAAGTCACTACCTTGGTAGATTTGGCACTTCTTCTCCGCGCCGAAGTCTCGTCTTTGTCTGGTGGCATAACCAAGGGTTCAGGCGCAGGACAGCGTTCCACAAACCTTGCATTTACAAGCCTACTGAAGTTTTCTTGTATAGTCCCCAGATCGATATTTCCTGGAAAATGATTCATGCTCACATGAGACTTTTCTTTAACTTATAATTAGTTGGACAAAAAAAAAGGAATAAGAAAAAAAATTATACAGCAAAGTAGAAATGCTTTCCACCTCACTCTCTCGCTCCACCTGAGCTCTAGCTTTAAAGGACACTGAGAATTTTTTTTTTGGAAGAGGGGGGGGGGGGTGGAGGGGGTGGGGGGAACTTGCCCAACAATGAACAAAAATGATTCACATCTGAAGATGGCCAGGACCATTACATAAACCTTTGAGAGCTAATACAGATTAACAAAAGTCGGACAGCTGGGGACAGAACATTTGCAGCTTCGGTTCATGTCATGTAAAATGAAGAATTCGAACTGCAAGAAGGAGAGGACAAGGAACACTAGCCAAACAAATCAGATCCTGACACAAGGAATACCAGTAGACTTAAAGCCCTTGTTGCAATACAAGTGGTGGAGAGAAATAACAGATTAAGCTGAATTAACAGCATCTACAACTACTACAACAACAACAACAACAACAACAACAACAACAACAACAACAACAACAACACCCATTATCTTAGAAGCTCCCGCCTATGACGGGGTATGGGAGGGTCGGATGTACGCAACCATACACATGTGTTAGAAACACACAGAGGTTGTTTCCTGATGACCTATAATGAAAATTGCGTCAAGCTGTGTCGATCAATTGCTACTTCACAACATAAGAAGCGCAACCAATTCAGTAAGTCATTTTGCTTTATTCCATCATATTCCAAAGTCAAGAAAGAATATATCCTTGACTCTATTGGAAATGGAAAGTTGCCAAATCAAGATAGATTAAGTCAAATAGAGTTCTCGTATACAAGTAAACTTCACAGGTCATACAAGCACTAAATCACTAAACACAAAAGGAAATAATAGTTCTGAAGAAATTATCATACTTGAAATAAATAATTAAGGGGTAAAAATCCAAGTAATGCCTGTTCCTCGGCAGGCAATTGGTCAATCGACCCGTTAAATATATAACATAAGATATAAGCCACCAGAGTCCTTTATGAACAGCCCATGAACCGCCAATATATCATCACAAATGTTCAGAGGCAATAAACTACAGCCGAACTGATACATCCCACCAAATCGAGAAAAATGTTGGTAAAAAAAAGCATACCTCAAAGACTAAGCATACCAGGATAACCCTTCCATGCTTAAAACACGCAATCAAACAAACAATAGTCACCTTGATTTGAAGTCTGCTGATGCCGATCAATAATTTGATTGATTGAGAGCCTACCATGCTGGAGCAAACCTTCAAAAATTACTTCACACTATGATAAGTTCAAAAAGGAAGATTTTATCAGAATATGATCAGGGAAGCAGCCAAAAAAGGAACTGAAAAAAAGGAGGAGAAGGCAGAAGACTTACTTCTTTACCGAGCTCATCGGACACAATCTGTATGAACTTAGGAAACCTCACTCGATGGATTATGTTGTCAAATAAAGCCGTATAATGCGTAGTAATTTTCTTCGCCTCACCAAAACCGCCTGCATGGATGAACAAAACTAGTTTATGACAATTGAAAATACAAACGAATTCATCCAATTTGAAGATAAAGAGATAAATAAAAGCTTATAGCTATCAACGAAAGAAAAGACCTTCTTGTTCTACTGCAAAAGCTTGAACACAATTCTGATGAATTAAGACAAGTAAACATCGGCGGATATTCTCTCTACTGAGTTCTGTGAATCGTATGATCTGAGCAAGCGTTAAGGTTCCTCTGCGGAGCAAGCACTCGAAAACTTTCTGCAAACAGTCAATTAATTATGACAGTAAGATGAATAAACTACAGAGATTAGAGGAAACAAATAGACTTGTTCATTGAAATCTTAGAGAGTTCAATAAGGGGGAAGAGGGACTTTACGGAGTTGAGATCACCAAAGTGAGAGGAAACGAGATTAACAGCAAGTTTGATTCCGTAGGGAGTAGCCATATCAACGGCACAACTTCTCTTTGCTTTGCCGCCGCGGCCGAAGTGTATGAAGGTATTGCAAACGGTAATTTTAGGTTGTATTTATCATAAATCTTTTATTTATTTATTTTCTCGAAATTTTCCTCATTCCCTTTTGATCATAATCTCATTTCTTTTCTAGACTTGTCCACTTCTTATCACACATATTTTATTTATTTTCAAACTTTTACCCTTTCCCTTTCGATCATAAACGTTTTATTTTTGACATTTATGTTTTTAAATTTTCCCCTTTTCATCAAATATTTTATTTCTCAGATTTTTCTCCTTTAGATCATTAATGTTTTATATTTCAGATTATCACTTTTGATCATAAATTTTTTACATGTTTTTTTTTCTGGAATTTATGTTAGCTTCACTATCAAATTTGAAAATACTCATGTGATATGTATATATGGGTGTTGATGGCTGTGTTGGAAAATATGAACGTTGATGAAGTTTAAGAGGTTATTGTGTAAAGCAGTGACGATAATTGTAATTGTGGTAACTTGAAAATATAGTTGTAATGATTTGTTTCAAGTTGAATACATGTACAGTTTTTCGATGAGACATAGTAAATGGGGTGTTTGGAAGAGTGATGCAGTAAAATGGTGCCATATAGTTATAAATTTAGAGTAATTATAAAAAGAAAGTATTCGTGTACATTGTCACCATAATTATGGTGTACATAAGTGACATGTTAATTATTGTTGTAGAAAAAGTGACAATAATTCACTGCGTGGTTGTTTGAACACTTTTTGTTTTCGTAGGAATTAAAAAAAAAAGAAAATTCACATAATCGTTATACCTTAAAAAGGACACGGTTGTAATTTGCGAGTCAATTATAAGAGGCCGCAACATGTAGGTTCCTTTTAAACGGATTGGGATCTCCTAACCCCACTTTCCTCACTTCTTTTGTGACCGTGTGACATGTGGCAGCAAAGGAGGGTGATGAGGCTAGATGCGGGTGACCCTCATCCAGCCTCACCATCCTCTTTGCTGCCACGTGTTGCGCGGTCACGCGTCACTGCACCCTCTTTGCGGTGAGTGGATCCTATCCCTTTTTAAACTGGCTTTCTTTTCCCTTTAAATGCTAAAAGGCCGCAACATGTAGGTTCTTTTTAAACTGGCTTTCTTTCCCCCTTAAATGCTATACGGCAGAGGTAATGTAAGTAGGAAAATATATTATTGTTACGAGAAAATTGTATCCAACTATAGATCGTAAGAGCAAAAGTGTTACGAGCCTAGCACGCGCTTGTACATACACATATATATAGCTACACATGTTTATCTCTTGAAAAAGAATGTATGCATATCGTTCGTTTTAGTTTATGCATTTTATTTACTATTGTTTTCACATCTCTTTTTTATTATTTTTTTACAAGTGTTAAAGAACAATGATAAATCAAATAATAATCAAGATCGCAGTATTACTAATATCAGGATAGTAGTGGTCAAATAATTTAAATACTAGATTCAAAGTAGAAGACTCACATAATTTGTTGTCTTACTAATTTTGTAGACCGGTACATTATATCCATGTCAAATTTATATGTTCATTCGTCGAGATCTCAAAATTATTTAAAGTTGGTCTCATTTACAACTGTCTGTACAATTTATTTTACAATAATTGAAAAAGAAAAGGAACAGAAGAGATCGAAGGGTCATGGATGCACGCACTATGACTACGTGCAAAGAAAGATAAAATTTGTTGTGGACATGACGAGCCAAAGGGAGAGAAGACAAATATCAACCCTTAATTTTGTTCCTCAAAATTCTATCATTCCCCGCGATTGTCTCTTCCTATAAATTAACTGCCCAATTATCACACTTTCAAAGATTAATTAAGGATCTCATTCCTCTCTTGTCTTTCTTTGCTTTTATGTTCTTTCCCTCTTCTCGTTTCTTGCTGCCTACCTTTCGATTTTCTTCCTTGAAACACAAAAATGGTACATTTCTATTTATTCTCTGTTTTCTTTTTCTTATTACAACCTTAGTTAATGCACTTTTTGTTAGTGGGTTATGTTGGCATTGCTGGAGATATGATTGTGGATGAATATTTCTTGAATTTTGTTGGTTATGATACATAATAGGAAATGAGATTTTCATAAAAAGGAAGCGTATGAAAGGCTTTCGTATAAGTTATGAATCATAGAGAATAAAGTTTACTCTATATACATGTGAGATCATGAATTAATGAGTCGGAAAATCAAACTTGCATTAAGGGAGACATGATGGTGGATGAATATTTCTTGATTTTTGTTAGTTAGAATGTATTATGGAAAACTCAAACTATAATCGAGGAAAATCAAATGAAAGGTTTTGTTTCAAACGAAAATCTATTTTCTACGTGCTAGATCATGAATTAACGACTGGATCTTGAATTATTTGTTTTGAGACATTTCTTGATACATCATCCTATTGGTGTAAGAAAAATATTACACCAACATTCGTTGAAAGATCTGGTCAACCAAAAAAAAAAGATAAAGAACAATGTTTAGTTTTCCAGTTATGTTATGTTCATATGATTATTTAAGTTAATTACGATGAATTGAAATTATTGTGAAATATACTTGTGAAACATATGGGATGATGAGAAAAATGGCAGGCGAATGCTACGTCAGGAATGGCGGTGGATGATGAGTGTAAGCTGAAATTCTTGGAATTAAAATCCAAGAGAAACTATCGATTTATTATCTTCAAAATTGAGGGGCAAAAAGTGGTGGTGGAGAAACTAGGGAACCCTGAAGAAAGCTACGATGATTTCACTTCCTCTCTCCCTCCGAATGAATGTCGTTATACAGTATTTGATTTTGACTTCATCACCGATGAGAATTGCCAGAAGAGCAAAATTTTCTTCATTGCCTGGTATGTGTTTTATATTTAACATTTTACGTTAAACGTGTATCGACTGTGTATACATCTTGATTTTTTTTTGCTTTCGGCCTATACTTTGCATGAGAGGAAATAAGTTTTATGTTGTTTTCCTAACTAATTATATGTAGATCTAGTGTTTCCATTGATATGACTTTGTAAAGATAAATGGCCATGCGTATGTAAGGTCTAATTGCAGTGACTAGAACAAAACCCCAACACAAGAAAGTTTTTGGTTCGAACCTTTAGAAGTGCAAAATTTGTAGACTCTAGTAAAAAGAAAGAGGCTAGAATTTGAATCCATAAACCGTCCAGATCTCTTCATCGTAAGAAAGACGGAGATGAAATAATCCGTTCACACATGACAACAAGAGGTTATAAGACTGAGTAAAAGAAAACCGCTAACAGGAAGTATGAAGCTAGTTACGAGACCGTGACTCTCACCATGCAGTGAGAAAATCCCATTCGGTCTACAAGATCAAACCTATTCCCATTTCCCTGTAAATGTGCTGGTCCTCCCAACCCCTCATTCTTATGATCCCTTACGTCAAAAAGAAAATAGGTAAGCATGTTATGATGCTGATAAAGTTTGTACCCCAAACCAGTAAGGACCCGTGCCACCTTCGGTCTTATAAGGAAGTGTAGGGATGTAAATCAGGTTCTCAAGGCCCACTAGTAGAAATTTGTCATAGCATATGGAAAGCACAAGGAGCCTATTGACACGAAGGAACAACCGATGGTCTGACATTGCAGCCTATCAAGTCATTTCACGAGCCAATATTACTCCCACACTATGCAGCTAGCCTAGATAGGGTTCAAACATTATTGTCTTCTGCAACGTTCGAACTCCTGACGTTCCTTTCGAAACCCTCTACTTGGAACCATTGGGATATATCCTGGGGACATGTTATGATGTTGATACCTTCCATTTGTAGATGTTAAAACTTTGACGTTGTTGAGAAACGATTAAAAAAAAAAAGGAGGTTATGATGTTCATACCTTGCATTAACTTGATGATGTCCTTATGAAACTATGATAAAAAAGAGAAAAAGAGAGTATGTTATGACGTTGCTTGGTCCATAACTTGTGCTTGTAGAAAAAATCTGAAGGAAATATTGCTAAAACATCCATCAACAAAAGCCCAAAATCAATAGACGCCTTTGATTTTCTCTGAGTTGATATCCAATGAAACGAAATTGTGAGTAAATTTGCTAGTTGACTTTTCAATAACAAAGTGTTTGATGATATTAAATAGAACAGTATACACATGAAGATGATATTAATATATATATATATATATAGTAACTAATTTTGTTTTATTTGGGGATATAGGTCACCAGAATCAGCAAAAGTGAGAATGAAGATGGTGTATGCTAGCTCTAAAGACAGATTCAAAAGAGAATTGGACGGTATTCAAGTTGAATTGCAGGCCACTGACCCTAGTGAAATGAGCCTTGACATTGTCAAAGGCCGAGCTCTCTGAGTTCTTTATATTTGGAGCCACGCCAATGCAAGACTTTCTTTCTTCTATTTCTCTCCAAATTCTTACTCTATTCTTTATGTTCTATAGAATTTTTTCTTTTTTTTTTTCTTCTTTCCCATTTGTAATGCTGTTGATGAAGACTTCAGTGGGATATAATTTTATTGCATAATTTGTAATAGTGTGAATTATTAAGTGGTGCTGAACATATCAGGCGTTCAAAGGACCAGGATCCAATATTGTTGTTTTTGTTTAAATTCATGCTTAGATCATTGATTTTATGTTAATTATGTTAAGGATGATTCATTAAAGTTTATTTTCGTACTGGGCTGATTATTTTTTGTATTATTTACCTCGTCTTATCGAATAACAAGTCTTTATCTTTTGTGAGTTTTTTGTTTTGTTTTTTGATGGGACTTTTTGGTGAGTTTAATATACTCAAAGCCGATTAGACTCCATTTATCAAAGTTGGATGATGTTAGTACATGTATAAACATGAATAAATGTGTAATCAATAAAAAACACAACATAACATTTATGTAATGTCATGATGCATGCTTGTGTCATACATAACGATATCTCTACACACGAGTGCATGTCTCTCTACCGTGTAATGCATGAACCTCGAACTAAAATAATAAGAACATGTGTTTGGTTTAAGAACATGACCGACAAACCAATTTGAGTAAGGATGATAGACATGGCTTACGAACCGTCCTGTAGTTTTGGTTATGAAATTTATATCCATTTAATTAAAAAAAAGAAAAGTACCCAGTGATATAAGTTATACTTTATCCGTCTTAAAAATATTGTTCTAGTTTGACTTTGCACATAATTTGACAAAGTCAAACAGTTTTAATAATTGGTTTTGTCACACTCTTTACTAGTTGATTGATGCAAACTAGAAAAATCGTGTAAATGTTAGTTTAAATGGTAATATAAAAAATTTGGTTACTAAAAATAAACATGGATTTAGCGAGTGAATAATATTTTAAGACAAGCCATAACAGAATACAATATTTTTTTGAAACGCAGAGTACTTAAAAATACAATAATGAAACCAATAGAGATATATGCATGTATCTATAGAATTTATATATAATTAGATATATCATTATATAGTTTCAGTGTATCTCTCATACACAGACATATCTACGTGTCTTTATGTGTGAGTGTTTATATATATATATATATATATATATATATATATATATATGTATGTATATATACAAGTAGACAAACCAAGATGTAGAATAATAGCTACAGATACATATTTTAATTGCTTAACTTTATTATGAATTATTATGTTATATAATATACAAATAAATTTCAATTAATAAAAACTTATTTGAAGCTGATAACGAGTTTTATAAAAATAAGTTTGGCAAATTATAATCAATATATGAATCTCTTATAGTCACATCAACCATATTATTTCGATATGCATCATCTGAGTGCATTAGTATTTATGATTAGTATTTTTTATAATGAAATTCTTTTATATGAATAACTTGTTAGCTAACTAACTATAATCATATATAATTTTATGTTTGTGTGTATATATAAGTGTATCTATAAATTAATAACATCACTTTTAATTTTCTACATCAGTATACGCAGTATTAATTTGATTGATTGATATTTTAATTAACTACGGAAAAAATTTATTAAGTATTTTTAGATTTGTGTTGAATTCATCAATATAATTAAATATTATAAATTAACTTATGTATTTTGCTTACTCAACACATATTTTGATTCCAATCCCCAATAGTGCTTAGAAAAAAAAAAAAGAAAAAGCTTTCAAAAAATAAAAATAAAAATAAAAATAAAAATCTTGCCATATAATTTGAACGACGCGACGGGCTCCCAAGCATACACAACCGCCATTAGACTTTCCTTACCAATTACGCACCGCCAACGGTTAGTTTTCTTTAAAGTATCTACATTCGTCTATAAATACACAGCATCGTGACAGCTATACTCATACATACTGAATTCTGCCGTTAATCCTGGTCGAAACCTTAGAATTCTTGCGTTGTCATCTCCCCTTAGATGCCGCCGTTGCAGGGCTAAGAACTTCAACATTGCTTCGATGATAACCCGCGTTCGCTCCAAATTGATAAATTGCAGATGAAGAATTCCATCTGTAAGTTCCTTTCTGGTGTTTTCTTGTAAGTACTCGACGCTGAAAATTTGAGAGTTGGTTGACGATCGGACTCTATGTTGATTTGCGAAGTCACGGAAGAGAACACATGGCTAGTACTCACCTGTCACTGGTAATTCTACGGTCTATCTCCATTCACCACAAGTATACTATCTCTTAGTATCACGGAAACTCTCTTTATATATTTTATTCGTATGAAACTTAAATTATAAAAGATTTAATTACCTTTGACTCTGATGATGGATGACGGAATAGGATGCGAAGAATCTTGGGGAATCGTCTGAACAATCTGACGTCGGTTTTCAAAGTTAATATATTCTTCCCACTTTTCTCAAAGAGAAAGTGTTTTTCATTCATTTGTTTGTATTAGCCAGATTTTGCATATTAGATATTTGATAGAGAGAGAATGAGAGCATCCTGCACTGAGTGAAAGAACGATGAAATAAAACTGCACAGTACTTTATTTGCTTTTGGTGTTATTACATTTCACAACTTCTCCCCAAGAACCTAGCCTTCTTGGAAATCTTTTTTCAGATTATCCATATTGGACGATCTGTACCTTCTACGTTCTTGGTCTTTCTGCTTCTTTGGTATTTTCTGATATCAGATTTGATAGACGGCTAGTTCTTCCTTACAATCTTCAATCTGCCAGAGTCTTAACAAATCATTGGGGGTTGTTTTCGAAATGTCAAAGGTTGTATTCCTTTTGTCCTGTCTCTTGAATCTTATTTATTTTTTTCCTTAAAACTTTCGCCATTTGTTTCTCTCTGTTAGATGTCTCACTTTAAACAAGCCGGGCAGGATTAATTGAAGGGTATCAATTGGAGAGCATCAAATGTGATTGGTGGAGTCTCAATTGCAGAAAGAAAGTGATCAACGTAAAGCCTGCTGTCAACTGGTCAGGTATGTTTTATTTTTCCTTACATTTCACAACTTCTCCCCAAGAACCTAGCCTTCTTGGAAATCTTTTTTTCAGATTATCCATATTGGATATGATTTATTATGCCTTACATTTCACAACTTCTCCCCAAGAACCTAGCCTTCTTGGAAATCTTTTTTTTCAGATTATCCATATTGGACGATCTGTGCCTTATAGGTGTGTACATACTTTGGTATTTTTTGATATCAAATTTGATAGGCGGCTAGTTTTTCCTTACACTCTTAAATCTGCCAGAGTCCTAACAAATCATTGGGGTTTGTTTCCGAATTGTCAAAGGTTGGATTCCTTTTGTCCTGTCTCTTGAATCTTATTTATTTTTTTCCTTAAAACTTTCCCCATTTGTTTCTCTCTGTTAGATGCCTCATTTTAAAGAAGCCGAGGAGGATTAATTGAAGGGTATCAATTGGAGAGCATCAAATGTGACTGGTGGAGTATCAATTGCAGAGAGAAAATGATCAACGTAAAGCCTACTGTCAACTGGTCAGGGTATAATTTATTTTGCCTCTGGTTTTTATGACTCGTAATAATTGACTTTCTTGCTGTAATTCTGTGCAGCTTAACCAGACCATCCTATTTTGAGAAGAAGTGGAAGTTAAGCAATTTGACGCCGGTTTTGGGAGTTGACATGTGCTTCTCTCTGTTTCCAGTTGAAAAGTGTCTTTTATATACTTATTTTTATCGGTCAAATTTTGCGTATTAGACATTTTGTAGAAAGAGAATGAGATCATCCCCATGGACAGAGGAAATCATGATGACACATATTGAGAACACTATGCAGGTTTCAGTAATTCCTCTATCGAATCATGATATGATCTTGGGGAATCTTCTGAACAATCTGACGTCGGTTTTCAAAGTTGATATATGCTTCCCACATTTTCCAAAGAGAAAGTGTTTTTCATTTATTTGTTTGTATTAGCCAGCTTTTGCATATTAGATATTTGATAGAGAGAGAATGAGACCATCCGGCACTGAGGAAAAGAACGATGAACTAAAACTGTATTGTACTTTATTTGCTTTTGGTGTTTTTACATTTCACAACTTCTCCCCAAGAGCCTAGCCTTCTTGGAAAACTTTTTTTCAGATTATCTATATTGGATGATCTGTGCCTTCTATGTGCTTGGTCTTTCTGCTTCTGGTGTGTATATACTTTGGTATTTTTTTATATCAACTTTGATAGATGGCTAGTTCTTCCTTGCATTCTTCAATCTCCCGGAGCCTTAACAAATTATTGGGGTTTTTTTTCAAATTGTCAAAGGTTGGATTCCTTTTGCCCTATCTCTTGAATCTCTTTTTTTTTAAACTTTGCCATTTGTTTCTCTCTGTTAGATGTCTCATTTTAAACAAGTTGGACAGGATTAATTGAAGAGTATCAATGGGAGAGCATCAAATGTGACTGGTGGAGTATCAATTGCAGAGAGAAAGTGATCAACGTAAAGCTTGCTGTCAACTGGTCAGGATATGATTCATTTTGCCTCTGGTTTTTATGAGTCGCAATAATATACTTTATTGCTGTAGTTCTGTGCAACTTAACCAGACCATCCTACTTTGAGAAGAAGTGGAAGTCTAGCAATTTGACGCCGATTTTGAGAGTTGACATGTGATTCTCTCTGTTTCCAGTTGAAAAGTGTCTTTTATATACTTTTTTTTATCGGTCAAATTTTGCGTATTAGACATTTTATAGAAAGAGAAGAAATCGTCCCATGGACAGAGGGAATCAGGATGACACATATTGAGAACACTATGCAGGTTTCAGTAATTTCTCTACTTTTGGCTTTTGCATATTCCACAACTTCTAACCTAGCACGTAGCCTACATGCAATTTGTCTCTTAGATTCTTCTTATTGGATGACCTATGCCTTCTAAGTGCTTGTGAACACAGATGATAATTTCTTAGAGCTACCTATGCCTTCCAAGTGCTTGCGAACACAGGTGATAAACCCCAATGCAATAAACGGTCTATTTTTTGGTTGAAAGTCTAGGGTGAAATAAGTGTGCCAGCTCTGTTTATTGCCTTTTGAACTTTGGATCAACATTTCAATAACAAAGGTTGCCCCAGTGTTTTTCAAATCATTCAAGCATCTGGAATATATTCTGTTGCCTGATGGAGTCTGAATGCATTTCTTTATTGCAGGAAAACAGTGAGACCTTTGCAGAAGAGATGGATGATCTTGGGTCTACAATGCTGTATGTTGAAGTCATGTCCTTCATATTAGTTTTATTTATAGTTTAATCATGTATTAGTTTCTGTAATTTCAGGGGAAAGATGAGACAGCTTCAGGTGGTATACAGAAATATGGTTCCAGGACAGTTCAATTTGAAGTTCCAGAGTTTAGTTCTTCAATAATAATACCAAACTCTTCTTAAGGGTAATTAGAGACTCTTTGAGATTCATTAGCTGTTGTGTAGGATCTGTCTGTCTAGATCTATTTCCAGTGTTCTGACCTCATTTTTCCTTCTTGTTATTTCTAGTGATGTCATAATAATCAGACCCAGATGGAGAACATTATGAGTTCGTTTGAGTTTGCCTAAGGGATTATACTTTGGTAATAAACTTCTGTTTCCTTTTTGATTTTTTAATTATATTGGTATTAAGTACGCTTGAATCTGGAAAACAAAAAAAATTATGCTTGAATCTGACTATGAAATGGTTGCTTTGCAATGCAATGGTATGTGAATAGGTAACTATCTCGGTGTAATTTTATTAACAAAAACAAGATTTCAATGTACACCTCTTACGTGTGACGTCATAAATGTTGCCGTGTAGGACACATAAACATCTTTACCACACTTGGCTAGCCATATCAAGTAGGCAAAAGACATCCGAAATGACACACTGGTAAATGTTTTTTATTTGTTGAAAGTCAGTATGCAGTCTGAGAATTGGAGAAGGATACTTAGATGAATTGCAGTAAGTTTACATTAAGTTGTCAGTGATTTATGGGTACTGTATCATGCCACTAGATTTCTTTATCTTCATTTATTTATTTATCTATGGCATGATAAATTTGTTTACAGACAATTATCATTTATATTCTTGCTAGGAATTGTTGGTCCCTGTATACTTCTTATCATATATGTCAAATAGGACAACAGCTACAATTCTAATCCCTTTAAATTGTCGTTTGATAGTTAGGGCAGAGAGAAGTATTCCTCTACACCCAGCCGTCTTGATCTTCGCCATGTGTCGACACATCCTCTCTTTTTCTGCCATCTCTCAGCCATGATATGGTGTATGTTCATGAATAATTTTCTATTCCTCTCCTATCAAAGGTAAAGAATTCACAATGGTAGCCTCAACTTCTGCAGCTGGACGTGCTATGTTATCATTTCTTACAGGTCTGAATTTGACTTGAAGAATAATTAGTAGACCATTGAAGAACTGAATTCTCCATTGTTATCATTTTTTACAGGTATACAAATACCTTTCGTTTAGCAAATTTCATGATGTATGGGAATATGGTGGTCCATGTGAATCATCCAGAAGATTTTTCCCTCCTGTATTTTTCCAAGGGCAGAACTGGAGGATGCAGTCCTCGGTAAAGCACTTTGTCATAGTGTTGACTTCCCTAAACATGTGGGGAGTAGAACAGTGAGTTTCTTTCTTCTGTGTATATGAAATAATTACATTTGGTGACATATTGCTTACAAAATTAATATCCCCACAACAAAAGAAAATACCATCATTGATTTAATTAGTATTCTTGACCATGATTTCTTTTCTATTAAACAATAGTAGAATGATTATCAATATCTGTGTCTGAATTCATTATTATGGAAAAAAGCTTTTGCCTCAGATGAGGCCTTTTCTTGTCTGCCTTTGTGCATTTAGAATATTGCAACAAGTATTGAAAAATTTAAATGTGCCCTCGTCACGGGTTATGCTTGATATAATCATTATTTGAAGGTGACGTTTTGGAACTTGCAATGTTTGTAGCTAGCTCTGAATAATATCTCCATTAAGGACTCAATTAATTTTGTGGTATGGCCACACAGAGATTCTTGGCTTTCTCCCTACTGAAGGTTAGGGGTTTCAATCCGTGGCCTACAGCACAGTCCATTTTCCATCAGTCATATTGATTTTGGTTGTTGTCCATCTTAATGCTCTTATTGATTGATTAGGCTACATCTATGGGCAGGGCGCTTAAGGAGCTGGAGATGGCTCAGGGTTCTGCCACTAACTTAGGATACCGCCTCCAGCTTGACAGTTGAATGGGGAAGATAAAAAATTTTAAGTCCCATACAGATTTTGTTTTCCTTTTTCTTTTTTCTAACTATATAGGATAATGTTATATATTCAATTACAAATTCTCGTTTGTGGTTTGAGATTCAGTTAATCAGTTCTATAGGGTAGAAGTGAGAACATGGCTGCTCTCATGCACTATAAATATTAGGGGTTCAAGTATCTGAAAACTGCCGGCCTCGAATATAGCAAAGGACACCAGTTATAGGAACGTATATATTGGATGGATCCTCTATCCACACAAGAAAAGCGTTGCGGAGCAGGGGGTAGAACCTGTAGGGGCAACAGTGCATGAATGATTTACAAGGCTATGCTGGAAGAAGCCTATATAACGTGAAAAAACTTTACCAAAAATCTTTCAAAAGGTTAAAGTTAGCTTCTTGAAATTCTCTGAGTGTGTGTATATATATACATACATACATACATATATATATATATTTATACATATTTGTGCGTGTGTACGTATATACACACACAGAGATATATATGCTTTATATTTATTCTTTTTGGAATTTTGGGGTCGGTGTTTGTGTGGGGTGGGGGAGGCGGTGTTAAACAAGCTGTTCTTTTTTTATTTTGAAATTGTCACGGTCCATAGATAGTCATCCCAATCAGATAAGGTGAAAGATTTGTGCAAACCTCTACCCTCCATGAGCTGAGGTTTTGATTTTCCTATATTGTTGGCTTTTTATGTTTTCTATCCTGATGGGGGAAATTATGCATGTGTCTGTCAGCGACAAGCTTTCTTGTTGTAGTGATTTTCTTTGCCTGATTTGTTGTTGTCCCTATATGTGTATAATTTTACATGACTAGTTTTTTATGCTGCTGGACTTTATGTTCCCCTTGATGGGCATAATGTTTGTCACTTTGTTCTCGGTTTATGAGTCTTTTTTTTTTGCCTAGTGGTATGTTGTGCAAATGAAGGCTGCTGCTTTGATCTAAAAGACTTAACATGACAACAGAGTTGATAACATTATTTTGACATTTTGGTTTGTTGTTCCTTTCCTTTCCTGCAGATCTTCATAGCCAGTGTAATGGAATTTCTGTATGAATTATGTACTCCTGCAGCTAGCTTAGGAGTACATTTACTGAATACACTTTTGTACTTTTCAGATATGACTGTCAAAATCCTTTTGTCCACTATCAAAACTGCAGGAAACATTAGGAGACCCTCCTAGCCTAAAATGAAGGAGTCAAAAGTCTAGCTGAATCTTTTCTAACTGCTTTTCCTTTGAAACCCATTTTCAGCTCATGCAATGTTGTCTGCTTGCTGAGTTTGATTCTTCATTGATAGTGGTAAATTCCTGTAATGACTTGGCATCTGATGCAAACGAGACATGAGATAGACGTTTAACAAGAAGTATGAAGCAACACAAGGTATGATTTTAAGTTTCTACAACTTCTATTTGACAGTTTGACTTTTTTATATTCCATTTTCTTTCCTGTTAATCTTCTAAGGAAACTAAAATCTTATCCCCTATACTTCTATACTTTGTAACTTTATGCTTTCTAAAAGAATTGTATAAAGAAGCTCTCCCAACAACCAAAGCCTCAACATTAGCTAAGTACTAATGAACATCACAACCATATTTATTATTAACTTTAAAAATTTGATAATCAATTCCTGTTTCCTCTTTTGTTTTTCCAATTAAATAGGTGGTGCGAGTCACATGATACAGATCATGATCACAATACGAAATTCATGTGGTAATGCAGTTGTCAGTCCTCTAAAGAAACTCAAACTAAACTAAGCATAGGCTGGCCATACTTGTTGCAGACTCTGTTTCTGAACATCAGCCACTATCATGGCTATTTAGTCGCGTTTTTTGCTTTTACATTGTGCACTATAGCTACCTTGTGGTGGGTGTTTTTCTTTGACATTAACCATTGCAATGGCTACTTTGTGATGGGTGTTTCGCTTTGGCTTTAGCCACTGTAGTGGCTACTTTGTCATTGTTACGACGCATACAATGGCTAGTTTGCCATAGGTGTTGGTAGTTAATGAGATCCTCCCCGTGAACAGAGGGAAGCAGAACACAAGTAGAGTACACTCGGCATGTTTCAAGTAGTGTACTCTACTTGAACACAAGTAGAGTACACTCGGCATGTTTCATTAATTCTCACTTTTGGTTTTGCATATTTGTCAACTTCTCCTCTAGCTAACTCACATGCAATTCATCTTTTACATTCTCCATCTAAGTGCTTGTGGAGGACAGGTGATTGTTTTATTTTATTTTAATGTTTAAATTTTGTGAACTTGATAGCAGGTGATTATCACCCAGTAACTATTTAAATATGATAGACGGTGCATTTTTTGGTTGAAAGTCTCATGTGAAATATGTTCATCGACTCTGTTTTTTTGTCTTTTGAACTTTTGTTTCAACATTTCGATAACGCAGGTATGCAGAATACTTCTGAAATCATGCAAAACATTTGAAATACTTTCTAAATTTGCCCGATGGAGCCTGAATGCATTTCGTTGTTGCAGGAAAGTTTTATGGAAGCATCGCTGATCTCGGATAATGCTACAGGTTGAAGCCATATCTATCATGTTAGTTTTTATTATAGTAGTAATACATTTTAGTTCCTCTAATTTCAGGAGAAAGAGATGAGACAACTTTAGTTAGTATTAAGAAAAATGGTTTTTGGACTTAAGTTCAGAACTTGATTCTTCATTGATAATGGTAATTCTACTCTATATCTGCATAGATTATTTTAGATTCATTAGATGCCGCATCGATCAAATTCTGACTTTCTTTCTTTCTCCTTATTTTTTGAAAGATTATAATTTTCAGGGCCAGGTGGAGTACATACTGGGTTTGTTTGAGATTTCTGCCGTGCATGGTATCTTGGTAAAGAACTTTTTTCTTTAAATAATATTATTTAGTCCTGAAGCAAGTTAGGACTAACAAATAGTTATATTGCTGCACTTTTCTGGCGTTACTAGGATTCCTAATCTCCCTATTTTGTGGCAGGGGATTTCCCAAACATCTAAAGTTCTCTCTTTGTTGTTGAACATTGTGCTAATATTTTTCTCAAAGTAAGTAGCTGGCATTTGGGAATCCAAGCTGTTTTTAACCATCAATTTGCATATGTGTATTCACAGTGGCGGAATAATTATCTAGTCTATGCTAAAGGTGGCATAAGTAATTATTTTTGTAATGCTGGGGTCTTGCTAGAATTGAATCGTAAGGAGTAGTTTGGTTCTTTCTATGGCTTATGGAATTCTTGCTCAGGTTTGTGCATCTGTGAATTGATTAGGGGTTCAACAAGCATCTGAAACTGACTTAACTCAAGGACGGTAAATGTCACCTGTTAGAAGAACATATATGTTGGATGGATCCCATATCACCGATTATGGTGCATAGAGAGTCGATATCAGAGAGTGGGAAAGATTTCATCCCAATATCTACCCTCTATCAGTTGAGTGTTTGGTTTTCCACATAGTTGACTTCTTATGTTTTTCTATCCTGATGATGGAAAATTATGTCATTGATCAGTAACAAGCTTTCTCATGGTAGTGATTTTCTTATTTAGTCTCCTAACCAAATATGGAAAGCGTGAGGAGCATGAAATCTGGAATGACAGATAGCTCATCCTCAGTTTTCTACACCCTAGCTATGCAGAACTATCAAATGAAAAGCTTGGATAACGAAAAAGGCAAATACGATGAGGATCTTCTGGATGTTGATATTTATGGGAACAAAACTGACTTTGAGCCCCTAAAACTCTTTGCTGTTGGTAGACAGAATCCTTCCAAAGCAGCTTGCTCAAATATTTTTTGGGGGTTGGGATATCTTGTTCAATTGGTGAGCTTCGGAGGCCCATCTTAACTTTCAATGGAAAACTATGTTCAAAAGGAGGAAAATATGCAAATATGCTCACGGACACTTCTTAAGTTTCGGCCTCCAAAAATTTTCAGGTTTTGGTCATAAATGTGAATAGGTTTCTTGTTTTTCTACAGATGATTGTCAGAAAGGCTCCCCACGGATAGACAGTGACTATCTCGATTCCTGCTCCAACAAATATCTTATCTTGTCAAGCCATTAAAGTCTCTTACATGATAGCGGTGAATGTATTGGAAAAACCTCTCTCTGAAATTCGGTCCATTCCAATCAATGCAAGGCAATGTTCTTGGACAATCGATTAAAATTCTTCACAAAATGAAAGCAAAAACTAAATTATGCGAGAATTCTTTGTCGCCGCATTATCTGCCCCGTTTTTGGGCGCTCCAACAGTATGTCAAACTTTTTAATTTTACAAGTACCGAGGAAGTAGTGTTGGAAAAACCCTGCAACAGAGAGAAAAGCGATCTCTACAACAAGAAGGCCCCACCGCACTGACATGGAATCCACTTGACAAGATAGCAAAACGGGTTTGTAAATTTCTGTTTCTCAGGTGGAATTCTTTTTGATATCATATTCTTCACTAGTTAATTTGTGCAGGCTCTATCACTTTCGACAACAATGAATGGAGTACAAAGTAATTTACTTGCTTTTGGTGTTTTTACATTTCATAACTTCTCCCCAAGAACCTAGGTTTCTTGGAAATCTTTTTTTTTTTTTTTCAGATTATCCATACTGGGTGATATGTGCCTTCTAAGTGCTTGGTCTTTCTGCTTCTGGTGTGTACATATTTTGGTATTTTCTGATACCAAATTTGATAGACGGCTAGTTTTTCCTTACACTCTTTAATCTGCCAGAGTTTTAACAAATTATTGGGGTTTGTTTCCGAATTGTCAAAGGTTGGATTCCTTTCGTCATGTCTCTTGAATCTTATTTATTTTTTTCTTAAAACTTGGCCATTTGTTTCTCTCTGTTAGATGTCTCATTTTAAACAAGCCGGGCAGGATTAATTGAAGGGTATCAATTGGAGAGCATCAAATGTGACTGATGGAGTATCAATTGCAGAGAGAAAGTGATCAACGTAAAGCCTGCTATCAACTGGTCAAGGTATGATTTATTTTGCCTCTGGTTTTTATGACTCGTAATAATTGACTTTCTTGCTGTAATTCTGTGCAGCTTAACCAGACCATCCTATTTTGAGAAGAAGTGGAAGTCGAGCAATTTGACGCCGGTTTTGGGAGTTGACATGTGCATCTATCTGTTTCAAGTTGAAAAGTGTCTTTTATATACTTATTTTTATCGGCCAAATTTTGCATATTAGACATTTTGTAGAAAGAGAATGAGATCGTCCCTATGGACAGAGGGAATGAGGATGACACACGTTGAGAACACTATGCTGGTTTTAGTAATTCCTCTACTTTTGGCTTTTGCATATTCCACAACTTCTAACCTAGCACGTAGCCTACATGCAATTTGTCTCTTAGATTCTCCATATTGGATGACCTATGCCTTCCAAGTGCTCACGATTATAGGTGATAATTTCTTGGAGCTACCCCAATGCAATAAACGGTCTATTTTTTAGTTGAAAGTCTCGGGTGAAATAAGTATGTCAGCTCTGTTTATTTCCTTTTGAACTTTGGTTCAACAATTCAATAACAAAGGTCGCCCCATTGTTTTTTAAATCATTCAAGTATCCGGAATATATTCTGAGTTGCCGATGGAGTCTGAATGCATTTCTTTATTGCAGGAAAACAGTGAAACCTTTGCAGAAGAGATGGATAATCTTGGGTCTACAATGCTGCAGGTTGAAGTCTTGTCCTTCATATTAGTTTTATTTATAGTGGTGACCATGTATTAGTTTCTGTAATTTCAGGGGAAAGATGAGACAGCTTTAGGTGGTATACAGAAATATGGTTCCAGGACAGTTCAATTTGAAGTTCCAGATTTTGGTTCTTCATTAATAATAGCAAACTTTGCTTAAGGTAATCAGAAGACTCTTTGAGATTCATTAGCGGCTGTGTAGATCTGTTTCCAGTGTTCTGACCTCACTTTTCTTCTTTTTTTTGTTATTTCTAGTGATGTCATAATAGGCCGGGATGGAGAACATGATGAGTTCGTTTGAGTTTGCCTAAGGGCATGATACTTTGGTAATAAACTTTTGTTTCCTTTTTTGATTTTTCTAATTATATCGATATTAAGTATGCTTGAATCTTAAAAACAAAAAAAAATTATGCTTGAATCTGACTATGAAATGGTTGCTTTGCAATGCAATGGTTGCTTTGCAGGTAACTATCTCGGTGTATTTTTACTAACAAAAACAAGATTTCAATGTACACTTCTTACGTGTGACATGTCATAAATGTTGCCTTGCAGGACACATAAACAACTTTACCACACTTGGCTAGCCATATCAAGTAGGCAAAGGACATCCGAAATGACACACTGGTAAATGTTTTTTATTTGTTGAAAGTCAGTATATAGTATGAGAATTGGAGAAGGACACTTAGGTGAGTTGCAGTAAGTTTACATTAAGTTATCAGTGATCTATGGCTACTGTTTCATGCCACTAGATTTCTTTATCTTCATTTATTTATTTATCTATGGCATGATAAATTTGTTTACAGAAAAGTATCATTTATATTCTTACAAGTAATTGTTGGTCCCTGTATACTTCCTATCATATGTAAGAAAAAACATGTATGATATGGTACCAAAAATGATATTAACAAGAAGACCAAAAACGGTATTAACAAGAAGAGTAGAAAGCCGAGACACAACAAGGTTGTTGTCCTTAAAGCTAAAATGCCTCCACCACGAGCAAGGTGAACTATGCGGCACAAGCCTCCCAAGATATAACGGCTTCTTCCTTTCGTTCGCTCTACGAGAGGAAGATGAACTTGCACAAGAGAAGTGTTGATAGTAGAGGAAGAAGAAGAGAGAATTGGAGGAGAAATAATGCTGAAATTTTCAGAATTTTGCAAATGTTGTATATATCATTTAAGATAGCAAGGCCTTGGGTTGTATAAAATCTCATTTTGAAAACCTATTTCAGAAGTTTAATTAACCTCCATATCAGTTGAATATCGTTCATGTATGAAGAGAGATGATTTTTGGATCGATAGATGCAATTCAAAATGAAAAGTGACTTTTGACACATCGATCAATCAATGTGATCTATAGATGTCACTACAATCGATCATCGATGGATTTCGGACAAAGAGCTCCAACTTTTCATCCTGTCAACATCGATCGATCGATGTTGCATCGATCAATCCATGTGATCGATCTATGTTGGACAGAGAGCTTCCAACTTTGCATCCATACCACATCAATCGATTGATGTATACATCGATCGATCGATATGATCGATCTATGTCCAACAGAATACTCAGTTTTATTTCAGCTTTCACTTCCAACTTACACATGGATCGATCCAAGTGATCTCTTTCAAGTTCAAAGTGTTCAAATCATCTTTCAATCTCCCAAACAACATCTTACATGTTTATATATAAGTTTGGAGCACATTTTAAAGTACTTTTAACGTAGTTTCTAACAATCCCCCACATGATCCAAACTTATATACAAACATTTTTGAACGTTATTAAACCGACCTCTCCACTATCAAACGAAGGCAATGACACATAATGGACAATGATTCGCGTCTTGAATTGCCACTTAGTACAAGAAGATGTATATAAACGGAAATAAGATGACATTGACGTCTTGAATCTTACCTCTCTATTGTTTATATAAATTTACAACCGACATGTCATTGACTAGCTTCAGGCAAGTTCGCGGTGTGGTGCGATATCGGCCATGCACTCTGTCCCAGGTTTTCATAAGCGCTCTAGTGAGTTGTTCCAAACTCTCATAAGAAGCGGCACCACCTCCATGCTTATATAGGTAGAATTCATACAGTGTGCACTGCTCACACCACCATACAACATGGCTATGAATTCCATTAAGAGATTTTAAAAAATCTCACCCTCACTTACTTGCAGCTAGGCCTGCAAACGAACCAAGCCCAAAACGAGCTACTCAAGTTCGATTCATTAAAAGCTCGGCTCGAGTTTGATTTTTACGAGCTCGAATTTGAATTCGAATCGCATTTTGAGCTCGAAATATTTAGCTAGCCAAATTAAAGCATCCTAGTATTCGGTTCGTAAGCTCGACGTAGGCTCGATAATTGGCTCGAATATGTATATATATATTCTCTCTTATTAATCTCCACCGTCCATCCCTAATCATGTAATCCACACCATCCATTCAGCTCGTGAGTTAGATTCGAGTTCACGAGCCGAGTCGAGCTCAGGAGCCACAGTCGAGCTCACGAATCAAGCTCGAGCCTTTTTCAAGTATTTCGAATTCGAACTCGAGCTGCATTTAAAGCTCATCACGAACTCGAGCTTGAGCTCGAAAATGATGAAAAACAATTCGAGCCGAACTCGAGCCAAGATAGGTTCGTTCAGATTCGGTTCATTTTCAGCCCTACTTGCAGCGAGCACTATCTTCAACAACACCATAGGGAGGGACACATTGATAGTGCTAAGTATGATTCTTCTGTGACTTGTTATTACCTCATTGAACCTCGTTCGCAGTATCTCTGCTAATAGTGGGTTGAGTTGCCGTCACACAGAATCCACTTCGAATGGAACAAGCCTCATCCTCTCGATGTTTCACGTACCAACTTTTTGCATAGTCCTTTCGTCTAAAGGTCAGCCAAGTTGAACTCGGATCCTACAAACTCCAAGTTAACCACCCCTGAACTCATTAAATCTCGCACAATATTGTGTCTTAATCGTATATGCCGGCTCTTTCCATTATAAACTCTTTTTTTGCTCGAGCAATCACAGCCTGCGAATCACAATGTATAGACACAGAAGGCATAGGCTTAGTCCCACAAAGGAATATCTACAAGCAAATTCCTTAACCATTTGGCTTTTGTACATGCAAGTTCTAAGGCAACAAATTCAGATTCCATTATTGATTTTGCTTTACATGCTTGCTTAGATTATTTCCATGAAATAGCACTACCATCCAAAGTAAACACATATCCATTAGTTGAGTTAACTTCATCATTATTCGTTACCCAATTAGCATCACAAAATCCTTCTAACACACAAGGATTTCTACTAAAGAACAAGCCAAGATCCATGGTTCCTCTAAGATATTTCAACAGTATTCTTAGAGCAAACCAATGCGCATTACTTGCATTGTGTGTATATTTAGTAAGTCTATTTACAGCATATGCAATATTTGGTCTAGTGCAATTCATTAGATACATTACATTACCAATTATTTTTGCATACTCACATTGAGAAACACTATCACCTTTATTCTTTTCTAGTCTTCCGTTCGGATCAAATAGTGTACTTACAGCTTTGCAATCGAAGTGGTTAAATTTCTTTAACACTTTTTTGAACATAATGACTTTGACAAAGCATATAACCCCCACATTTCTCAACTAACTTAAGACCAAGAATAAAATCAGTATTAGCCATATCTTCTATATCAAAAACTGATGACAAAAACGATTTGTTTTTATTGACAACATCCAAATTTGTACCAAAGATCAACATGTCATCAATATATAAGCAAATAATCACACCATCAAGATTCTCAAGTTTGCTATAAACACATCTATCACTTTCATTTATTACATAGGCATTCGCTATTAAAGCATTATCAAATTTCTCATGTCATTGCTTAGGGGCCTGTTTTAAACCATACAAAGATTTCTTTAATCTACATACTTTGTGTTCTTGCCCCTTTCACAATCATTTCCTTAGGTTGTCTCATGTAGATTTCTTCATCTAAGTCTCTGTTTAAAAACGCAGTTTTTACATCTATTTGATGTATTACAAGCTTATAAATAGAAGCTAATGCAACTAGCACCCTAATGGTTGTTATTCTAGCAACCGGTGCATAGGTGTCAAAGAAATCTACTCCTTCTTGTTGAGTAAATCCTTTAGCCATTAATCTAGCTTTAAACTTATCTATAGTGCCATCCGCCTTTAATTTCATTCTAAACACCCATTTACAACCTATAGGTTACAACCTCTAGGTAAATCTACCACTTTCCAAGTGTGATTACTCATAATTGAATCTAATTAACTGTTTATGGCTTCTTTCTAAAATGTTGCATTTATGGATTTCATAGCTTCTTGGTAAGTTTTCGGATCTTCTTCTAAGATAAAACTTTAGTAAAATCATTACCAAAGGTTTTCTCAATTTTTTTCCTTTTGCTTCTTCTTAGTGAATTTGGTTCTGTATTAACTACATTTTTACTAGATTCACCTTTTTTATAAGTAGAATGACCCGAAACCTTTTGTTATTTCATAGGAAAAATAGTCTCAAAGAATTCAGTATCTTTAGACTCTATAATTGCAGAATTCTCAACAATCATAAACCTATATGCCGCATTGTTTTGGGCATATCCTATAAACACACGATCTTTGGTTTTTGGCCCTATTTTGTTCCTTTGGAATTCTGGAATACCGACTTTTGCTAAACATTCCCACATTTTCAGGTATTCTAAGTTAGGAGGATAACCTTTCCATAGTTCATAAGGTGTTTTATTGGTCCTTTTGTGCTGTATTCTATTCAATATATGGCATGCACAAAAAATAGCTTCACCTCACAAATTATCCGGTAAACCGGAACTAATAAGCATAGCATTCATCATGTTCTTAAGCGTTATGTTGTTTCTCTCAGCTACACCATTAGATTGTGGAGTATAAGGCGGAGTTACTTCATGAATTATGCCATGTTCTTCACAAAACTTTTGTAATGAAGTAGTCATGTATTCACCTCCTCCATCGAATCTTAATAGTTTATTTTTTTCCTAATTAATTTTCTATTTCATTCTTAAATTTCTTGAACATTTTTTCACCCTCATCTTTATCTTAGTAAATATACTCTAATGAACCTTGAATAATCATCAATGAAGGTAATATAATATCTTTTACCTCCTTTACTTACATGATTCTTGAAATCACCTAAGTCACTATGAATGAGATCTAGTTTATTTAAAATTCTTTTTAAATGATTTCTTATGATGCTTAGCTTCAACACAATATTCACATCTATCAAACTTATGTTTTTTTTTGTAATTTAAATTTTTATATATAAAGCCAAGGCGGCTGATTTACAAAATGTATAAAGGTGGCTTACAATAAGCACAATAATCAAGTGCCAACCTTTAGCAAAATGTGGTTGAAGGTAACCACTCAAAGATATACTACAATTATGTTAATCTAAGAATACTTGCCCAACAAGGGGGGAAGCATCAAAATAGTAGCAAAACAGTAGCAAAAACAGTAGCCTGAAGCGGAAACAGTAGCAAAACAGCTGCAAATAATGAAGGCACTGTCAAGACCCATTGGCTATAACACCGTGTAGAGGATCAGCCTCAGAAGGGAAGTAAAGTAGCGGCAGCGATATAAAATTCCAAGAACAGAGAATTTGTGTAGCAGTTGCATTCCATATGAGTGAAGCATAAATGTAGATGGGCTCAGAAGTGTACATTAAGCACAAACATTTCTTCAGTCTATTTGTGGTGAAGCCCGCAGGAGCCATCCTTTCTTCCGGTTTAGCGACCAGCCACACTAAGGATGACCAAGCCGCAGCATGCAGGTCTAAGGGAAGCGCCATACCTGCACAAAAAGAACCCAGTAGTACCATACATAGAAAATTCACCAAATCAAATTTAAATACCATGAAGGAATTGAGTATGAATGAAGTTGTATTTGGTATCATGTTGCTGGTCTATTTTGAGTTTGTAAGTTACATTTAGCTAAAATCTTTGTTGATAGACCAAGATTGAGGGTAAGTTCCCAATTTGACCTTGTAAACCTGTACCCTCTCCAATTAATTGCTGAGTGAAACATACTATCCAGGACTTCTTTGAGGATAGTAGTGTGTTCTTTCTTTGTTTGCCTGAAGATCCTGTTGTTACGTTATCGTCGTATATGGTAAACTACCGATGCAAATCCTAATCGAGCTAAATCCTTTTGTAATTTTGAATGCCAGCGTGTATCCCTACTCAAGATTTCCATAATGTCACTCCAGCTACTTCCACGGAAGCTAGTTCGCAACCTACGCAACAGCCCTTGCCAGATTATAAGGGAGTAGCTGCACTGGAAGAAAAGGTGGTCCTGACTTTCAACAGACATTCTACACAAAGGACAGATGTTTGAGATGGATAAACATCATTCATGGAGTTTCTCTAAGGTATTCATCCTCTTCCAACATGCAATACAGAGGATGATAGCATATCAAGGAAGAGAATGCTTATCCCACACTACTGTACTCCAACTAACAGATCGCTGTTCCACTTGGATTGCTTTGGTTGCTTCGTTAATTGAAAAATTCTTGCTTGGCAACCAAATCCAAGTATCCTCCCCACAATTCCTTTTGACATTGTTACATTCTCTGTTAAATTGACTTACTTGTTCATCCCAACCTCTACGAAATGGGATATTCCAGCCATTATTTGTAAGGACAGTGTCAACACATGCAGAATCTCTACTGTGGAGTTTCTTTTTCAGTTCTGGGTGGCTGACTTTCAGGACACCCCATGGGTGCCATGGATCTCCCCAGAAGGAGGTGGACTTCCCATCCCCAATCGCTTTACCTTGCCCTCGTACTTGGATCTAACTCTAAGCAACTTTTTCCATAACCTTGAGTCTGATGATTTTGGGTTCACATCACAAATGGATTTGCCTTTTAAAATTTTTGTGCGGATCCATTTGACCCAAAGGCACTCCTTTCTCTAACAAATATCCCATAAATGTTTCATGCAATAGGCGTTATTCATCAAAGAAATGTCGGTTAATCCAATCTCACTTTTTTCCTTGGGCTGACATATTGTTGACCATTTGATTTTTGCCTTACTAGTGCTACCCCAAAGGAAACCCTTAAGGACCCTCTCAATTTCCTTAATGGTTTGCCTAGGTAGAAAAAGTGAAGTCGTCCAGTATCTGCAGATAGCTGTCAGCACAGTGTTTGTTAACAGAACTTTTCCCTCATAAGAAAGGCTTTTGCTCGTCCAGCTGTTGACTTTACTTGACAGTCTCTCAAGTAAAGGCCCACAGTTGCTATGACTAAGCTTACCAACTGTAAGTGGAACTCCAAGGTACATTATTGGAAGAGATCCAGTTTGCATGCCAAGAATGTGAGCTATGTCTGCTTACATTAGTGAACTGACCCAGAAGTGAAGATCATACTTTTTTCCAAGTTAGGTTTTAAGCCAGAAATTGATTGAAATTGATCCAAGGTATTCTTAATTATAGAAACTGAGTTGAGATCTGGCTTGGAGAAAATGAACAGGTCATCCGCAAATGCAAGTGAGGTGATGTTTAGGCTTTCACATTTGGGATGGAAATGAAAGTGATTATTGAGGGAATGTTTTCGCAGCAGCTGGGTAAGGTTTTCCATTACTAGAATAAATAGGTAGGGGGGTAGGGGATCCCCTGCCTAAGACCTCTGGATGCCTTAAAGTTGCCCGTTAAGGTACCATTCATGTTAAGGGAAAAAGATGCCGTAGTAGTACACAATTCAACCCATTTGACAATTTTGGCTGGAAAGTGCATTGCCTTGAGCATTGAAAATAAGTATTGCCACTTAACCGTGTCAAATGCCTTCATTATGTCAACTTTAATAGCACACAATTTTGGACCCCCTTGTTTCTTGTAGTTTTTGACTAATTCGTGGATTAGGAGGATGTTGCTTTGGATTGATCTATCCTTGACAAATGCAGATTGATTGTCATTGATTAGAGAGGGAACCAGTGGCTTTAGCCTCCTAACCAATACTTTAGTTATCACTTTGTAAGTTACATTACAACAAGAAATGGGTCTAAAGTCTTTCATCATTAAAGGATTGCCAACTTTTGGAATAAGTGAAATGGATGTGGCATAAAGGGATAGTACACGTAGTTTTTCTTGAAAAAATATTCAATTTCATTGAGGAAGTCTTCCCCAATGACTTCCTAATTTCCTTTGAAGAAACCCGCAGAATAGCCATCAAGACCTGGGCACTGTCAGAGTTAAGGGAGAAAAGTGCTTCCTTTATTTCTGTTCTTGATATAGGCATGGCAAGGGTTTGATTTTGTTCATCAGTTAGGATTTTACCATCCCAGTTTTGGATTGGAGGCGCAAGTAGCGTAGGTTCTGTGAAGAGCTTTTCAAAATAAGAAATGACAGTTGCTTCCACCATGTCATAGTTCTCAATGATTTCTCCCTCATCCTTTTGTAATCTAAGGATTTTATTCCTAGCATTATGTACCTTTACTGATCTGTGAAAAAACTTTATGTTTTTATCTCCCTCTTTCATCCATTTGATTCTGGATTTTTCTTTAAAGAAGGACTCTTCGAATGCTAATAACCTAGTGTAATCCTCAAGAGAGTTACGTTCCATCACCTGAAGATAAGGGTCTTGAGGGGAATGGGAAGCTCTCAGTTGGACTTCTTCAAGTAGGTCTCTAGCTATCTCTAACTCTTTTGGTAATGTTACCAAATTTCTCTTTGTTGAGTTGCTTTAGGGGTCCCTTTAAAGCCTTAAGCTTATTTGCCAAGACCTGCATAGGGTTGCCACTTTGCTGCTCTGACCAAGTAGTCTTCAAGGTTTCCTTAAATGTTTGATGAGCCATCCAACCCTTAAAGAATTTGAAGGGCTTAGGCCCAAAACTACGATTTAAGTGTAAAGATAGCACACCCGAGGAGTGATCCGAATACATGGGTGCCTCATATACCAGTTAGTAGTGGGGAATGAGATCTTTCCAATGGTCATTACTGAACATATGATCGATTTTTGTATAAGTCCTATCGTCACCGTCTCTTCTATTTGACCAAGTATATTTGAAACCATTAGAGGGGATGGGTGCTAAATCCAGGCCATGTATACATTCGTTAAACTCACTCATTGCATTTCTATCAGCTCTATATTTGCCAAATTTGCCTTGGTTGTTAAAGATGACATTGAAGTCACCCATAATAACCCAAGCTTTGTCCCCATATATTTGGTTTTGGTATCTGAGTTCTTGCTATAGATCCCTCCTATTACTCCTTTCATTGAATCCATAAACCACTGTGAGAATAAATTCCTCAGAGTGAGGGGGGTTGTTTCCATCTTACAGGTAATGGACTGCTCAGAACAAGACATAACTTGCCTTTCGAAGATATTAGGGTTCCAGGCAAACCAAATACGCGATACAGAGTTTGGTTTGCAGTTTGTGTGTTGTTTCTCATGATTTAAAGAGTCTATTTATTATAGGACTGCAGTTAGATTCTCTAACCTTTACTTCTAGCAGTCCTATCAAATCTATGTGACTGTTAGTAATAAAGTTCTTAACCTCTTTTGGTCTAAGGGGAGAGTTAACCCCCCTGACATTCCAACATCCTAATTTAGTCATCTAGAGTTAACCCCCCCTCTCGTCGCACCCCTACTAGGGTGCCTAGGTTGGATTATTTCCTTTTCAGAGTCAGGATTGTCATCATTGGAGCTCTGATTCGAAGGGACTCCTTGCTTATGTTTTTGGCTGTTGGCCTTAGGATGAAGAGTAAGGGCTTGATCAACTTTCTGTTCAGAGCCCGGTTCCTGGGAAATAGGCGGTTCGTGCTTAGGGTTAGAGTTCCTAGACTTCACTTTGACAACACTACTGATGACTAAATTGAGAGGGGTTCCAGTGTCTAGACTATCATCCTCAGAAGATGAGGTGTCAGTTTCAAATTCAGAGGTTTTGGTTTCACTTTCTATTGGAGCCTCAGTAAGCCCTTTTATACGCCTCCTTTGGCTAGCTCCCAAACCAACTAAGTTCTCATTTTCGTCATTAGTATGAAGACTGTCACTAGTATCATTAACGACAGTTTCAAGAATGCTAAATTTGTTAACAGAGATACCTGGTTGCTGCTTTGAGGGTGATTTCGGATTTCTGCTTCCACTTGGAGCCTTGTCCATGTGAGTCTCCAGCTTTGAATTTTCCATGAGCCCAGCAGCTTCAGTGAGCTCTAGTCCATCGCCAGAATCATCAGAGGACTGGCAGGCCCTACTGGGACCGACAACCTGCCAGGTACCTACCGTAGAAGGTTCTGAGATTTTCCTTTTGCCTTTGTCTTGTCTCTGAGTAGCCAATGGTCTATGTTTTGCTACTCCTTTACTTGTGTCCTGTGTCTCCAAGGGGATCTGCCCTTTATTTGTTATTTCACATGAATGGACAAAAGGACTTACACTTCCCACAACGTTTTGCATCCACTCATGTAGCACATCCTGCACACACTTCAGGCCATTTTCATCGATGTATTTGATAGAAGATGGTGATGGATTCTCAGCATCAATCTCAACACAAATCCTGGCATATGCCACCCTTGTCTGCTGATAAGTTAACTTATCCATGAAAAGAGTTGCCATGCCAATAAGGGATCCAGGGCCACTGAGCACATGTATATTAAAGTTGTGGGGATGCAGCTTGTGCAGCTGGACCTAAACTGGAACCTTATTAATTTTCAACATCTGGATGGGTTTGTCCAAAGTCCAAGGCTAGAGAAACAGTACCCGGTTTTCAAAATAGAGAGGAGACTGTTCAAGGATCTATTGCTTGGACACCTCTGGCTGAAATCTGAAAACAAAGAGTCCTTCAATATTCTGCACTTTAAGCAACCCTTTAGAGGTCCATCTTTGCTCGGAAAATTGCTTCATGTTGAAGAAGGATGCGCTATTTCCCATGACTTGCCTATTATCGTGGTTGTCCATTTTTGCTTGTCCTCCACCACCTTCGAAGGGTCTATAGCAAAGGATTTCACACCATTCGTGATGTCAATCTGGGATGAAGAAAGGGTAGAAGTAGAATCTGGGCAGAAATCAGGCTTGAGCAAAGATGCCCAAGATGATTTTGCACGGATTGTGGTTTACATGTTGTTTAAATGGACAGATTCAAGTTGAAAATGCCCATTCTTACACTAGATCTGACAGAAATTAAGTTTTCCGGTCTCAGTTTACTGAGGCCTTTGAGGCCTCAGTTACGAGTGGCTTGTCTGCAATTTACCATAGGTGTTGTCAGAAAATGAAGAACAAATGAAGAAGAAAGAGATAAGACGAAAAAAGAAGGAAGGGAAAGGTTTTGGGGTGGAGGAGAAAGAGACGTTGATGGAGGAGATAAGACCTTTGATGGTGGTGAAGGGGAAAAGTGGGAGAGAGAGTGAGTGGGTAAAAGAAAATGTGTAAAAGTTTTTGGGAATTTTAGAGAGAAACCAGAGAAAAAACTTTTTTTTTTATCAAACTTATCTTCATTTGCTATAGATATGATATTCATGCTTTTTAATCTTTTTAAAGTATCAAAATTAACATGACCTAATCTAGCATGCCAAAGATCGTAAGAATCAATCAAGTACACAGAAGAAGAGGCATTCTATTAGTAATACAAGTAGCATCAAATACAAATAACTCGGCAATGCAAAACCCCTTCCCGATGAATTCCCTATTTTTAGTAAGCACTAACTTATCTGAATCAAAAACAAGTTTAAGATTGGCCTTGTTTAGAAGTGCTCCAGAAGTCAAATTCCTACGTATAGTAGGAACATAGAGCACATTACTCAATTCCAGCCTTTTTCCCGAAGTTAACTTAAGGAGTACTTTCCCCTTCCCGAGAACATGGGTTCCTTATGCATCCCCAAGAAAAATCTGGTCTCCATTATCTATTTCCTTGAAAATTAAGAAATAGATCTCTACTGGTAGCAATGTGTCTGGTGGCTCCGGTATCAACTACCCATTCTGTAGCACCTCCAACAAGGTTTACCTCGTCCACAACGACTGCAGCGATGATCTCCTCATCTTTGACTCTGTCTTTATCATCGTGTTCCATTAGATTTGCATGGCAATTTGCTTGTCCCTTCCTTTTGTTGCAGAAGAAGGCTTTGTGTCCAGCCTTTCTGTAAACCCAGCAAACTCCTTTGGTTTTCTTTTGTCCCTGCATAAAATTTTTATCTTTGTTGTTTTGAGCTTTGGCATTCTGGAACTTTTGCCTCTTTGTCTTTGGGTTGTGCTCCAGAATGCTGGCCTGAAACTCATCCTCAGCACCCTCTGCATCCTCCAGCCGGTTGTTTTTTTCAATACGTATATGTTTGATGACACCGTCCATAGTGAGTTTGGCATCATCATGTTTACCTCTCTTCTTGTATTTTCTCCAAGAAAAAGGTAATTTCTCCAACAAGGAGGCAGCCTGGAAAATTTCATCTATCTTGATGCCTTGTTCGAGATTGTCCAGCAATTGTTGAAATTGATGAATTTGATCATTGATGGGTATGTGATCAACCACTTGAAACTTGACTCACTGACCACATACTTTCTCTTTCCAACATCTTCAGAACTATACTTGTTCTGAAGTGCTTTCCAAATCTCCCTTGCAGACGAAAACTTGACGTAAATGTCAAATAGGGAGTTTGACTGAAAATGTAGGATATGACCCCTGCAGGTAGTGTTGTCGGCTTCGTACTTGAGAACTTCATCAGTTGGTTTCCCCTTGGTGAGAACGTAGGAGACAAACAACATCTTAAGGGAAAATAGAATTTTAGCATACCACCTCTTAAAGAATTTACCGTCAAAAGGTTCTACCTTGGACATATCAAGGACTACATAGTGTTTGATAGTCATATCGAAGGAGTTTTTAGCTTTAAGATTGTAAGAAAAAACGTATATGATATGGTACCAAAAACGGTATTAACAAGAAGAGTAGAAAGCCGAGACACAACAAAAGTTGTTGTCTTTAGAGCGAAAATGCCTTTAGTATTTTTGACCATGATTTCTTTTCTATTAAACAATAGTAGAATGATTATCAATATCTGTGTCTGAATTCATTATTATGGAAACAGGAAAATTATCACGTTACAGTTCTAGTTCTTTGTTGATGTGTTTCTTCACTAATAGAAACTCTTGTGTCAGAAAGATAACTGTTGTGTAGAAATCTTGAGTTGATTGAGAGGAAGATAAATATATTCTTGTATTATCAATAATTACAAAGAGTTATAGTTTGGAAACATAGTTTCCTTCATACTGCCTACTTCTACTTCTACAAGTATATATACTGTGATGTCAAACAGCTCTTTTCTTCTTAGTGACATTAGTATGATGTCATCCTCAAGAACTAGTAACGGCTAGTTTTCTATCTTTCACATTAGTATTTCTACACTCCCCCTCAAGCTTGGCATACACATTTTTACAGCCAAGCTTGGATAACAATTTATGAAATAATTTTGGAGAGACTGCCTTTGTAAATATATCTGCTACTTGCTCCGAAGACGAAATGTACTGAATACTTAATGTTTTGTCCTCTAATTTCTCCCTAATGAAATGCCTGTCGATTTCCACATGCTTTGTCTTGTCATGATGCACCGGATTTTCAGCCATCTGTATTGCAGAGACGTTATCACAAAATATTTCAATGTGTAGACCTTCAACGTCTTGATGTAGATCTTTCAAGACTCTTTATCCATAATCCATCACAAACACCAAGTGCCAATGCTCTTAATTCTGCTTCAGCACTGCTGCGTGAGACAACAGACTGTTTTTTACTCCTCCAAGTGACTAAGTTCCCCCAAAGAAAAGTATTATAGCCGGATGTAGATCTCATATCTCCTTTTGAGCCTCCCCAGTCAGCATCAGAGAAAACTTGTAGACTCCTACAATTAGATTTACCAAAGAATAAGCCCTGACCAGGAGCACCCTTAAGATATCTTAGAATTCTCATTACTGCTTGTAAGTGTAAATTTGTGGGTGAATGCATGAATTGACTTACATAACTTACAGCATAACAAATATCTGGCCTAGTATGAGATAAATAAATCAACTTTCCTACCAACTTTTGATATGAATGGATATCACTAAGCACTTTACTAGACTGTGAGTGAGTCGGATGTGTTGGTTCCATAGGTGTGGATGCTGGTTTACATCCTAGCATACCTGCCTCTTGCAGAAGATCAAGAACATACTTTCGCTGAGAAATTATCATACCTGTTTTACTTCTCCCCACTTCCATGCCCAGGAAGTATCTCAATGTGCCTAAGTCTTTTACTTCAAATTTTGTAGAAAGGTAGTTCTTCACACAAGAAATACTTCTATCACAATTACCAGTTAATATAATGTCATCTACATATACTATAAGAATGGTAATGGACATATCAGATTTATGCACAAACAACGTGTGATCACTAAGAGCTTGCTTAAAACCATAAGCACGTAAAACATTCGAAAATTTACTAAACCATGCTCTCGGTGATTGCTTCAAACCATAAATTGACCGTCTGAGCTTGCATACTTTTCCCCTTGTTGTGATTGATTCAAAACCTGGTGGAATATTCATAAATACCTGTTCCTGCAATTCTCCATTAAGAAAGGCAGTTTTGATATCAAGTTGAGCAAGTTGCCAATCTAAATTTACAGCTAACGAAAAAATAATCCGAATAGTATTGAGTTTAGCTACTGGGGCAAACGTTTCAACATAGTCAATCCCGTATGATTGTGAGAAACCTTTAGCTACTAACCGAGCTTTATACCTATTAATAGTTCCATCTGTGTTATATTTCAGTGAGAAAACCCATTTACATCCTACCGGTTTTACATTCTTTGGTGCAGTGACTAACTCCCATGTGTTGTTTTTTATCAGTGCTGTCATTTCTTCGGTAACAACTTGCTTCCAATTATCTTGACTGAGGGCTTCTTCTATAGATAGAGGAATAGATTGTGTATCAAGACTTACCGTGAACGACTTAAACTGTGAACTCAAGTTATCATATGACATAACATCATTCAGCGGATATAAGGAGTAATAACCTTTGTTACCTAAGAACTTATGATATTTAATACAATCACGCGTTCCTTTACGCAATGCTATAGGTAAGTTTTCACATTCATCATCATCATCATCATCATCCATACCCAGTATATCCCAACGACAGCAAAAGCTATCGTCAGGGTCTGGGGAGGGTAAGTTTTCACATTCATGAGTATCATTATTTTGTGCTGGTTCAATGAGAGTACCAGATAATATACTTGGAGAGGCATCAGTTAGAGGAACTACCTGATGTGATTTTAGTTTTCCCCTGGAATATACCTTTACAGTAGGTTGTAGTCTTTCCAGGTCCAGATCCTGTGTTCTTTCCTGGGCCTGGTTTTCGTCTGTTGGCAATTCTGAGATCTGATTCTCACCATGATCACAAACTGCCGGTGCAGGACTGTCTGGAGTAGCTTGTTTGAGGGTAGTTTCCACAGTAGAGATATCGATAACACTCCAGAAATCAGTCTGTTCATCATTACTAGAGGAAAAATTAGAGCAAAAATATGGAGAGGTTTCATCAAAATGGACATCCAAAGTAGTATAAATTTTTCTAGTACTTGGACAAAAACATTTGTACCCCTTTTTTGAGCCTGAATACCCTATAAAGGTACACTTAATAGATCGTCTTTCCAGTTTACCTCTTAGATGAGACTGAAGATACACATAGACCACACAACCAAACACCTTGAATGGTAGTTCTGGAAGTAGCAAGCAGTGAGGATACAATGTCAGCAGCTTATCTCTGGGACTTATAAAATCCAGAACTCTGGATGGCATGCGATTGATCAAGTAAGTAGCTGTAAGTACAGCTTCCCCCCACAAAAACTTAGGAACATTCATAGAAAACATAATTGATCTTGCCACCCCTAAAATATGCCTGTGTTTTCTCTCAGCAATCCCGTTTTGCTGAGGAGTGTAAACATTGGATGTTTGGTGATGTATGCCCTTCTCATTTAAGAAAGTTCTGACTTCTTTATCAAGAAACTCACTTCCATTATCTGATCTAAAGTTCTTAACCACAATATCAAACTGATTCTGAATAAGATGAACAAAGTTTTTAAAAACAGTAGACAATTCTGATTTATGTTTTAATAGGTATGTCCAGGTAACTCTTGTGTGGTCATCTACAAAAATAATAAACCACCTACTACCACTAACATTCAACACTCTAGAGGGTCTCCAAATATCTGAGTGGACCAGATTGAATGGACTACTTTCCCTGTAAATTTTGGCTGGATATTGAGCTCTAGCCTGCTTACCAAATAAACATGTCTCACATTTAAGATTCTTAAGAGAAATACCATTGAATAAAGCGGGCTTGTACTTCTTTAAATACATAAAGTTTGGATGGCCCAATCTATGATGCCACAACATAACAAGATCCATTCTCGACTTACTATTATCCATTCTCTGAACATTAAGTCTGTTCACACAAGAATAAACACTAGAATGACCTTTAAAAGAAACAGAGTTGTCATCTCTCAAAAACGTTTCTGAATCATTTTCCAAAATGAACAATCCCTTGCAATGGCTAGCATTGCCAATCATCCCCCTCTCCTCAGAAGAGAAAGGGGAGAAAAAGTAACATTTAGTTGGAGAAAAAATAACCCAACAATTATTATCAGTCATTAACTGTCTTACAGAGATTAGACTACAATCCAGTTTAGGTACATACAACACATTTCTCAGCACCAGTTTATCTGTGAGTTTAACATCTCCAACGCCCAGAATGCTTATACTATCCCCATTTGCAATCTTAACTTTCTTTGGATGTATAAACAGTTGAAAATTACTCATGCATGATTTATTAAATGTCATATGATTTGTTGCTCCAGAGTCAACAATCCAACCTTGTGACTTACCAGTCTTACCTATACCTGCGTTGGCCATTGTTGCCCGGATGTTATCCTCTTGAACCTGAGACCTCTGGCTTTCCAGAACTCGAAGCAGTGCATCAAGCTGTGCTTGTGTAAAAACAGGTACACCACTGGCTCCAGTATCTCCAGTATCAGCAACAGCCGCTCTTGGAGTCCTCCAGGAATCTGCGTTGGAACGTCCTGAGCTATTGTTTTCTGACCTCCCCAAAGACTGTTGTTTGAAATGGTTTCTAAAGAATGGAGGTGGCTTCACTTGTGACCCAGGTCTTCGATGACATTCCGCTATCACAGGAGTAGAGTTAACAATGGTTCCTCCAAAGGCAGATCCAGATCCAACGGGTTTGTCTACTGATTTAATGGATGTTACCATACTGCTTTGCTCAACCATGGCGGGTGAGTTAGGGAATGAAGATGGGAACACCAGAGAAAGCGGAGAAATAAGATCAGTGAACTGAGAATGAGGTAGGTGAGATTGGATCTGGAGTATATATCTAAGGTACGATCTACAGAGAACCAGTAATGAGATAGAGAAGCAAGGAGTGAGATGTAAAGGAAAGTCTATACAACAGACGAAAGTTTTCTTTGGGCTAAGAGAAAAATCTTGAGAAAATCTTACTTTGTTTGTGTCAACATAAATGCCATAGAAAAGTGAGAAAGAAAAAAAAAATTGTCTTGTCAATTTCACCGCCAGATGAATGCAAGAGAGAGAGATGAAAAGTGGAGTAGTCAAGTTCACTGCCAGATGTCAACTCTTGGGTTTTGAGTTTTAAAGGTACGAAAATAACGTGTTCATATGTATAAGGAAAAGAATCCCTTTTTTCTGTAATGCGTGTAGAGGGTAGATATATGCCACGTCACACTCAAATAGTCTAGCAAGACACGTGACCTTTTTTTTCCTTTTTTTCAAAAGAAAATTTAAAAACTTCTTTTGTTGCGTTAATGACAGAACTACCCTCCAATAATTATTCCAGTTTCTTTTCTCTGTCTTCGTTGAAGTGCCTTCTTCAGTGATAATATAGGAGGACAGATTCCAGCAAACCCAGCTTTGAGGAATGCAAGACTTGTTTTTGAAATCTGGGTCTCCAAGAAAGATATGTTGAAACTTGAGTGTTCACTCTTTTGAACGAATTCTTTGAGAGAAGAAATATGACTGATTGAACAAATTCTTTGAGAGAAGAAATACTACTGAGATTGGAAGATGAGTGTTCACCTCCTCTTTTGAGTGAGTTCTTTGATCTTGAGATATTTGATAATCTTCCTCAAAGGAGCTCTGATACCATGTAGAAATCTTGAGTTGATTGAGAAGAAGATAAATATATTCTTGTATTATCAATAATTACAAAGAGTTATAGTTTGGAAACATAGTTTCCTTCATACTGCCTACTTCTACTTCTACAAGTATATATACTGTGATGTCAAACGGCTCTTTTCTTCTTAGTGACATTAGTATGATGTCATCCTCAAGAACTAGTAACGGCTAGTTTTCTATCTTTCACATTAGTATTTCTACATGTTGTTTGATTTCAATGATGAGCAATACAAAGAACAGCGGTGATAGAACTACTCAATTTCATGCCTTTGGAGAGCTTAAACCAGAAACCACTGGGATGTGTAAATGAAGATGACGGCTGTTTCACAATGCTAGCACCATGTGTGTCTTCTCAGTCTACAGAATCTGAACAGATGAATGGCAACCATCTCAGCTCCCTTGACTCAGTAATCATTGTCAGCGCACACATTCTTGATCATTTCAAGGAGAAGCATATACCCAATGATTCTTGCAATAGAGAAACAAGCGGTCATAATTTACTTGTTTATATTTGGATTGATGCTAAGGTTTGCCTGTGTTAATGGTATGACATAAAAATAAATTAGGAAAAAAGCTTTTGCCTCAGTCGAGGCCTTTTCTTGTCTGCCTTTGTGCATTTATTGAAATATTTAAATGTGCGTCGTCACGGGTTATGCTTGATATAATCGTCATTTTAAGGTGACATTTTGGAACTTCCAATGCTTGTAGCTAGCTCTGAAGAATATCTCTATTAAGGACTCAATTAATTTTGCGGTATGACCACACAGAGATTCTTGGCTCTCTCTCTACTGGAGGTTAGGGGTTCCAATCCCGTGGCCTCCAACACAGTTCATTTCCCACCAGTCATATTGGTGCTGGTTTTTATCCATCTTAATGCTCATATTGATTGATTAGGCTGCATCTATGGGCAGGGCGCTTAAGGAGCTGGAGATGGCTCAGGGTTCTACCACTAACTTAGGATACCACCTCCAGCTTGACAGCTGAATGGGGGAGGATAAAAATTTTTAGGTCCCATAAAGATTTTGTTTCCCTTTTTTTCTCTAGCTATATAGGACAATGTTATATGTTCAATTACAAATCCTCATTTGTGGTTTGAGATTCAGTGAATCAGTTATATAGGATAGAACATGGCTGCTCTCATGCAATATAAATATCAGGGTTTCAAGTATCTGAAAACTGACCGGCCTCGAAGATAGCAAAGGACACAAGTTATAAGAACGTATATATTGGATGGATCCTCTATCCACACAAGAAAAACGTTGCAGAGTAGGGGTAGAACCTGTGGGGGCAACAATGCATGATGGCTTACAAGGCCATGCTGGAAGAAGCCTGTATAACGTGAAAAACTTCACCAAAAATCTTTCAAAAGGTTAAAGCTAGCTTCTTTAAATTCTCCCACTAGACACACACACACACATATATATATATTGTGTGCACGTAGATATACACACAGATATATATGTTTTATATTTATTCTTTTGGAGTTTTGGGGTCGGTGTGTGTGTGGCGGGGTGTTAAACATAACTGTTTTTTTTTTTTTTGAAATTGTCAAGAGATTACGGTCCATAGATAGTCATCCCAATCAGATAAGGTGAAAGATTTGTGCCAATCTCTATCCTCCATGAGCTGAGGTTTTGATTTTCCTATATTGTTGGCTTCTTATGTTTTCAATCCTGATGGGGGAAAATTATGCATGCGTCCATCAGTCATAAGCTTTCTTGTTGTAGTGATTTTCTTTGCCTGATTTGTTGTTGTCCCTATACGTGTATAATTCTACATGACTAGTTTTTTCTGCTGCTGGACTTTATGTTCCCCTGATGCGCACAATATTGTTTGCCACTTTGTTCTCAGTTTATCAGTCTTTTTCTTTTTTTGACTAGTGGTATGTTGTGCAAATGAAGGCTGCTGCTTTGGTCTAAAAGACTTAACATGACAGCAGAGTTGATGGACATTTTGGTTTGTTGTTACTTTCCTTCCCTGCAGAACTTCATAGCCAGTGTAATGGAATCTCTATATGAATTATGTACTCCTGCAGCTAGTTTAGGAGTACATTTACTGAATACTTTTTTGTGCTTTTCAGATATGACTGTCAAAATCCTTTTGTCCACTATCAAAACTGCAGGAAACATTAGGAGACCCTCCTAGCCTAACATGAATGAGTCAGAAAGTCTAGCCAAATCTTTTCTAACTGCTTTTCCTTTGAAATCCACTTTCAACTCTGCAATATTGTCTGCTTGGTGAGTTTGATTCTTCATTGATAGTGGTAAATTCCTGTAATGACTTGGCATCTGATGCAAACGAGACATGGGATACACATTTGACAAGAAGTATGAAGCAACACAAGGTGGCTAATTCCTGGCATCAGAGAGATGATTTTGTAGGTGAAGTTATTGGTATGGTTTTAAGTTTTTACAACTTCTATTTGACAGTTTGATATTTATATTCCATTTTCTTTCCTGTTAATCTTCTAAAGACACTAAAATCTTATCCCCCATACTTCTATACTTTGTACCTTTATGCTTTCGAAAAGAAGTGTACAAAGAAATTCTTCCTAGGAACCAAAACCTCAACATCAGCCAAGTACAAATAAACATCACAACCATATTTATTATTGACTTTAAAAATTGATAATCAATTCATGTTTCCTCTTTCATTTTTCCAATTAAATAGGCGGTGCGAGTCACACATGATTCAGATCATGATCACAGCACGAAATTCATCTGGTAATGCAGCTGCCAGTCCTCTAAAGAAACTCAGGCTAAAATAAGCATAGCTGGTCATACTTGTTGCAGACTTTGTTTCTGAACATCAGCCACTATCGTGGCTATTTAGTCGCGTTTTTGCTTTTACATTGTGCACTATGGCTACCTTGTGGTGTTGACATTAACCATTGTAATGGCTACTTTGTGATGGGTGTTTCGCTTTGGCTTTTGCCACTGTAGTGGCTACTTTGTCATTGTTATTACGCCTACAGTGGCTACTTTGCCATAGATGTTGGTAGTTGATGAGATCCTCCCCGTGAACAGAGGGAAGCAGAACACAAGTAAAGTACCCTCGGCAGGTTTCAGTAATTCTTTCACTTCTGGTTTTGCATATTTGTCAACTTCTCCCCTAGAACGTAACTTACGTACAATTCATCTTTTAGATTCTTCATCTAAGTGCTTGTGGAGGACAGGTGATTGTTTTATTTTATTTTAATGTTTAAATTTTGTGAACTTGATAGTAGGTGATTATCACCCAGCATCAATTTAAATATAATAGACGGTGCATTTTTTGGTTGAAAGTCTCATGTGAAATATGTTCATCAACTCTATTTTTTTTTGTCTTTTGAACTTTTGTTTCAACATTAAGATAACGCAGGTATGCAGAATACTTCTGAAATCATGCAAAGCATTTGAAGTACTTTTGGACCCGATGGAGCCTGAATGCATTCTTTGTTGCAAGAAAGTTTTATGGAAGCATGGGTGATCTCGAATAACGCTACAGGTTGAAGCCATATCTATCATGTTAGTTTTTATTATAGTAGTACTACATTTTAGTTCCTCTAATTTCAGGGGAAAGATGAGACAGCTTTGGTTGGTATTAAGAAAAATGGTTTTTGGACTTAAGTTTCAGAACTCGATTCTTCATTGATAATGGTAATTCTACTCTATATCTGCATAGATTATTTGAGATTCATTAGATTCCGCATCGATCAGATTTTGGCGGTGTTCTGACTTTCTTTCTTTCTCCTTATTTTTAGAAAGATCATAATTTTCAGAGCCATATGGAGTACATAATGGGTTTGTTTGAGATTTCTACAGTGCATGGTATTTTGGTAAAGAACTTTTTTCTTTAAATAATATTATTTAGTTCCGAAGCAAGTTAGGACTAAGAAAAGTTATATTGCTGCACTTTTCTGGCGTTACTAGGATTCCTAATCTCCTGTTTTGTGGCAGGGGATTTCCCAAACATATAAAATTTTCTCTTTGTTGTAGAACATTGTGCTAATCCTTTTCTCAAAGTCAGTAGCTGGCACTTGGAAATCCAAGCTGTTTTTGACCATCAATTTGCATGTGTATTCGTAGTGGCGGAACAATTATCTAGTCTATGCTAAAGGTGGCATAATTAATTATTTTTGTAATGCTGGGATCTTGCTAGAAATGAATCGTAAGGAGTAGTTTGTTTCTGTCTATGGCTTATGGAATTCTTACTCAGATTGTGCATATATGAAATGATTAGGGGTTCAACAAGTATCTGAAACTGACTTAACTCAAGGACGGTAAATGTCACCAGTTGGAAGAACATATATGTTGGATGGATCCCATGACACCGGTTATGGTCCATAGAGAGTCGATAGCAGAGAGTGGGAAAGATTTCATCCCAATATCTATCCTCTATCAGCTGAGGTTTGGGTTTTCCACATAGTTGACTTATGTTTTTCTACCCTGATGATGGAAAATTATGTCATCCATCAGTAACAAGCTTTCTCATGGTAGTGATTTTAAAGCGTGAGGAGCATGAAGTCTGGAATGACAGATAGCTCATCCTCGGTTTTCTACACCCCAGCTATGAAGAACTATCAAATGAAAAGCTTGGATAAAGAAAAAAAGGAAATACAATGAGGATCTTCTGGATGTTGATATTTATGGGAACAAAACTGACTTTGAGCCCCTAAAACTCTTCACTGTTGGTAGACAGAATCCTTCTAAAGCGCTCAAATATTTTTTTGGGGGTTGGGATTGTGGAACGATATAAGGCTAGACTTGTGGCGAAACTTTTTCGCCAGTGTCGACGAAGGATTCTTTCAGGATTATCATGGCTTTAGTGGCACATTTTGACCTTGAGTTACATCAAATGGATATTAAAACTGCTTTTCTAAATGATGACATCGACGAAACCATATACATGGTTCAATCACCTCGTTTTGAAGTGGGAGATCTTAAAAGAATGGTTTGTCGACTTAAGAAATCCATTTATGCACTCAAGCAGGCGTCTCGACAGTGGTATTTTAAGTTCGCACAAGTCATTACCTCATTCGGTTTTGAGGCAAATCAGGCTGATGAGTGTGTGTACCACAAGTTTAGTGGGAGTAAGTTTGCATTTCTGGTCATGTATGTTGATGACATACTTCTTGCAACAAACCATATTAATATGATACGCGACACCAAGAAGTTTTTATATAAACATTTTGAGATGAAAGATCTTGGTGAAGCATCATATGTGTTAGGGCTTAAGATACATAGAGATTGTTCTCAAGGTATCTTGGGTCTTTCACTGCAAATATATATCGATAAGGTGCTCAAGCGATTTGGCATGAAGAACTGCAGACCTTCTGATACCCCAATGGCAATAGGAGATGAATTTAAACTAAGGCAATGCTCTACGACCGAACTTGAACGATCGGAAATGAAGGATATTCCCTATTCTTCGGCAATAAGGAGTATCATGTAAGCCCAGGTTTGTACACGATCTGATATTGCATACATCACTGGAATGCTGGGCAGATACCTCAGTAATCCGAGTATGGATCTCTGGAAAGCAGCCAAAAGGGTACTGCGATATCTACAAAGCACAAAACACTAGATGCTGACGTATCGGAAATCTGAAAAGTTAGAGATCATTGGGTACACATATTCCGATTTCGGTGGATGCCAGAATAGCATGAAGTCCACCAACGGCTACATCTTCTTGCAGGCAGAACGTGCTATCTCATGGAAAAGTACAAAGCAATCGCTAGTTGCATCATCTACCATGGAAGCTGAGTATGTATCATGCTACCATGCTTCTAGTCAAGCGATATGGCTTCGCAACTTTGTCACATGGCTGCGTATTGTAGAGACTATTCAGAAACCTATGAAAGTATATTGTGACAATAACTCTGCGGTGCTATATTCAAACGACAACTGGAGTTCGTTTAAGTCAAAACACATAAATATCAAGTATCTGGATGTTAAATAGAGAATTCAAAATGGTCTGATCAGCATCGAGCACATAGGCACAGATCTTCTGGTGGTCGATCCTTTGACCAAAAGGGTAATACCTATGGTGTTTCACGAGCATGTGGCTCGTATGGGTATTAGTACAGCTAAAGATATTCAGTTTTAGTGGGAGCCTGTTGATTACATTTTGTAGTGCTCGATAAAGAATATTGTTTCTTAGACATTCATTATAATATACATTACAGTTTGAGTTGTACTGTCGTTTCGGGGTTGTACATTATTTGCGACTTTCATTCTGAATTATGTCGATCTCATTAAGTATGACCAAGTTGGATATTTGCATGTATGATCACATAGCATGTAATTCCCACACTACACATCTATTCTAGCATCCATGTCATTCAGTTAATGTTAGTATCATGATTCATGATTCGGGACCCGTCACCCATAAGTGTGACGACGTTCTGCTTGATTCTCTTATTGGCATTGACTGAGTGAACCGGACTAAGTTGATTACACTATTGGACATTCAGTAAACGAGCTCAAACAAGTAACATAAACATACATAGTCCAAGTGGGAGATTGTTGGATTTGATATGCTAATACGTGTAGTGCACGACACGTATGACTTAAGTTACATGTCAAACATATGTGGACTTGTGTATGTCATATATTATATGTTACTAATGTTACGTATCCACACGATAAGTGATCACTACGGTATATTAGTGGATACACATTGTAATCTGAATAGACCACTAAATGTGTAGACAGTCGTACAGTTACGGTCTTTGATGGTAGGACTCGTAAATTCGAGACCGTATTATTAATGACATCTGGTCTCCGAGGGACAAGAGCTCTTCTATAAGTGTTTCAAGTAAGCTATTTAATATATATAATTTACAAATTTACTCCACTACTAAACTTGTGGCACACACACTCGTCAACTTGATTTGTCTCAAAAACGAATGAGGTAAATGACTTGTGCGAACTTAAAATACCACTGTCGAGACGTCTGCTTGAGTCCATAAATGGATTTCTTAAGTCGACAAACCATTCTTTTAGGATCTCCCACTTCAAAACGAGGTGGTTGAACCATGTATATGGTTTCGTCGATGTCACCATTTAGAAAGCAGTTTTAACATCCATTTGATGTAACTCAATGTCAAAATGTGCCACTAAATCCATGATAATCCTAAAAGAACCCTTCGTCGATACTGGCGAAAAGGTTTCTGTATAGTCTATGCCTTCTTTCTGGGTAAACCCTTTTGCAACAAGTCGAGCCTTATATCGTTCCACGTTGCCCTTCGAATCTCGTTTGGTTTTAAAGATCCATTATTCGACCCTTTCCAAGGAATTGCACGAACTCATCAATTGTTGAATTCCTTGAAAAGTTTCAACAACTACCACTATTATTCCCGATGGAAAGGATAGATAGCGTGTCTTCTTCTCGAAAGTGTTTTCTATATATATATATATATGTGTGTGTGTGTGTGTGTGTATGCCCTCTATACTAGCAAAGTAAAGAAAACTTTGCAAATGTACAAAGCAACAAAATATGCAAATGAAGCTTCTGAATACTAGCCAATGGAGATTCTGAACTTCACAAAAAATGCAAAGCAACAAGGAAAAACTTTCAACGGATTAGTTTTTCACTTTTCATTCTTGTCCCACATTGTTTGCTTGCTCAATTTATAGTGGTAAATTTTTGTGAAACGTATTCCATAGACCGTTGCATATATTTATTTATAATATAACAGAAATTTGCAACAACATTACTGAAGCGTTTGAATACTGAAATCAATGCACTCAAAACGTTTGCAACATAAATTGCTTAAAATGCTTTCGTAAAATTTCTAATACATTTTAATAAATATATGTTAACGGAAATGTTCAATATATAATAAACATTTTCTTTACATATATTAATTAAAACGTAACGGAAATTTTACGAAAGCATTTTAAGCAATTTACGTTGCAAACGTTTTGAGTGCATTGATTTCAGTATTCAAATGTATGAAATGGTTTATGGAATACGTTTCACAAAATTACCACTATAAATGGAGCAAGCAAACAATGTGGGACAAGAATGAAAAGTGGAAAACTAATATGCTGAAAGTTTTTCCCTCGTTGCTTTGCATTTTTTGTGAAGTTCAGAATCTCCATTTGCTAGCATTCAGAAGCTTCATTTGCATATTTTGTTGCTTTATACATTTGCAAAGTTTTCTTTACTTTGCTAGTACTTGGGGCATATACACACACACGTATATATATTTTATATAGAAAACACTTTCGAGAAGAAGACACGCTATCAATCCTTTCCATCGAGAATAGTAGTGATAATTGTTGAAACTTTTCAAAAAATTCAACAATTAGTGGGTTCGTGCAATCCCTTGGAAAGGGTCGGATAATGTATCTTTAAAACCAAACGAGATTCGAAGGGTAATGTAGAACGATATAAGGTTTGACTTGTTGCAAAAGGGTTTCTATTGCAGTTGATATTGACTTATGTGTTGTTTTGTTCTTTGGTTTTTTTATTTCAACAATTTTTTCAGGTGTTAATAATATGCCGATGTTGAACGGTTCAAACTTTAAGGTTTGGAAAGATCTTTCTGGGGTTACCTGTTTGGACATTGCGCTTCACATGGATCGACCAGCAGTGGTACATGATAATTAGGGGTGTTAACGAACCGAACCGAACCGAATACTAAGTTTTCGAATTCGAATTCGTTTAGCTAAACGAATAGTTCGGCTCGGTTCGTTTAGCTAAACGAACTTTAAAATTGGTTCGAGTTCGGCTCGATAACCTTATAACTGTTTAAACGAGCCGAACTGTTCGCGAACAGTTCGTCTCGTTTAACTAAACGAACTCGAATACCTATTCGAATTCGGCTCGATAACAAATAATTAACGAACGAATACGAACCGAACACGAACCGAACTCGAATAGTTCGCGAACGGCTCGGTTTGTTTAACACCCCTAATGATAATAGCACTAGTGAATAGAAGGATACTATGGCTCGCTGGTTGAAGTCCAACCCTCATGCAGAAGACCATTCCTGAGGCATTCAGGGGGTCTGTTTCTGAATCCACCACGCCAAGGAATTTTTGACTGAACTTGAGCACAGATTCATGATGAATGAGAAAACCGTAATGGGTAATCTCTTAAAGAAATTCTGCTCAAACCAGTATCGTGGTGATGGTGGTATTCAGGAGTACATCATGGAGATGTCTTATATGTTTTTTAAGTTAAGGAGCATGAAACTAGACGTGTCTGATGACATGCTGGTGGTAATGGTCCTTAACTCCCTTCATCCTAAGTTTAACCACTTCTTGGTAAGTTACAAATGCCAGAAGAAGAAGTGGTCAGTGAAGGAGTTAATCGCTCACTGATTGCAGGAAGAGTAACGACTTCAGAACGAAACCGCTGTAAGTGTAAACGTAACCACCACCAAGAGAAAGAACGGTGGAAAGAAACATAAGGCTGCACAGACAAATAAAGTTCAAGGCATTCAGAAAGCAGATAAAAGGGCAAAACCGTCTGCTGTCAAAGGGTCGGATAAGGGCCATGTTTGTTTCTTCTGTAAAAAGAAGGGACACGTGAAGAAAGAATGTACCGTTTTTCGCTCTTGGCTTGCTAGCTTGCTAAGAGAGGTACATATTTTGCTTTGGTTTGTTCAGAGATTAATCATGTTTTAGTACCTAAAGACTCTTGGTGGATTGATATGGGTGCAACCACCCATTTATCTGTGTTTTTGCAGGGTTGTCTGAGCCATCGAAAGCCAAATCCAGCTGAGAGATATATGTACTCAGGAAATGGCAGGGCAAAGGTTGAAGCTATAGGGCACTTCAGACTATTGCTGACCACAGGATTTTATTTATATTTGCATGAAGCTTGTATTGTGCCGTCTTTTAGACGAAACTTAATTTCCTTTTATCGTTTAGACAAGTTATTTTTGTGATATTGGGAATGACACTTTCAGATTGTTTCTTGCGTCTAAATTGGTTGGTAACGGTAAATTGTCTGAAACAGATAAACTTTACTCTATGAATGTCGCTTCAACCCATAAAACCTTGCAAACAAGTACTCGAAACGTTAAGCAAAAGTTAACTCACGAGAATTCAGGAACGTTATGGCATAGACGACATTTCAAAAAATAGAAACGAACGTCTAGTTAGAAAAGAAATTCTCGATCCTTTAGACACAACGAATTTCGGATAATGCATCTTTTGTGCTAAAGGAAAACAAACCAAAACTCGCAAATATGAAGCCAACCGTGCGTCGAGTGTACTACAGCTAATTCATACAGACATCAGTGGACTATTTCATGCAGCCACCTGAAATGGTCATACATACTTCATTAGCTTTATCGACGATTATTCATGTTATGGCTACATATACTTGATCAAAGACAATGCGCAAGCTTTGGACATGTTCAAAGCCTATAAAGCAGTAGTTGTAACAACGGAAGGATTAAGGCCGTCAGATCGGACGGTGGAGGTGAATATTACAGTTGATATGACGGTTCAGGTGAACAATGTCGAGGGCCTTTTGCTAAGTTCCTAGAGGAGTGCGAAATTGTGCCACAATACACCATGCCAGGCACGCCTTCCATGAATGGTGTAGCTGAATGGCGCAATCGCACATTAATGGAAATTGGTCGTAGTATCATGAGTCAAACTACGTTGTCATTGTCCCTCTGGGGAGAAGCGCTTAAAACCGCAACCCACATCCTCAATCGTGTACCAACTAAAGCAACTGACAAAACTGTATACGAGTTGTGGACTAGACGAAAGCCCAGTCTGCTTCATTTCCGAATATGGGTTGTCCTGCTGAAGCTAGGCCTTATATAGGCCAAGTGAAAAAAACTGGACGCTAAAACGATCAGTTTCTGTTTTGCTGGTCATGCCGAGAGGTCACGGGGGTACAAATTTTTTCATCCTACTAGCAAAACTCTATTTGAGACAAATTCAGCACAGTTCTTTGAGGATATCTCGGTTCCGGAGGGAAATGGTTTGCATCAGCAGATCACTGAATTAGATTAAGATCGTTCTGATGGTGTAAATATGCGAATTGAACCAATCATTGGTGAGATTCCACTAAGGACACACGCATCTAGCGATATAATCCCTAGTAATTCTGGTCCATAGGGGAACCTATAGAAATAGTTCTGGATGAACGAGTAATCATTCCTGATGAACAAGGAACTACTAATGCAGCTGAGGAATCATCAATACCTCAAGGACATGTACCGCTAAGAGGATCCACTCGTGAAAGAAGAAATCCCATATCAGATGATTATGTGGTGTATCTTCAGGAACACGAAATTGATATAGGCGTGATGGAAGATCGTCAGGACATACATTGTCAAAATTCAGAAAGATGAATTAAAGCTATGGATGAGGAAATTAAGTCTATGCATGACAACAAAGTTTGGGACATCATGTCATTACCCATAGGTTCGAAACCAGTTGGTTGTAAATGGTTCTTTAAAACCAAACAAGATTCGAAGGATAATGTGGAACGATATAAGGCTAGACTTGTTGCAAAAGGGTTTACCCAGAAAGAAGGCATAAACTATACAAAAATCTTTTCACCAGTATCGACGAATGATTCTTTCAGAATTATCATGGCTCTACTGGCACATTTTGACGTTGAGTTACATCAAATGGATGTTAAAACTGCTTTTCTAAATGGTGACATCAACGAAAACATATGCATGGTTCAACCACCTCGTTTTGAAGTGAGAGATCCTAAAAGAATGGTTTGTCGACTTAAGAAATCTATTTATGGACTCAAGCAGGCGTTTAGACAGTGTTATTTTAAGTTCGCACGAGTCGTTACCTCATTCGGTTTTTAGGCCAATCAGGTTGACGAGTGTGTGTACCACAAGTTTAGTGGGAGTAAGTTTGCATTTCTGGTCCTGTATGTTGATGACATACTTCTTGCATCAAACGATATTAATATGATACGTGACACCAAGATGTTTTTATATAAACATCTTGAGATGAAAGATCTTGATGAAGCGTCATATGTGTTAGGCTTAAGATACATAGAGATCGTTCTCAATAGGGGTGTACATGGTCCGGTCCGGCCGGGTTTTGAGTATGTTGTCAACCAAACCGTTTGTAACGGTTTTGAATTTCAGCAACCGGAACCGGACCATAACTGGTCAACAAACTGTTTGACCGGTCCGGTTCGGTTTGGATTGGTTCCGGTTTTTTCCGGTTTCAAATCTGCCCGCGGTTAAATACAAATTACAAAGACAATATATGTTGCTAACATTACCGTAATGTTGTACACCCCTACTCTTTTCCTAGTGGGGGGAATATAAATATAGGGAAGTTCCTGAATGTAAAATTCATAACATGGGTACCAATACCATAGGGCCAGCAGATGCCCACAATATAGAATCAAATACATTTAGAACCATTGCCTCATATGCAGTCACCATATAAGCAAAATGAAACAATAAATTCATAAAATTGCAACTGTAGTATGCAATTAAGTAGAATAAGAAAATTTGCTTGTACAACGGAAGTGGGAAGCTAGCATTTGATGTACTGATGTAGTGCAAACTGTTGACTGTTGAGGAAAGAATAGAAGAGTAACTACCTTGATCCCCAAATTTGAAATTCCTGTGCCAAAACTGGCAGTCAGCACTCAGCAACACCTCCAGCAAACTGTTGGCATTACAAAGTATCATCAACTGAGAACACATTCAGCCTTCAGGCATACGTATAAAAGCATAAACCACATTCACTACTGGCTATACACTTTATCTAGAACAAAAATAATGCAGTTGTCATGGCTGATGGGAAAAAATGATATAGAAAGAAAGTTTCTGTGGCAGCTGGACAAACCATATATGTTAAGTTCAGTACTCTTATGAAAAGGCCCTAAGAAACATAATTTAAATCTGGTTGAAACCCAAAAAAGCATATTATCTGGAGCTAGTGTTTCATAAGCACAGTATTAACTCACATACCGGAGCATGATTGCTCAAGAAATGTTCATCCGCATACTTTTTGGGGATCATGTCGCCACAAACTTTACATGTTTCAAGATTCCGAGAACAGTGTGCCATATGCAAATCAATGTTTGAAGGGGGAATTGCCCTGTCAGTATAAAAGAGTACTTTTTATGTAAACACAAAAGTCAAAGTCAGAGAATAAGAAAGACTAACATCACAATCTTTACAATCAATCAAAACTAAATGACAAGAGCACAGACCATTACATGATATAAATTTGAAATTCCGGTCAACAAACTGTTAATCTTATGGACCTAGACAGCCGCCCCACATTCCCACTCAACCTGCGGCTGCAGCAGCAGACCAGGTGAATTTATTATTCAGCAGACATAATCCAGTTCAAGACTCAAGTCATATCTTTAAAGGACCATGCAACAGGTAGATGACTTGACTCACCATAAGACATAAGTACACCAGTCACCACGAGTCCACGATGATATCTTAGTCAGAGTCCACTTCATTTCCTTTCTTTGCAACGCATGAGCTTGAACTTTCTACAACAAATTAAAACAATAAAAACATCCCAAGTCATGTAGAAGATATAGAAATAACTTTGAATGAAAAAAACTGCGAAGGTTAAAAATATTTGATAATACAAAAATTACCTTGGACAATGTCTTCATACTTATCAGCTTCATCTAAAGCTTCTAATATATCCAAATGTACAGCAGTTCCACCACGTATCCAATTTTGGGTACACATTAATGCTTCCACGGTTGTTGGATTTAGAGAACTCCTAAAAGGATCAATAACACGCCCACTAGTGCTAAATGCTTGTTCAGATGCAACAGTTGAGACCGGAATGGCAAATATATCCTTTGCAATGCTTGATAGTATTGGGTATCTATGAACATTGGACTTCCACCATCCTAAGACATTTAAGCTATCACCCTTTTCAATACCATCACTTAAGTACATGCTCAACTCATTTTTCCTATCATCGTTTTCTTCTCCCATTTCTCTTGCAGCAATTGCAAAGACGTCTTCAGTTTCAAATTCCGTTAATCCTCCACATGGACTCATACTAGTATCACCCTCCTTATCAATGACAGATAACTCCCTTGAGTAATGCATGAATAGTTCATTCAAATGATCTTCAATATCCAACTTCTTTTGGTCAGCTTCCAGGCCAAACATTTTTCTCAACCAAATTTCCAAACCTCGTATTTTAAAACGCGGATCAAAGACAATGGCCACAAACAATAAATGATTGATATTGGACCAGTTTGACCAATATTTATTGTACTTTGCACTCATGCTCATAGCCATATGAAACATACTTGAACTTGCTTGTGTACTCATCTTTGCTTCTATACTCTGCTTCACTTTACACAACTGAGGTATACAAATGTTTGCAGTCACATCCAAAGTAGTTGATAGCTTTAAAGTAACATTGTAAAACAATTTCAAAAATGTCACAAAGTTCCTAGCAACTATCCAATCGTCCTTTTTAGGAGGACCAATGACTTTCCCCTTGCTCTTCACAACAACATAGTCATCATCATCCGGGCCATCATCATAGCAATCAAAGTAGTCTTGAAAGAATTTATCACACTTGTAAAGTCTATCAAATGCTTTCTCATACTTTTCAGCTCGATCTAACATCATGTAGGTTGAATTCCATCTAGTATCTACATCAAGTATGACTAAATGGGCCAAGTCAATCTTTTCCTTTTCAACACATTTTCTAAATGCTCTCAACCTAGCTGGAGAAGATCTAACATATTTGCATGCATTTCTCACTCTTACAATTGAAGTAAAGTGTTCTTTCAAACCATCTTTGACAACTAAGTTCAATATATGTGCATGACATCGGACATGAAAGAACCTATTACCTAGCAATACATCACTGAACTTAAAATCTTTCAAGAGCTCCTGAATACACAAGTCATTTGATGAAGCATTATTAAGAGTTACAGTCAATATCTTATCAATGCCTCAAACATGCAAATAATCCTCCAATTTGCAAGCAATCATAGACCCTTTATGACTCTCTATTGTACAAAAATTCAAGATCTTTTTCTGCAAAACCCAGTCATCATCAACATAATGAGCAGTCAAAACCATATAATTCAAATTTTGTAATGAAGTCCAAGTATCTGTAGTCAAACAAACTCTACGCCCCTTCAAGGCCCTTTTAAGTTTCTTTTTCTCTTCAGCATATAACTTCATACAGTCTCTAGCAACAGTAATCCGAGAAGGGACTATAAACTTTGGTTCTAACGCATTTGAATATTGTTTAAATCCTTCTCCCTCAACTATGTTAAAAGGCAGCTCATCCATTATGACCATTCTTGCCAACTTATTTCTTATATCAACCAAATCCAAATTTTTTGCCTTATTTCTAGAGGTGTCACCTAGCAGTGTAAAATCCGTCAACTTGCTTTGTCCTTTTTCTTTTTTCCAAGGAACCTTGGTGCATTGGTTGTTTAGATGACTAAACAAATTGTTTGTCCCATTCTTACTAGGGTTAGCTGCATAACTCTTTCCACAGTAATTGCAAGTTGCCCTAATAGGATCAGAACCTTTAACAATGGTGAAATGCTTCCAAGCTTCACTCCTAAACCGGTTGTTTGCGTCTTTCTCTAAAACTACCTCCGTCACTTGGGTTTTAACTCTCTTTTGGGGCGGACCAAATTCACCTATGGGTTTTGAAGTGACACTAGGTTGGGCAACTGAATGGACTGTTGTGGGATCAGTTGCTGCATTACTTGGAGTCGGAATGCTAAATGGGTTTATAGTAGGTGTGTTGTTTCCAGAGTTTATGTCCTAAAATCAAACACACAATTATTCACACAACATTATCAAACATACAGAAATATTCAAAAAAGCCAATAGAAGTGTAGCACACAACCTTGGTTTTGTCTGATCCTGGTAAATCCATTTAGCAAATCTGCAAAATATACATGAGTTCTATCAAATATCAAATGACTGATGAAAGTAAAGATCAATCAACATATATAATATGTGAGGTGGGGCTGCTGAACACGTATGCAAATCAGTCGTATGCAAATCAGTGAAATGGTCACTGGTCAGCCCATTTCCATGCACTTGAAAGTGAAATGGTCACTGCTGAACACGTATGCACAGTATAACACTTTTATATCAAATGCATTCAATTACTTTCGGTTTCGGCAGGACATTGTGCAAAATTTGCATACCTCACCTTAGTGAAATGGTCACTGCTGAACACGTATGCACTCAAAGTCCAAAGATGTTACCGCCTCTGTAACACTGTTAGTCTGCAACTTAAAGGCATCGGTGAGTTATAATTTTCGTCACCTGCAGACAGTAAAAATAGATATGCAGTTTAGAAAGAAAGAAATCAATCAAAGAAAAGAAGAGGGGCAGTCGGCAGATAGACCTTTGGAAGTTTATAGTAACATTGATCATAATGTTGACCAACTTAAATTTCAATTCCTGATGTAGCCAGAATTGGTAACCTGAATTTACTTCTTAAATCATGACTACATTAACTATACAGATTCACTACCTTGATCACTAACAACCTTCGGTATTCTTCACTTTTGGCAACAAAAAAACCCACGCTGCTCTAGGACACAAAGCCAAAGTCTTTTTAACCAATTAGTTTCCCCAGGCCTAGAGGAATCAATCTTTGGGCTACAATTAGTTCAACCCACTCGAACAATATAGTAGACATGCACTACTAGGAAGGTATGCTAGAGCCTTCGGTCTGAATACTAAAAATGGTCAAATTCAATTGCTTAATTCACTCACAAATTTGAGAAATTTAAACCATAATGGTATATCAGTGAAGAATCATGAATGAAACTATGAAAGGCGTGGAATCTAAAATTGGTCAAACTCTTCCACGTTGAAGTCCAACTGAAAAGGACTTTATGGATATACCCAAAAGGCCCGAAGAATTGGAACATCAAATATGCACATAAAATCTTTCTTAAGAACAAGATGGTACTAGAAAGAAGAACAAAGGGGATAAAGAAAAAATTACTCAGATAGTCAGTCAGATGCCACCGCCTCAGCCCTTAAATTGTCACTGCTCTCATCGACATCATCTTTTGCTTCTGCAGATGCCAGATATACTCCTACGAAGAGAATCCCACAAAACTTAGATCACAAAATCAACACAAATAGAAATAAGGCATGATTTATAAAGTTTAAATCACAGACAGATCTGGAAAAGGTTAGAAATCATGAAATGTGGCTAAAGATGGAACTTTTTTCAATTTTACGGGGTAACAAAATAGATTTACATCATACAACTTGTTTCTTTTGAAGCAAAAATGAACATGCACGGCTTTACATCTCCATCGCATACAAAATTGAAGAAACCCATATAAAAGGTTAAATACTAAGTACTAACAGTGGGGTTAGGAAGCACTTATCTTCTTGAATCTTGCGTGTATCGAAGATTCAAAGCAATGAAAGCATCCAGGTAGGAAAATTTCGCCTTCGCAGAAATGGGATTTTGATTTTCGAATTCGGGTAGAAAAATTTCGCCTTCGCAGAAAGAGAGCAAAGTAGAACTGAAGAAGAACGGGTGCTGGCTGCAAATTGCAATGAAGGTCGAAGGAGGCTTAGCTTACGGGCTTACAGGCAGCAAACCAGGGAAGAAATGAAGAATTAGGGATTACTGATTAGGGAATAGGGAATGACGGGTTGAGGTTGAGGCCTTGAGGGGTAGGGGATACCGGCTACGGGATAAACCTTGAAAAACCTAGAACCTTCTACGTTTTATCTTGGCCTAGGGAATGGAAATATGGAACGGTTTAGCCGGTTAAAAGGTTAGGATTTAGAAAAATTATATATTTAATATATATTATAATAATAAAACGGTTCGGTCCTGTTTTACAGTTTTTAATTTATCAAACCGAAACCAAACCGGACAAAACAGTCCGGTTTTTCCTTTACATGGAAACCGGCTGTAAAGCTGTGGTCCGGTTTCAAACGGTTTGGTTCAGTCCGGTTCAGTTTTTCGGTCCGGTTTTTATATTTTTTGTTCAGCCCTAGTTCTCAATGTATATTGGTTCTTTCACAGCAGGCATATATCGATAAGGTGCTCAAGCGATTTGGCATGGAAAACTACAGGCCTTCTGATACCCTAGTGGCAAGAGGAGATAAATTTAGTCTAAGGTAATGCCCCAAGACCGAACTTGAACGATCGGAAATAAAGGATATTCCGTATGCTTCGGCAATAGGGAGTATCATATATGCCCAGGTTTGTACACGATATGATATTGCATACATCACTGAAATGCTGGGCGGATACCTCAGTAATCCGGGTATGGATCATTGGAAAACAGCCAAACGGGTACTGCGATATCTACAAAGAACAAAACACTAGATGTTGATGTATCGGAAATCTGAAAAGTTGGAGATCATTGGGTACACAAATTGCGATTCAGTGGATGCCATGATAGCATGAAGTCCACCAGCGGCTAGATCTTCTTGCTGGCAGGAGGTGCTATCTCATGGAAAAGTGCAAAACAATCGCTAGTTGCATCATCTACCATGGAAGCTGAGCATGTATCATGCTACCATGCTTTCAGTCAAGCGATATGGCTTCGCAACTTTGTCACAGGACTGCGTATTGTAGAGACTATTCAGAGACCTCTAAAAGTCTATTGTGACAATAACTTTGCGGTGTTATATTCAAATAACAACCGGAGTTCGTCTAAGTCAAAACACATAGACATCAAGTATCTGACTGTTAAATAGAGAATTCAGAATGGTCTAATCAGCATCGAGCACATATGCATAGATCTTATGGTGGTCGATCCCTTGACCAAAGGGGTAATATCTTTGGTGTTTCATGGGCATGTGGCTCGTATAGTACAACTAAAGATATTCAGCTTTAGTGGGAGCCTGTTGATTACATTTTGTAGTGTTCGATAAAGAATATTGTTTTTCAGACATTCATTATAATGTACATTACAGTTTGAGTTGTACTGCAGTTTCAGGGTTGTACATTATTTGCGACTTTCATTATGAATTCTGTCGATCTCATTAAGTAGGAGACCAGGTTGGATATTGGCATGTATGATCACATAGCATGTAATTCCCATACTACACATCCATTCAGCATCCATGTCATTCAGTTAATTTTAGTATCATGATTCATGATTCGGTGCCCGTCACCCATAAGTGTGATGACGTTCTGCTTGATTCTCTTATTGGCATTGACTGAGTGGATATGACTAAGTTGATTACACTATTGGACATTTAGTAAAGGAGCTCAAACAAGTAACATAAACATACATGGTCCAAGTGGAAGATAATATATATTAAATAGCTTACTTAAAACACTTATAGAAGAATACTCGTGGGCTCTTGACCATCGGGGACCAGATGTCATTAATAATATGGTCTCGACTTTACCAGTCCTACTATCAAGGATTGTAACCGTACGACTGTCTATACATTTAGTGGTCCCTTCAGATTACACTACGCATCCACTAATATAACGCAGTGATCACTTAACGTGTGGATGCGTAACATTAGTAACATATAATATATAACATACATAAGTCCACATGTGTTTGACATGTAACTTAAGTCACACGTGTCGTGCGCTACACGTATGAGCATATCAAGTCCAAGAGGGATATCTTGTTCAATCGGTGAGCTTTGCTGCTTTGGAGGCCTAGCTTAACTTTCAATGAAAAACTGTTTGTTCAAAAGGAGGAAATATGCAAATATGCTCACGGACACTTCTTTAGTTTTCTCCTGGAAACGATTTTCGGATTTTTTTTTTGGGGGGAGGGGTCCCTCTGATGTCAGGAAATATGAAGTGGAACGACGTGGTATATAATGCAAAGTAGACCCTGGGATTGGCCTTCTATGAGAAGTATGACACAAGTTGGCTACTTCCTGGAATCGGACATGATTTTGTTGGTGAAGCTATTGACATTGATGCTCCGACCTCGTTTGATGTCTCAAATGCATATGTTGCAAAATCCTCAGCTTGGAAAATTGGAAAAGATACATTAGAGCAGGCACATGGAGATGCTAAAAAGCTATTTTCCAGTTAAAAAGGCCTCCAAAGTTTTTCAGGTTCTGGTCATAAATTTGACTAGGTTTCTTGTTTTTCTACAGATGATTGTCAGGAAGGCTCCACAAGGATAGACAGTGACTATCTCGATTCCATCTCCAACAAATATATTATCTCGTCAAGCCATATGAAAGTCTCTTACATGAAGATAGCCGTGAATGTATTGGAAAAACCTCTCTCTGAAATGCGGTCCATTCCGATCAATGCAAGGCAATCTTCTTGGACAATTGATTGAAATTCTTCACAAAATGAAAGCAAGAAGTAAATTATGCGACAATTCTTTGTCGCCGAATTATCTGCTCCATTTTTGGGCGCTCCAACAGTATGACACACTATTGAATTTCACAAGTACCGAGGAAGTAGTGTTGGAAAAACTGTGCAACAGAGAGGAAAGTGACCTCTACAACAAGAAGGCTCTTCATCCAAGTCCATGAATAGGAGACCTTTAGCACCCACTGCACATACACGGAATCCACACTTGAAGCAAAACGGGTTTGTAAGTTCCTGTTGCTCATGTGAAATTCTTTTTGATATCATGTTCTTCACCAGTTAATTTGTGCAGGCTTATCACTTGCGACAACAATAAATGGAGCACAAAGAAGGCTCATGTGCAAGATAGAAGTTGCAAGCACTTAGCAGTAGGATGGTGCCTTGAATATGACTGGTGGAGCATCAACTGGAAGAGATAAAGCCGATCAACGTCAAACTTGCTGCCAACAGGCGAAGGTACAATGTTTTCTCTCTGGTTTTTTATGAGTCACAATAAATTTGATTAGATGATTCACTCCCTCTGCAGATGATCTTAGAAGATCCTGGTTGGTTACTGCTGAATTAAGCTTAGAATTGTTGAGTTATCGAAACATTACTGCTGAGTCAAGGTTTTAATCATTATTCGCAGAGCCAAAATCACTTGGAGAGAATCAAAAGGAGAGTCCAATTTAATTGACATTGAAACTTTTCTACCCTGACCCTTTTTTCTGCTTCTGTTTCAATTCTGATCGTGTGAACATATGCAAAAATAGCAGAACTTCTCAAAAATTGACAGAGAAATTTCTGCATGAAGAAGTATAACTTTTCGAAAAACAGAGAACTTTCAACTTAAATATTCAAGGTTAGTTCTTCCCTGGAGGCAATTCGGTTTTCAATGGTTTTTTTAGTAGACTTTCTGGCGACAGTATTTTGGAGTTTCTTCCTTTTAAGATCTTTGTTTTTCTTCTTCTAAATTTAACCGGTCCCTGCATGTATATACATAGTGTTTCTTCTTCGAAATGTTCATTGCAGCAGAATCCCACCTACTGGAGACAAAGGCTTCAGAATTTTATTATTGCATAGTCATCCAGCAGGTAATTTTGGTGGTTGACTGAAATAATGTTCACGTTCTTTCCCACTGCTAAACAGAGTTGGTTACCATGTTGTCATCCAGCAGGTAATTTTGGTTGTTGACTGAAATAATGTTCACGTTCTTTCCCACTGCTAAACAGAGTTGGTTACCATGTTGTACGGAAATCTGGGTGAAAAAATTGGTCTGTTCAAATGACTAGTATAATTCGATGTAAAAAAGTATTTTACAATTTAGTCTATCTGGTTCCTGTTTGCTACTCGGAGGATACTTTGGTATTTTCTGATGCCAAATTTGTTAGACGGCTACTTCTTCCTTACCCTCTTCAAGTCTGTTGGAGTTTTAACAAACTTTTGGCTTGTGCCTCCTGAGCGTTAAACCTTGGTTTCCTCTTTGCCCTCTAGCCTGCATCGTGTTTCACTTTTCGCTATTTGTTTCTCTCCATTAGCTATCTTATTTTAAACAGTCTCGGCAGAATAGCTTGGCCACTGTCCTCTTCCAGACCACTACTATCATCTGTAGCAAATAGATTCATTTCGAATCATCAGTACCCTGATATAGTTCATGAAATTGATGCAATAAACCGCGACATTGCTGATCCGTAAAGGCTATTGTCACATTTTGCCATTATAGTTGTAATAAACTCCATTTTTTCAACGGCTGCCTGAAATTTCTTCACAATACTTTTGACCATTTCCCTCAAAGCAAATTTTTGAATTTTCCGGTTGCAGTTTTAGGGAGCTCATTCAAGACTACCACATTTTTGGGAACCATATAATGAGGCAACCTCTCCCCACAAAACTTAATGATCTCATTTTCCATGTGAGCTTTCTGATTCAAAAATTCTGTCTTTCAAACTTATAAACGCCCATGGTGTTTCTCCCTAATACTCATCTGGCCTGGGCACCACTACGGCCTCGTTAATCATAGGATTCGAGTATAACATCGACTCAACCTCCACACTACTCACATTTTCGCCACCGGTTATGATTATGTCCTTTGATCTATCCTTGATTTCCAGGTATCCATCAGGATGCATGACTCCAACATCTCCGGTGTAAAGCCATCCATTCTCTCTCATACATTTTGATGTTCCGTGAGGGTTTTTGAAATACCCCAACATTAAACATGCCCCTCTCACCACAATCTCCCCCATGGTCACCCCGTCTTTCTTCACACTTTTGCCAGTTTCTGGCACGACGACATTTTGCCGTTATAGTTGTAATAAACCCCATATTTTCAATAGTAAAATGATAAATTTCCCCATTTAAAAGAAGTTGGTTAAAGGTTAAAATTCTAACTTTAAAACGGAGTTATTTTAAGTGTTTGACGGAATGACCAAAGGGACAAGGGACAAGTAATCTGAATAACTAATATCAAAAGGAAATATGTGGTAAAGTCCTTTCCTGTAACGCAACCAGTTAAATGAAAAGGAGAACATTTCAACAGAGAAGGGAAGTGGCATGAGAAGAGAAGAAAGGAAGAATAGAAGAATGGTCTTTTAGGCCAGTTGATCAATGATCAGAGGCCACAGGTGCGCCGAAACGTTTGTTTCTATGTTTGATTTTTCTTTCATGGCTATTGATCTTCTCTTTACGTTTTGCTGAATGGATGACATCAGATAAAACTGGTCAGGATTTTGAATTCTGATTGTTATAGGTCCTTTGAATTAAGGTTGTGTCCAAAAGGAACAGATGAAGGTCAAAAGGTAAGTAAAATTGTTATCTTCATATTTATTTCTAAACTTGCCTTTTTGAGAAAATTTGTTCCACTTTCAATAGAGTCAATGACACTTATCTTTTGAAATATGATGGAATAAAGGAAAATAACTCACTAAATTAGCTGCGCTTATTGTATTGTGAAGTAGTAATTGATTGTCACAACTTGACACAAATTTCATTATGTGTCATCGGAAAACAACCTATGTGTGTTTAAGACATAGGTAAGTTTGTGTATATCCGACCCCTCATATCCCGTCTATGAGAGTCTTTAATGTAATGATATGCTGCTGTTGTGTTGTTCTTTTGAAAAGTTATTGATCAAATTGCTGGGAACGTTTAATGATTGTTCAAAATATCATTCACTCTTTGAGTGGAAAACATGCACATGTAAAACCATAAATAGATCGTTTTTCGAATATTTGGTCATTATTTTTAGAGTTGCTTAAACTTCTAGATTACATGAAGCAAGAAGACAGTAGGGTAAAAATGCTCTTAGCAGTAGTAGGTTATTAGTATTATGTCCCGGTCTCACAAGACTTTCAACACGTAACATGCACTGCCCATGGACTATACTTGTGTGCTCGTGCGTGTGTGTATATATATTTGTGAAGTTTAAAAACCAATTCTTATAATGCAACCCAGGCTTTGGACTCACATTTTGGCATGATATAATTCCTCAAAATCATTTACCTAACTTTTTCCTGAAAATCTAGCATTTGTCCTAAGTAGGAAAAGAGGAAGAGGTAAATGTGTAAACAAGTTGAGCCGAGTGACAACTATAGATATTTCAAGAATTGAGGAAAATTCTTCTTTCTTGTATTTCTTTGTATAATTCATTACAATTTATACACCACACCTCCTATCTAATCAAGGCAAACAAATATTCTCTACATAATTACAGCATATAATTACCTCCTACAAATCTGCCATTAAATCCCTACAAATCAGTCAATTACAATCAAGAATATTCTAATTAAATACTTTCCTTCTAACACTCCCCCTCAAGTTGAGCATGGGGATCAACAATGCTTAACTTGTCCAATATGGTGTCAAACGCTCTTCCAGCTACTGCCTTGGTTAAGATATCCGCGAGTTGATCTTCAGAACGAACAAATGGTAGCTCAATAATTTTTTCATCCAATTTTTCTCGAATAAAATGTCTATCCACCTCTATATGTTTTGTTCGATCATGCTGAACTGGGTTTTCAGATATGTGAATAGATGCCTTGTTATCACACCATAGTTTTGAAGAGCTCATTACTGGAAACCCAATATCTTTCATCAACTTTCTCAGCCACAATACCTCCATTACCCCCTTTGCAATGCCTCGGAATTCTGCCTCTGCACTGGAGAGAGCCACGACCTTTTGCTTCTTACTCCTCCACGTAACTAAGTTTCCTCTTAACAATGCAAAGTACTCTGAAGTTGATCGTCGATATACGAGATTTCCTGCCCAATCCGCATCAGTGTATACCTCAATGTTAAGATGACCATGATTCTTGAAGAATATACCTCGTTCAGATGTCCCTTTTAAGTATCGTAGAATTCTTCTTACTGCCTCCATGTGATGTTCTTGGGGTCGGTGCATAAATTGACTCACAACGCCAACGGCATAAGCAATGTCTGATCGAGTATGAGAGAGATAGATCAACTTCCCAACCAAACGCTGATATCTCTCGCGCTCTACTTCCGTTTTTCCTTCTGCAAACTCCATCTTGTGATTAACTAACATAGGAGCATCTGCTGGTTTACAGTAAATCATACCGACTTCAGTTAACAAATCTAGTACATACTTGTGCTGAGAAATAAAGATTCCCTGAGAAGACCGAGCAACTTCAATCCCTAGAAAATATTTTAGATCTCCCAGGTCTTTCATTTCGAACTCTGAAAACAACTGTTGTTGAAGTACTGTCATTTCCTCCTTGTCACTTCCTGTAATAATTATATCATCCACATAAATGATTAAACATGTAACTAAATTTCCTCGCCTTTTCACAAACAATGTATGATCGGCATTGCTTTGGAGGTACTCCTGTTTTTTCATAAAGGCTGTGAATCTCCCAAACCAAGCCCTAGGAGATTGTTTTAGTCCGTACAGGGAGCGTTTTAATCTGCATACTTCATGTTCAGCAAAGTCAGTGGAAAAACCCGGAGGAGGCATCATGTATACTTCCTCTTTCAATTCTCCATGGAGAAACGCATTCTTTACATCAAACTGATGTAAGGGCCAAGATTTAGTAGCTGCTATAGATAACAACACTCGTATGGTATCCAACTTAGCAACTGGTGAAAAAGTTTCATCATAATCAATACCATATGTCTGAGTATAGCCTCGAGCTACTAACCTGGCCTTGTACCTTTCAACACTCCCATCTGCTTTGTATTTGATAGTATACACCCAACGACACCCTACAGCTTTCTTGCCTTTTGGTAAATCTGCCTTCTCCCAATTATCATTCTTCAATAATGCCCTCATCTCTTCTTTCATGGCCTCACACCATTCTGGTTTGTCCATAGCCTCATCAACAGTTCGAGGAATAACATTCTCACATACCGATGCCAAAAAACCTTTTGCTCCCGTCACCGGATATATTTTTCCTTTGGACATCTTTCCTGGTGAATATCGATCTGGTGGGACACCTCTATTTATCCGGGGAGGAAGAACTTTCCCTTGCCGTTTTCCTGAAATGTTAGTACTATCCAGAACAGGTTCGCATATAACAGTATAAGTGGACTCAGGTAAAACTTCTTTAGGGTTTTTCTTTTGTTCGGAAAGAGTATTTTCTGAACTTACCTCTTGTCGAGTATCCGTCGAAGGATGATTATTGGACTGTTCTGGAAGTAAGATTGTAGTTACGCTTCCGGGAAAAGCATAGTCGGCGTCACCTACTTGCCCTGTTGGAATACCCGGACAGTTTTGGTTATGTAACCAATCGTAGGTCTCTCCAGAAGTCTCCCCTGAGACCAAGAGTGGTCAGAATAAAAATACTCGTGTTCTAAGAAAGTACAGTCCAAAGTGACATGAATCCTCCGGGTTCGAGGATTGTAGCAACGGTAACCCTTTTGAGAGGTAGCATACCCAACAAAGACACATTTTTCTGCACAGGCATCAAATTTAGTACGGTGAGTACTTGGAACATGGACAAACACGGTACAACCAAAGATTTTTGGGGGTAGATTTAGACACGATGGAATAGACGCTTGAGTGGCAAGTTCGGATAAAGGTGTCCGATGAGTAAGAATTTTCGTAGGCAATCGGTTGAGTAAGTATGTTGCAGTAGCAATAGCTTCAGGCCAAAAATGTTTAGGAACCTTTGATTCGAGCATCATGGCTCGGGTCATTTCAAGGAGAATACGATTTTTTCGTTCAGCGACACCATTTTGTTCAGGTGTGTTGGAACATGAGGTTTGATGGATAATACCATGTTCCCGGAAAAAAGTATGAAGATTAGTAGATAAGTATTCTCCACCGTTGTCAGAGCGTAAGATCCGGATACGTTGCTGGAATTGAGTGGCAACCATATTATAAAAATCAACAAATTTGGTATAAACTTCAGATTTGTGTTTCAGAAAATAAACCCAAGTCATACGTGAATAATCATCGACAAAGATAACAAAGTACTGAAAACCCATAGGAGTTGCATAAGGAGACGGTCCCCAAACATCAGAATGTATCAAGCTAAACACATTATTGACTCGAGTGTTATTTGGTTTATATGAAGAACGATGTTGTTTAGCACGAATGCATGTTTCACATGAAAGAGTACTCTGAGACCCAACCAATGATGGGAATAAAAATTTCAAATAACCTAATGAAGGATGACCTAGGCGACGGTGCCATAACCAAAGCTGCTTATGGGCTGTCCCGGTGGCAAGATTGGACCGGCCCTGTTGCACCACATCCGTCACGTAGTACAATCCTTCCTTCTCAGTGCCATGTCCAAGAATCTCCTTCGAGCGAATATCCTGCAAGAGGCAAAAGGTGGGGTACATGAGTACAACACATCTAATTCACGAGTAACTTGGCTGATAGATAAAAGTTTAGACGAAAGTGATGGAACATATAAGCAATTAGATAAAGACAATTTTGAACTAAAAGCTATATGTCCCCCGCCAGTTACCGGAACTAGATCCCCATTTGCAGTTTCAATATGGGTTTTAGTAGGTGGGTGCCATTTAATAAAATCACGAGGGTCATTAGTCATTGTATCTGTTGCACCGCTATCGAGAATCCAAGTAGATTTATTTTGCGTTACAGAGGAAACATTAAGTGCAAGAGAGGTGTTGGGTTTTTTGTGGACATTTTGGTAAATATCCGGGGTCACTGTGGAATTTTTTGAGAGATCAGGGGTGAGTTGAGGAATATTGAGGTCAGTAGGGACTGTTTGGGTAATATTGGAGCCAGGCGGGGCTGTTTTGGAAATAGCGAAACCTGGAGGGGGCCTTTTTAAAGGCGGACAAAGCTGAGGGGGTTTTTCTGCAATATGCGAACACTCCTGGGTTAGTACTGTAAAATCAGAAATAACAGCAGGGACAAAATTGGAAATTCGCACTAAAGTAGGGTTGGGCTTTATATTCCCAACCCTAATACCTCCTTCTATTTCCTGGCTGCCTCCTCCTGCTGCCTCTTTTCCTTCGTTGTCTTCTCCGAGTGCTTTACTGCCGGCTAGGTTTGAAACTCCTGCCATGGTGGTTCCTTTGCCTCGGTTGACCTCCCCCTGCTTTCGTTTTCCTTCATACCAGTCTGGATAGCCAACCAGCTGGAAGCATTGCTCTCTGCTATGTCTTCGCTGGCCGCAATGACTGCAGATTAGGTTATCCTTGTCATCGTTACGCCGTGATGTATTTGAGCGTTCTGTTCCACCATTTCTTCCTTGATTCTGTGGGTTTCCTCGTCCCTGCGCTTGGCCTCTGCCTCTGGTGGCTGATGTACGAACCGCTAGGCCTTGGCCTACCCCCGATGAGGATTCTTTGTCTGAGGGGGTTCGTTTCCACACCGCCAGTCTCTCCTCTGCCCTTCGAATCTCCCTGTAAGCAGATTCTAAACTGGGTAAAGGATCTCTTTTGAGTAGATCCTTTCGGTCCCTGTCAAAACGTTCATCAATTGCAGTAAGAAACTGAAACAATCTGAGATCTTGCATCTCCCGATTGTAAGTATTGATATCCTGTGTGCATGTCATAGGATTAGGTTTACGGGCATCAATGGCTGTCCAAATGTCCTGTAACCTATTCCAACATTTTTCAATGTTCTCTTCCCCTTGTCTGATTGAACTGGCCCTTCGGTGTAAATCATAGACTTGTAGTGAGTCACTCTCTGCACCATACGTTAAGGCAAGTCCATCCCACAAAGCTTTTGCTGTGGGATAACGGGTAACGTTTGTGACCAACGATGGTTCTATGGTTTGTATGATCCATGTGAAAACAGAGTTGTCTGCCTGTTCCCAGGATGGATAATTTGGGTCAGTTAGCGCAGGGGGGAGGAGAACCAGTTAGGTGATTTCTCCGCCCTCTGCCAATAATGGCTCGCAGAACCAGTGGTGCCCATAATGCATAATTATCTCCGTTCAATTTGATAGTTACTGAAAGACTTTCTGTGGAAAAAGCCATTTGTGATGGTAATGTGGGTATTTCTGGGGTTCTGGCTGGAGTATTTCGAAGGATGCTGGCTACTTGTACAGCCAGATCTGTCAAGTCAGGATTGTTTGGGATTTGTGGTGTTTGTGGTTCATCAATGGATGCTGAATTTGACATGTTTATTGTTGCTTTCTGGGCAGGTATTATTTTGGTGGGCAAGGTATCAAGATCTCAGTCAATTACTGGCTGAGGAAGGTATTTTCTGGGCAGTGATGAAACAACTCTGAGCCCGCGTCTCAGAAGAACAATTTCTGTGGTAAGCAAGGTAGTTTTTCTGGGCAGTGATGATCAAATCTGAGCCTATGTCTCAGATGAGTAACGTTCTGGTAATCAGGTTGAAGATTCAACCTGCTCTGATACCATGACAACTATAGATATTTCAAGAATTGAGGAAAATTCTTCTTTCTTGTATTTCTTTGTATAATTCATTACAATTTATACACCACACCTCCTATCTAATCAAGGCAAACAAATATTCTCTACATAATTACAGCATATAATTACCTCCTACAAATCTGCCATTAAATCCCTACAAATCAGTCAATTACAATCAAGAATATTCTAATTAAATACTTTCCTTCTAACACCGAGTTGAGTAATTTTTTTTTAAACAAGCTAAGTATATTACACATTTTAGTATATTCGAGTCGAATTTATAGATGCATGGCTGAGCAGGTCTAATTTTTTAGGTACGCTCAGTGCTCAGCTTCATTATGCTCGATTGATTGAGCAATCAAGCGCGCTTGTGTTCTGTACTTGATTTTCATATTTTGTTTATTACTATAAACTAATAATTCTTGTAACGTTTACGATCAATTTAAACTCAGCTCGATAAAGCTCATGGATTTTTTAGTCATGGCTCGAGCTTGGCTCATAATTTTAAACACGTTACTTGAACTCAAATCGAGTTTGACTAACTATGTTTTAACGAGTATTTAACGAGTCATGTACAAATCAAGTTTAGTAGTTACATCTTCATTTATGAGTTATGACTAGAGCGAGCAAGGCATCCTTGATTATACTGCAGATTGCCACTTTTTTTTTTTTTTTTTTTTTGGAAAAGACACTATCTTTTATTTATTAATTGTAAAAAGAAATGCCATTACATCCGTTTCCTTTTGACACGCACGCTTCCACGTGGTGTCTTTTGCGTGTATTTCTGTTCTCTCCTGGGTATTTACAATTTTTGGGGGTTTGAGTGATATGCTATATTTTCGTTCTCTCTTCTGCTTCTTTCTTGTTTCCTCCGCCTCATCAGTTTTCTGGGTTGCTTCTGGTCTTTTTTTTTTTCCTCTTTTCGTTCTTCATTCTCTTATGTTCGGATGTACACTGTGCTTACATCTGTTTTTATGCAACCTTTGATGTATGGTGGGAGTTCGTTGATGTTTTTGAATTCGGCGAAGATTTGCTTCATCATCCCGTGTTGAGCTAAGTTGTGGGCTACTGTGTTTGTTTCCCTTGGTCCATGACTGATTGTCCCTCTGTTTTTGCCCATTATTTCTTGAATCCATTTTATTTTCTCCAGATCCTTCCTTGTTGCTTGCTGTTCTTGTTGGATTTCTTGTTGGAGTTCTATAATTCTTTTGCAATCTGTCTGGATCTCAATCCCTTGTATTTGCATGTTTAGCTTTGTGCTGTGTAAGTTGTAGTAACAGATTGATATTAGCATCGCTTGGATCTCTGCTTGGAGTGGGTCTGTGACTGGCAGTGGAAAGCTGATTGCATGTTTTAGATTTCCTTCCTCATCTCGAATTATTGCCCCTCCTGCTGCTGTTTTCCTTCCTATAGCTGCATCTGTGTTTAGTTTTAGTCTGCCTTTTGGAGGTGCTTTCCACTTTAGTATTTTTGCTGGTCTTGGTTGTATTCGTGCAATTACTCCTTCTTGCTGGAGTTGTTTGTTGCCTGTTGCCATTTTGGTTTTGTTCTTGGTCTTGCTCCAGTTGTATATGTGTGTTTTGATCTGTTCTTCTAGCGTTTGAGGTTTCCATGCTGCCTCTTCTTGTATTATTTTGTTGTATGCTTTCCAGATGTACCATATTATAATCCCCGGGGTGATGATTCTTAGAGCCCCTGCTATTGTGTTTTCTGAGCCTTTAATCCACCAAGCCATTAGTTGTTGTCTAATTTGTTGTTGTGGTCTCATTGGTCCGTCTAGCATGTATGCATACCTTGTCCAAATCCCCTTTATCTCTTTGCATTGTATGAATAGGTGTCTCTCATCTGCTTCCTCCTCCCTGCAAAAAGGGCAAATTGTGGGTGAGATTGTTAGAAATTTTTGAAGGTTGTCTTTGGTGGGGAGAGATTTGTGTAGTAGTTTCCATAGGAAAATTTTTATTGCCCCTGACTGGTATTTGTGCCATATGAATTTATGGGACAATAGTGTGTTTTTGCTCCTTCTGCATTTTTCATATGCTTCTTTCAGCGTTATGTGTTTATCCTCATTTTTCCAGTAGTCTTCGCAGTGGCTGTGTATTTGGCATATTCTTTTCCAGATTGGTGTATCTGTTGCCTTGTATTGGTAGTTGCGTTGTGTTCCATACTTTGGTTCATGAATCTGCTCCATAGACTTTCATTCTGTTTGTATCTTGCCCATAGTTTGCATGAGTATGCCACTTTTATATAAACTAAAATGAGAATAAATACATATGTAAAAATTTGTTAAATGTGATTAAACATAGTTCATAAATATGTTCAATTACAGTCCAGTTTCGATGTTGAATTATGTTAGATCTGCTTGCATATGAGATTGCTGACCTGACTGTTGACGAACTGCATCCGTAATGATTGGATTCGTCATGACTGGTCTGTTTTCTGTTTTTGTCGTCTCCGGATAGGCTGCTATCGCCGTTTTATTGAATACGCCCTAAAACGCTTTTTCATGCCCACATTCCCTTTATCTCACTCGTCACCACACGACATATAGCAGCAGGAGTGGGTGGTGATGCTAGATGCGAGTTTCCTTCATCTAGTCTTACTATCCATCCCTTTACCACATGTCGCGTGGTGACGAGTGGAGTGAGGAAAAAGCGGTGAGTAGATCCTAACCGTGATTACAAGGGGAAAATGGTATTTGTGATACCGGTTCCAAATTTCAGAAAAATGCACCTCTGTTTAATTTTAGGAACAATGAAAGAAATAGAGTACTAATAGTTAAAAATGTTGAAAGAGGAGTATCACGCACTTCTTTTATATAGTTGACCCGTTTATCCCTTTAAATCTCAAACCCCATGTTCTTTAACTTCTACTTTAGTTAACAAGTTTACTCTTCATTCACAAATGCGTTCAAATATTCTAGCCACTGTATCAAGCATCCTTTTGAAACATAGAACACCAGAATCTCTTCCTATCTTCTACATCTTAATAAGATACAATTTTACATTTTATCTCGCTACTAACCATTAATGGATTGTATCTACTTATATTTTACATTGATAATTTTGAATCTAAACTTAAATGAATAAGTCTATTATTGAAAATGCAAAACATTTTCAAACACTGAAAAATAGAGTGTGAAGTTACATGGAGATAGAAATTCAAGTGTTCCATTACAAGTATTTCATTTTTGTATCACTTTCTTTCTCCTAAAAGTATTATCTTTTACATTCAAGCGGAAACAAGACATTACTTTTTGAATGGCGACTACTATTACTTACGCGTCGAAGGGAACTCTTAGGATAACAATATGAAAGACAATTGTACATAAAAAGTCGTGGTGATGAAACGAGGATGTGCAACGAAAAATAAAAATTAAGCGAAAGAGTTTTAGAGAGGTGTTAAACTGCATAGACGGAGGGAAGAAAGTGAGAGTGAGGGAGACTTACAAAATCTCCAGGAATGAGGTGAAGAACGCAGTGACGGAGGCAAAGAACGCAGCCTATAAAAGGATGTACGAAATATTATAAACAAAAGACGGAGAGCTTGATATGTTCAAGATTACCAAAGCTAGAGCTCGAAAGAGGCAAGACCTAGGAGTCGTGAAGTTTATAAAGAGAGAATATGTACATGTTTTAGTCAAAGAACAAAACATCAAGGGGCGATGACAAACATACTTCCACAACCTTTTCAACAGCGGAAGGGTCGATCACGAAGAAAGAGAAAGCATCACTATCCGAAAACGACAACATAATAACTGCGATTGTCGTAGCATCACACAAGGAGAGATAAAGAAAGCATTTAAAAAAATTGATTAATGTTAAAGAAGGATAGACATGATATACTTAGAACATATGGAGTCGTCTGCACTTTGTTGTTGTACTTTTTGACCGAAAAGAATATTATTTTTCGTTATTCATCGAGATGATTGTCGTTTTGATTGGTCAACTATTCCTGTTAAATAAAGTAAACGTCAGGTGGCGTTTGGTTGGAGAAAATGGGAATAAGAAAACTCATTCCGGTTGTTTGCTTGCGGAAATGAAAGAATGAGTTTCATTTTGATATCCAACTATTTGGCAATGAATATGATTTTTTGATATACTAGGCCTCCTCTAATCTATCAAAATGTGGGAATGGGGAGCCGCCGTTCAATGCCGCCGGCCACCGCCGCCAGCGACTACTATTCCGACCGGTCATTATTCTCATTTCCATTTCAATACCAAACAACTATCACTTTTAACTCCAAACTTATATCCTCCAAACTCATTTCCTATCATTACTCATTCCGATTCTAATTTCGATACTCAAATGTTAACCAAACGACACCTCAGGTGATGAAAATGAATCACACGAGTTTCCTAAGGAAAATGTACAGGAAAAATAAACAATGATAACTCAAGACGACAGGAGTAAGCCACGGCAACTCTGCCGCAGCCGTAAGAGACTTATCCGTTAGCATAGACCAATCACATTTTTCAACGTTTGATAGATCAGAAAATATCCATCAGCATCCTCAATCAGAAAAAGGCCAAAAAAGAATATATATCTGTAGCTCTTGTTCTTTTTGGCCTTCCTTGTATCTATTATTTATTTATTTCTCGAGCATTGTCTTCCTCTTATTTATATGTTTGATGCTGTGTGACCTTAAAACCATAGTTTCGAACAGTAGAAATAGCTTATTGCACAAAATGTATGATAAAACTGTATACATCAGATCGCTATAGGGTAATGCTGCGTATATCACATCGCGAATCAATCCGGCCTCTCCAAAGACCCTGCACAAATGCAGGAGCCTAGTGCATCGAGAACGTACTTTATTTTACTATGGACGAATAAATGGGAAGGGTTATTTGGGAAGGGTTATTTGTGGAAACGATCAATACGTAATTAAGTATTAAAACTACTCAATCCGTTTCAAAATATAAGTCTATTTTAATTTTTCAGTCTAATATAACTTATATTTTGGAACTTTTACTTATATTTGGGAATGGAAATAGTATTGAATAGTGCACATAAAAAGGTCAGGAGTAGTAAAATAAAATTAAATAGAAGGTGTATTCTTTTAGTTAGCTAATTATGATTATAATCATTAAAAGGATGTAGCTGTAAAAATGAAATGTTATATTATGGAATTTTTGTGTTTAATGTAATAGACTATCGGATATTTTCTATTTTTATTGGTTGATTGGTAAGTGATAAAATGTCCAATATACTACGATAAAATTTGTCTTAGTATAATTTGTAACATTAGATCATACAAATAGAGACTTAGGTCATATGAATTTTAGAAAGGGAAAATTCAAAAAATATTGTACTTTTAATTAAAAAAATTGTAAATGAGTTATGTTGTAGAAAAATAATGTTATAAATAGGATACGTTTAAAAAAAATTAAAAAACAATTGACGTTCTAATGCACTATTTAGAATGCCGTCTAAGAATCATTTCTGAATAGCCTCTTATACGAAATCAACTTTTAACACTTAAAAAACATTGTGTGAGCTTTGAAAATCGGGATGGAAGCCGGAATATACGTCATTCAGAAAGACGTCTTAGGCATCTAAGTCGCGATTCATAATGACTCTTAAAGTGTCAAGACGTTTTTCTAAATGACGTCTTAAATATTAGCATCATCTATAAATTCACTCTAATTTTAAGCAGGATTTTACATAAAATTTACGTCTCTTCCCTTATATTTTAAAACAACAACAACAGCAACATTACCCGTTGCCTTAGAGGCTTCCGTCTATGGTAAGGTATGGAGGGTCGGATGTACGCAACCATACCGATGTGTTAGAAACTTATAGAGGTTGTTTCATGATGATCCATAAGGAAAATTGAGTGTCGATCCACTGCTACTTCACAATATAAGAAGCGCAACCAATTTAGAGTCATTTTGCTTTATTCTATCATAATTCAAAGTCAAAGAAGAGTGTGTCCTTAACTCCATTGTAAATGGAAATGTTTAAAACGAAACTAGTAAACTCTCTCTTATTTCGGATGAGATCACAGGAGGCCTCATATGAGGCAAAATATGAGGCCTCATATGAGACAAAAAAGACCTCATGTAAGGCAAAATATAAGGCCTCTACGTGTACAAAAGGGCTCGCTGTTTATTTTTTTCCTTTTTTAAAAAAAGTTTTTTTTTACACGTGGCATCGCTTGATTGGAGGCTTCATATTTTGCATGAGGCCTCCTCTGATCTCATCCGCTCTTATTTATATCAAACCTGTACTTAGATCACACTTTTTCCTTTTTCAAGGTCGCTTGGATAACCTTAAGTTCCCACTCTGTGTATAGTCAAATCCACTCCAAAGTTCCTCCGTCAGACTGCATCAACCGGCCGCAGGAAGGATCAGTCGGAAAAATACAAAGAAGATGGCTTTAGCGATAAAGGCGGTACCTTTGGCCGTGATAACACAGATTTTGGGTGTTGCCGGCGCTGTTTTAGTGCTGATATGGAACATCAACTTCAGGGGTGGATTGGCCTGGGAAGCCACCAACAAAGGCCTCATCTTCAATGTCAGTCTTCTATTTCCTCTTTCTACGTTTACATGTATTTTTCATGTTCTTCCATCTAATTTTGTTTTCTAGACCTACCAACATGTTATCTAGTCCTCGTGGTTTAAATATTGTCCCAAAAACGAAAAAACCCATGTTGGGTATTTTGTCTTGTCATTTTGTTAAATGGTGTTTGCGTTGACTCTTATTTGTGGATGTTCTCTCCGGAAATGCTGTATTTCAGCATTGCTGGCTTGTATGTTATTTTTTTCTTTATCTGTTTATACTTTTGATCTTACTTTTAAAAGAACATGGGATAGTGAATCTCATCAGTTTTGGAGATTAGAAAGACTGTGTTTGGATGAATTTAATTGTTTCTTTCTTAATCCAACGTGTTTTCTGGTCACTGATTTTCCTCTAACAGTCTATATCTGGAAGTTGTTTTATGCTTAAACTGGGGATCTGTTTTCCATTTGCTATGCTGTGGAGTATAATTATATTTATGTATTGGTACCACATTTCTGTTTGCTTGAATGTCCAAGCTACCAGACGACTCTTAAGGGATCCACAGCTTTATGTTCTTGTGGACACCACGCGTTCTTTTATCTTGCGAATTGTTTATTCACGTGGACTCCTTGGTTGGTTTTAGTTAAAAATTAAATTCTTAACCAATTTTTGTTGCTATACACATTTATCACACTTACACACTCCTTGTCTCAATCTCTTTTTGCTTGTGGTCCGCATGATTCTCCACATGGACCCTAATTTAGGTATGCAAATCTTTTCAAAGTTTATATTCTTGAGTCAGTACATCATCACTATTTTTTTGATGGCTAATTGTTTGAAATCTGTTTGTTGGCTGCCTAAGTTGACTTGTTGCTGCTGCTCACTGAAAACTAACAAATTCTATGTACTTGGAAAAAGGGTTCTTGCTGCATATTGAGATCTGAACTTTGATATGTACCAATTTACTTGACTATGTAAAGTCCCGACGTGGACACGTAGATGACCGTTAATGGATGTTGAACGTTACTGGCAGTAAAAGCGAATCAATTTCATCAAGGATATAATCCTTTCTAGACTAGACCATTCTGAGTATTTGATATCAAGTTTAGGTGAATGAGATATTTCCTCCGGTGAAGCAAAGTGTATTTTCTTTTGCACCTAAAAGAAATACATTTACTTCAGTAGGTGCTTTGATCTTTGGAGGATTTCAAGTATACTTGAATAGATTACACAACACACATGCATATGTATATGCGCAACCAATTTGAAAATGTCATCTCAGAGGAAAACATGACTGCCAGACCTAATAATCTTGCTTTTGCTCCAGATTCACCCAGTTCTAATGATGATTGGCTTGGTCATAATTGGGGGCGAAGGTATCCTCTTTTCCCATTATGTTACTGATCTAACACCGACTTAGAAAGTCGTGTGCTTGTTTCCAGTATCTGTTTGCCAAATGAGCTTGATGATATTCCATGCACCTGTTGTATTGCAGCCATTATAAGTTATAAAGCGCTTTCCCTTACAAAGGAGCATAGGAAGATTATTCACCTGGTTTTGCACGCTATTGCGCTTGTGCTTGGTTCTATTGGAGTATATACCGCATTCAAGTACCACAATGAAAGCAACATTGCCAATCTGTACAGTCTGCACTCCTGGCTTGGAATTGGGACCATCGTTCTCTATGGCATTCAGGTAAAATTCCTTACATTCACTCAAGGACTTCCGCTTCTTATTCTTTCAGAGTGACTGAGTGACTACAGACAGATCATGGTGTTATGCCCCCTGTTTCTCACTGCAGACAATCTAGACAACATTGTGGTGGTTCTATGTTTCACCTAGCTTACTTACATTTTCTAGAACTAGTTAATTGTGCAGTTCTAAACTTACAGGGCAATAGTCTGGTAGTTGGTAGAAGTCCTTTCTTTCAGCTTTATCCACTCATGTATTTGGAACAGAACTTTATAACATGAAAATAGGATCTTGAACGATCTAGACCAGTGAGGGAATTCACTTTGTACTTTTACATCATCAATTCACAAAAATATAAACATCATTCCTAAGAACATGGCTTTTGTAATCCATCATACTGCATTATCGATATAATTGTGACTTTGATATTGACGGATGTACTTGTATGGTCTTCGTGCCCCATTTGCAGTGGATTTATGGTCTGGTTATCTTCTTCTACCCTGGGGGTACATCAGAAATTAGGCAGGCATCCCTTCCGTGGCACGTTATTTTCGGGTTTATTGTGTACGCTCTGGTTGTTGGCACTGCAGCTTCAGGGTACCTGGAGAAGCTGACCTTCCTCGAGAGCGGTGGGTTAGCTAAGTATGGAACAGAGGCCCTTCTGGTGAATTTCACTGCTGTTATCACAATATTGTTTGGGATCTTTGTCTTCTTAACAGTTCTTGCTCAGCCTGCTGTCCAGGATGAGTTTAGATACAGCGCTATTTGATTCAACAGTTTATGGCGATTATAATTTCATGGCCACTTACATGTATAATGTATTACTATCCTGGATGGTCTTCGATTTGTAGCTTCATGGTGGGTAAGTATTAAAATAATGATGTATGCTCAGAAGTGTTGTATGCTACATTTGTTAGCTTCTTTGGGGGCTTTAGGAAGAAACTTAATAATTCTAAATTTCAATTTGGAGTACTGAGCTTTTATGTATCTAACAGAGGTATACGTTGTGCGCAGTATGCTGTAAAATGCTGTTATTGAGACTTTGATGTTTGTTGTAGAATCCACCTCTTTGTATTTCCTGAATTCTCCAACTATCACACTAGCACATTGTATTCCTATTAGTGTCATTTATGCAGGTACATATAGAATCAGGGGTCTCACTAGAAGCAAACTCTCTATCCCTTGGGATAGAGGTATTGTTTGACTGCCGTTTACCCTTCCCATACGATAGCTTTTGCTATCGTTGGGATATACTTGTTATGATTAATGATGATGATGTTTGTTGTCGAATCGATGTTCACAGCGTCATTTCATCAATCAACCGTTGATTCTTCCGTGTTTATTTCAAGATTTTGTATCCATTAAATAAAAAAATCAATGCGGATATCTTTGATAGTACAACAATATTACACCATTACTTAGAGGCTTCCGCATATGGCGAAAGATGGGGTCGGATAATGTGTTAGAAATACACAGAGATTGTTTTCGGATGACCCATAATGAAAATTGCGTGAAGCTGTGTCATTTAACTGATACTTTACAATATAAGAAGCGCAATCAATTTAGTGAGTTATTTTACTTTATTCATCATATTTGAGTCTAATAGAAATATGGATATCTTTGTTAGTGCGTTTATATATTGTTTAGGATGAGGTTAGCTTTGGCTTTACGTTCGTAATGGCAAAGGCTATTATTTGATCAAACATGGTAGGACACTTAGACCTAATTGGATACGTTTTCTTCTTGTATCTTCTTAGGTCACACAAGCTTTTACTTTAATTAATGAAAGAAAAGTGATGTAACTCATGATCCTATTAGCTGTATGCAATATCATAAAAGACAACCAACTGAGCACGCAACCATGTTAATAAATCTTTTTGTTAGATGAGTAGTTTTGAGATAAGTTTAAGTTTTGTCCTATCGCAGTAGCACAATAAAAAAAGTATTCGGTACATTAGGTTTCCGCGTTTGTGCAGAATCCAGTGGGGAGACGAATCGATTCACAATCTGATGTATGGAGCTTTACCTTACACTTTGTATGATAGGCTGTTTACGTGGGTCGAAGGCTGTTTACGTGGCTCGAACCCAGTCATAAAACAGAAACATTTCTAGAAACTTTGATGTATGATGTGTTTCATTTGAAAATTTCTTGATTGTTTATATACAAAATGAATAGAGACAATATTGCGATGAACTAATAACATTTGATACGTATATGGTTAAGTATGTACGTAGAAAGGCGTGTGGAGGGCTAAGCTCTTCAGATTTGGATAATAAGGGAAAAAATTTATATGCAAAGGGCGTGTGGAAGGCGGAAGCTTCTTAGATTTGGATACCGAAGAAGAAGGTGCAACCACGAAGTTGATGGTGGTTCAAGAAAAATGCACTTCAGATTTTAGCTGCAGGATGTTAATAAAAAAAAAAAAAAGGACTTTTAGCTGCAGCAGTGAGATACCAAAGGTTGAACCTGAACCACCAATGATCCCTGCCACATACAGTCCTAAAGGTAGTGTAGGGATGTAAATTAGTTACCCAACAAACCGCTAGCAGTAGCTTGGTCATATACACAGTAGTCTGCATAAGGAGCCCCCAGCACTGCAGGCAAGCCTACAGGCCATGGAACCAGCAAGTATCCCTGTCACATACAGTCCTAAAGGTAGTGTAGGGATGTAAATTAGTTACCCAACAAACCGCTAGCAGTAGCTTGGTCATATACACAGTAGTCTGCATAAGGAGCCCCCAGCACTGCAGGCAAGCCTACAGGCCATGGAACCAGCAAGTATCCCTGTCACATACAGTCCTAAAGGTAGTGTAGGGATGTAAATTAGTTACCCAACAAACCGCTAGCAGTAGCTTGGTCATATACACAGTAGTCTGCATAAGGAGCCCCCAGCACTGCAGGCAAGCCTACAGGCCATGGAACCAGCAAGGATCCCTGCCACATACAGTCCTAAAGGTAGTGTAGGGATGTAAATTAGTTACCCAACAAACCGCTAGCAGTAGCTTGGTCATATACACAGTAGTCTGCATAAGGAGCCCCCAGCACTGCAGGCAAGCCTACAGGTCATGGAACCAGCAAGGATCCCTGCCACATACAGTCCTAAAGGTAGTGTAGGGATGTAAATTAGTTACCCAACAAACCGCTAGCAGTAGCTTGGTCATATACACAGTAGTCTGCATAAGGAGCCCCCAGCACTATAGGCTTGGTAGTGTAGGGATGTAAATTAGTTACCCAACAAACTGCTAGCAGTAGCTTGGGTGTAGGCTTGGTAGTGTAGGGATGTAAATTAGTTACCCAACAAACCGCTAGCAGTAGCTTGGTCATATACACAGTAGTCTGCATAAGGAGCCCCCAGCACTGCAGGCAAGCCTACAGGCCATGGAACCAGCAAGGATCCCTGCCACATACAGTCCTAAAGGTAGTGTAGGGATGTAAATTAGTTACCCAACAAACCGCTAGCAGTAGCTTGGTCATATACACAGTAGTCTGCATAAGGAGCCCCCAGCACTATAGGCTTGGTAGTGTAGGGATGTAAATTAGTTACCCAACAAACTGCTAGCAGTAGCTTGGGTGTAGGCTTGGTAGTGTAGGGATGTAAATTAGTTACCCAACAAACCGCTAGCAGTAGCTTGGTCATATACACAGTAGTCTGCATAAGGAGCCCCCAGCACTGCAGGCAAGCCTACAGGCCATGGAACCAGCAAGTATCCCTGCCACATACAGTCCTAAAGGTAGTGTAGGGATGTAAATTAGTTACCCAACAAACCGCTAGCAGTAGCTTGGTCATATACACAGTAGTCTGCATAAGGAGCCCCCAGCACTATAGGCTTGGTAGTGTAGGGATGTAAATTAGTTACCCAACAAACTGCTAGCAGTAGCTTGGGTGTAGGCTTGGTAGTGTAGGGATGTAAATTAGTTACCCAACAAACCGCTAGCAGTAGCTTGGTCATATACACAGTAGTCTGCATAAGGAGCCCCCAGCACTGCAGGCAAGCCTATAGGCCATGGAACCAGCAAGGATCCCTGCCACATACAGTCCTAAAGGTAGTGTAGGGATGTAAATTAGTTACCCAACAAACCGCTAGCAGTAGCTTGGTCATATACACAGTAGTCTGCATAAGGAGCCCCAGGCTGCAAGCTTGGTCATATACACAGTAGTCTGCATAAGGAGCCCCAGGCTGCAAGCTTGGTCATATACACAGTAGTCTGCATAAGGAGCCCCAGGATATACACAGTAGTCTGCATAAGGAGCCCCAGGCTGCAAGCTTGGTCATATACACAGTAGTCTGCATAAGGAGCCCCAGGCTGCAAGCCAAGCTTGGTCATATACACAGTACGGTGTAGGGATGGAAGCTCACACACCATGGATGGAAGCTCCCACACTATGCAATGCACTTAATGGAAAGTGGCTTTCTTGTCATTGGCAAGAATCGAACCCCTGATCTCCCTTTCGAGAACTCTTGCCTGGAACCAGTTGGGCTATATTCTAGGACCATTACTATACCAATCTCATAGAGAGGAGAATCTTCTGGGGAACTGGGCGTCCCCACAACGTGGGAAGAGAGTTGGTTGTGGGGTCTACGTTGTTTACTGCTATGTCGGCTTCTTTGTCGTCTCAGAATACTTTCCCTTCCAAAAGATTCACCAAATTCTTGCCTTCCACACACCACATATCCACGCTCCATAAATGTTGAAGCTCCAATTCCAAAAATATATCTTTAGGGCTTTTACTACATTTCATACCTGTTTTACCATGAACCATAAGAAAATAGATGACCACCCTCCTCTACCACCAACAAGCGTATGGAAACGCAATTTTAGTTAACAGATGAGATCTCTTTATCATTCGGTGATGGTTATCATATCCATCTAGTCTCACGTCACATGCTGGTCATTCTTAATCTAATTTTATTATCTTTTCAGTTGTCACGTATTGCCTGGTCATACATCGTCGTCCTTTACATTGAAAAGATCCAGACCCTTTAGTTAAATATGTCACTTTTATTGATGATAACCATTCTCGCTAATGGTTAAAATTAATTCTTATTGCAAAAATTTTACTAAAATTGATTTTGTATACAACTAAACAACACAACGTATCATTCATTATAATGAAGTGATAGACCAAGTTAAAAATTGAAAACCATGTACAATTTTGATGATCAAACAATCAATTAAATTATCTCCTTATTTACTTATATCTTTTAAAATAGAAATTAGAATGGAGTATATTTTATTGTTAATTACTAACAACTAACAATAATAATAGAAATTTTACTTCACGTTACTTATCGACCACCATAAAATCTATTCATTTTGTTTCGGAATATCAATTGCCAGTTACCTTCCGCCAACTATCAGAATCTACCTATCATTACCCTTTGTCTCTGCCTCTGATACCAATATATATCTTGAATAAAAAAATCAACCAACTCACAACTGATCTTATTACCAATATTTGTCGCTCTGATTTGCTTTCTGTTTCCTTTCTTCATTCAATTTTCCTCTCTCCGTCAACTGTTTCTGTATCTACGTATTTAGTGTTCATGGCAGAAGTTGAAGCCAAGAAGGTAGAACCTGAGACCACCACCCCTTCTGACCCTCCGCCGGCTCCGGCCCCAGAAACCACCGTAGCAGCTCCCAAAGAAGCCGTTGAAGAGAAACCAGTGGTCGCACCTCCACCTGCTGAAGAGAAACCTGATGATTCCAAAGCTCTTGTTCTTGTCGAAAGTAAGTTTCACCTTTTAGCTGCGAGTTTTGCCTAAGTTTTACTGTTTAGTTGTGAATTTGGGATAACAACTCGATTATCTCTCAGATCCTGCTCCTTTAGTAACTTGATTCTGCTATGAACTGTATATGTAGCTTAATGAGCTAAGGAGACGATTGAGATACTTTTTTCATTCGTTTAGGCCTTGTATGCTGTCTGTTGGCTGCGGGGACTTTCCGAAAATTAGCATCTCAAGGAAATATTTTTTTTCCCCCGTATAAACAACAAAAAACAGTTCAAAATGATGACTGAAACATAGGAAATTTTTATAGTTCTCTGGCTGGGTTTTTGTGGAATGAGTTTATGACATCTCAAACTCCTTCATTCTTATTTTACCACAGGAAAAGACAATTGGATCAAAAGATTATGTCTTGAATTTATTTGCAATTTGATCTAGTCTCTCTTGCTTCTCTAATTTGTACTTCCCTCTACACCTATGGCAGAAACACCAGAGAAAGCCGTTGAAGAGAAGCCCCTTGAAGGGTCTATCAACAGAGGTAATCTGTCTTTGATCAAGATGTTGATTTGCTTGTTTCGAAGAAGTAGAAGGAAAGGATGATATGCTAGTTAATTCAATGTTGTCTTACCCTGATCTATCTGCAGATGCTGTGCTGGCTCGCGTTGCAACGGAGAAGAGGGAGTCATTAGTTAAGGCATGGGAAGAAAGTGAGAAATCCAAAGCTGAAAACAAGTAAGGGGTGTTTTGAGCATGTACCATTCTGTGCTCCATCTTTGTAACGTTCTCTTGAATTATCTTAAGTAGCTTTATGTGTCAGTACAAGTCGGTAACCGCTAGTTATGTTAGTCTTCTACATGATAAATCCGTAAGCCCAACTTTTCACAAGTATGCAGTTTCAGATCATATGGATGTAGAGCAAGTTAGAACAAAAAAGAATGTGAAAACAAATACATCTCATGTCTCACCACCACTGCCTGATTTTAACTTTTAATTTAGATAATACACCAGAAAGGATTAACGAAAGTTTTCATTTATTGAGAATCAGAGAAGTTAAAGAACACCTGGTTGATTTATGTTTACTGATTTTCCCTGAAAAATGTACAATAGAGCTCAGAAAAAGATGTCATCGCTATTAGCGTGGGAAAATAGCAAGAAGGCCGGCATAGAGGCTGAACTCAGACAAATGGAGGTAAGAACATTTTGTTGCTTCTCCATGCGACTTCTTTATGGTTTCATAATTTCCTCTGTGGTCATTATATCTACTTGTAAAGTAACTTCCCAGAATTCTTAGAAACTGGAGAAGTCCTCTATTCAATACTCAGGCATTCTTATAAACTGGAGTATTATTTCACTTTCCATTTGCCTTTATATTACACCTTTTTTTCTGTGTACAGGAGAAACTAGAGAAACATAAGGCAGAATATGTAGAAAAACTGAAAAACAAGATTGCTCTCCTACACAAGGCAGCTGAAGAAAAGAGGGCTGGCATTGAAGCTACACGTGGAGAAGATCTCCTCAAGGCAGAGGAGATGGCTGCAAAATATCGTGCCACTGGTACTGGTCCAAAGAAACTACTTGGTTGTTTCTGAAACAAATACTATGATCTTTGATTGGAACAAGTTCAGGCTTATTGTTATTGGCATTGCATTTGTAAATTGGGGTCCCCCCCCCCCTTCAGATTCTTACCTTTTTGTATTTTTTTGGGGGTGTCGATAGATGTACGTGATGTGAAATAGCTTACAGAAGACACGGTGTGCATTTGTACGTGTGTATAACAATGTACTTTAATATAAACATAAACTACAGTTATTGGCTGTAGAACCATGTTCCTTGTTAGCCACTGATATTCTTATCTGCTTTTGGGTACACTTCTGAGAAGGCATGACAAATGAGTTCCGAGCAAAGTAGCTTTGGTCTATGTTGAGGAAGTCTGCACCTCGGTACCAAATCATATAAAGTTGATTCATCTAATCCCTAGAGGTGGACGACTCCGGAAATTTGTTTCTCTTTGAAATTAGGATATTTAGACAAGCATGACTCGTTTTCACATTACTAAATAGGAGCTGGAAAAGTAGGCTTTGAAACTGGACTTCTTTAATAACAAACAAAGATGTGACTGACACAAATACATACAAAACTGCTCTTACAACAACCATATTTTGGTTGTTTTAAGGATACTTCTTTCAGTCAAAGTTCTTAGAGCTATTTCGTACTATTAGCGAAAATACGGTAACTTCTAGATATGAAATCTGATTAGGTGAAGATTATAGCCCCAGTATAAGATTTCCGAGTTGCGTGGAAATCAAATTTCATCTTGAAGGTAGATTGAGACATCTTCATCCTCAAAAGTTTCTTGAAAAAATTCCGAACAGTGAGTGCTGGAGGTATCTAGCAGCTGCTTTGCATTTGCATGAGATGAATAATTCAGAGCAAAGAATTTGGTGGAGTCTGAAACAAAGAAGTCTTCTGGATCTTGCTTCAACCTCATTTGGAGCACTGGCTTTTGTTTGTTGAACGCGTCGCTATCAATGCACATCCCTGGAGCATCATTCTGTATTATAACTCCTGAACCTGATTCATGTTTTGGTGATGATGATGATAATTGAGACATAGGACTTTGACAAGATGCTCCACACTGGTCTACCTTCCTGAATGATTCTCCTGCTTCAGAGTTCCACAGTCTGAGGAAATAGTCGCACTCAGGTGTAACAGGTGACGAAGAGCTGACGAGTAGCAAGTCCATTGACAGACGCGCCTCAGCCTCCAATCTGGCACTTTCCCATTCGACGGTGTGGCGAGTTGATGAAGCTCTTGCTTCAGTGAAGTTACAGTTTAGAGGGATGGCTGACTGGCTCTGCTTGCTAGGGCCTGATGTGACTCGCTTCTTTAGACGCGAGTTCCACAAGTTCTTTATCTCATTGTCTGTTCTTCCAGGTAAATGAGAAGCTATTTCAGCCCACCTGATAATTCATTAGAAAACAATCAATTCATTTACTTATGAATGTCCACATATTGAAGCAAAACAATCTACTCAGGTCCATAGGAGCATATGAACTTGCATTGCAAACAACTGAATAGAAGAGTATTCATGCCATTGAAGCAAATTAGGAAGTCTAAATTTAATTTAGACTGCTAAAGAAGATTATACAGATCCAAATTTCAAAGCAAATAAAGTTTTGCATGTATTTAAAGAAAACCATTTTTCCAGGGGTGTTGAAGTTATTGCGTTATGAAGTCAGGTGTTGAACATTACTTGTTACCAAGCATGCTATGCAGCCGAATGATGGTGTTCTCTTCCTCATGACTGAAGTTACCACGTCTGATATCAGGACGAAGGTAGTTGGTCCATCGTAGTCTACAGCTCTTCCCACATCGATGGAGGCCTGAACTAAAATAACAAGTGGGTCATCCTTTCAAGAATATACTGTCTAACAGTTCTACGTTCTGATCAATTAATATGGTAAGCACATCTCTCGGAAACAACATTTGTGTATTTTTAACACATGAGTATAGTTGCTACATCCGACTCACATACTCCGGAATATGCCGGAGATTCTAAAGCAATGGGTAATGTTGTTATTGTTGTTGTCTTGTCAACTGAAGTGATTTGGGTCTTGAAATTTGATATTGCAATAACTAAGACGTTAGAACATTAATAACCAGTCATCAAGCAAGCTCAAAGGCAGATCCTTTTCTGGTGGTAAGCAGGAGGCTTCGTGGGCCTAGGATCCAACAACATTTCCTCTCCAAGAATAGTAAGCATTTTCTTTGGCTCTGTTCCATGAAAACATGCAGGGGAAAAACAAACACGAGTGACAGCAAGATCTAGCTATATTTCTTCTTATGTGATAGATTCGTAGCTGGCTATTAGAATATCAATAGATGATTTTGGGAGTTTTTGAAATAGAGTCCACCTCAATTTGGCTCCGGAAGAACTTACAACTCGATAATTTTTAGTCTTTTTCTTCTTCTTCTTCTTTTTTTTTTTTGGTAACTGTATTTCCTAGTCAACCTAAGTGATAAGCTAAAGGAAAATGCTTTTAGTGAATGTCTGTCAACTATGAAAAACTATGAGGGTCACTGGAAATAGAGAGGAACTAATTTTAACTTGACCTGCATTGACAGAAAATGGCAGGTCAGGTAGCAAAGGAATAAAAGACGAGATATTCTTTGATTATTTGTGCATATATAAGGTTATGACTATTTTAATATCGGAAACTGTCTATTTATATTTACTAAATTCCTTCACTAACTTACTAGCACACTATATCTCAATCAGTGTGTCATCTATACAGGTACATATAGAGCCGAAGGTCTCATTGAAATCAAACTCTCTATTATTTGGGATGAAGATATTGTTTGCATGTCTCTCACACTTTCTAGACCCTAGCGATAGCTTTTGATGTTGTTGTTAATTCTTTAAATGAAATCTTTTACCAATGTTGGCAAGTTGGTATAGATGCCTGCCTCAGGATGGACACTGCACTAGGTAGCTAACATGAGGACTGATTTGGGAAGACAATCGCCTCAAATCTTATATGCCGTTGTGCAACAGGCGGCGATAGCCTCAAGAAATGTACTTCTATATGTAATTGCATGGCTTGGAAAGACAAACTTATGTGACTATGAAGAAAATAACTATCTAAATATCCCTCCACTAACCCTTCTCCACCGGCCCTTTTCCAACTTCAAACAGAAAAAGGAATCAAGAAAACCAAAAATGTTCTGGATTAATTACATGGTTAAAGAGCAAATAAACATATGATGGACTCAGACGTTCACATGTGCTTAGGTGAACTACGCATATTCAGGTTTCTGCCTTTGTAGCTGGCCAGCACAAATTCTATATGTATTAATGAAACAATGCTAAAACAAAAAAGGCATTTTATCATAATTACTCACTAAATTGGTTGCGCTTCGGGAAACAAGATCTTTGTGTTTCTAATACATATGTATGGTTGCGTACATCTGACCACACATACGCGGTAGGCGGGAACCTCTAAGACAATGGGTAATGTCGTTGTTGATGTATTTGTTTTATAACTTCTATGTAGTGCCAAAGCTCACACCCAAGCAGAAATTACCCCTCGGAAATAAACAAAAGAGAAACACAAGAGAGAGAGAGAGAGCTAGGCAAAAAGAAGAATGAAGCAAACCTGCAAGTTTAGGGAGAGATCGCCAAGTACCATGGCCATTCTTAGTGATATACTCAACAAGAATCTTGTCCTCTTCTGCACTCCATGCCCCTCTCTTTAGTGCCCCTTTCTCACAGCATGGTGATCTTCCCATCTTTCTTTTTCTCTTCTGCTCCTCCTCCATACCCACTTTACTCATTCAATCAACTACAACCCACAGACACATCAAACTTCTTAAGATCAAAAACAGACAAACCACATCAAGGTGTACGAGAAAAGGGTAAAAAGACAATAACTTTAACTTCACAGAAGCAGGGGCAAGGGCTCTGTCATCATTTTGGAACATTAGTTTAAAAAGGGGGGAAAAAAGGAAAAAGGGAATCTTGGAACTATAAATGCATGAAGATCACACCTATAAACAAAAATGGAGAACAGTACAGAAGACATCAGAGATAATAACAGCAAATGTGGCACCATTTTATCTCTTCCACTGTTTATTTACTTACTCTGCATTTACTGCTGCTTGTGTACAACTGCGCCGACACAATTTAATTTCCCTGCATCTCATCCTACAATCTCAAAAATTATTAATTTTGAATGAACACAAAAGAAAAAGAGAAAAGCTAGAAGAAGAACATTTTAATGGATAGCTGCCATAATGAGAATAATTTTACACAAGAAGTAGAAGAGTCAAGACTTAGAACAAAGTCAAGAGCACAAAATTTGACATTAAAAGAAAGTGTACATTATTTACAAGGAGCTCTCTGCATGCACAGAAATAGAAGGCGTCTTTTGGTTTTTATTCTCTTTCTTTTCTTTTAATATTTATTTTTTCTTGGTGGGTTTTGATTGTTATTAGTGTTAAGGGCGCATATATAAGCGGAAAATCAAGATTGTGTGATTGGAAGAGAAGCAAAGCACTCAGCTTTCTTGTTGCTTTTGTGACTTTTAGGCAATGTCACGGGCGTGTTTAAATTCATGAATTGATGGCATAAAGATTGTGGGGATAGGATCCCCTCACCGCAACGAGGTGCGGTGACGCGTGATCGCGCGACACGTGACAGCAAAGGGGGTGGTGAGACTAGATGCAGGTGACCCTCATCTAGCCTCACCACCCCATTGCTGCCACGTGTCGCGCGGTCACAAAAGGGGTGAGAAAAGTGGGGGTGAGAAGATCCCAACCCAAGATTTGTGGCATTTGTTTCCTCTCATTAAAGATGTCACTTAAATAACACACAGCGTCATTAATTAGAACTGAGCTCTCATGTTAGAAATTTTTAGTATTTAATAAAATATATAGAAAATTTTGCTATTTGTTCGACTAAACAAATGCAAATACAAAGTTAGAAAGTGTACTCATATCTACATGCTTTATAGAAATCTCATACGTAAACTGTGAATTTGCGGCTTGAAGAGGATTTCAAGTCAATATTATGACATACATGAAATAAAAAAAGTCAGTTCCGTATACTAGGCTCGCGTTTGCGCAGGTATAAAAAAAGGCCGGATCGCTTCGTGATCTAATGTTTGCAGTCTTATCCTACACTTTATACAAGACGCTGTTTAAAAATAGAATAAAAAAGATGATGAAAACCTAAATTTTTAACACTATGGTGTGAGAATGATTGATGCTGAATAAGAGTGATTGTATTATACAAAACTTGATAAACAATCTACCAACAATACTCAAATTTTTTTTTCATAAACTGAGGATTGTCTATTTCCATTGGGTTCTAACCATATCATTATGCAGAATATTAATGAGATACAATTTAATAAAAGGCTGATAAACAATCTACAAACTCAACACATATATATGTATAAATGACAACGTTATCAAAACAAAGAATAATATAAAGCTCTTAACTAAGAACCGTCAAACTTTTTCTTTGAATTTCCTTCCAAATCAGTAAATCATGTTAAGTAGTTGAGTATATCTATGTTTTTCTGTCTATCTGTTAGTAGTGGAGTATATTTATTTTTCTATATTTTAAGTAACCTATCTAGATCGCGACTAAGTAATCACTACTAAATCTACTGCTAGAAATTGGTTATACTACCGTGTATGATCAATTCATGGTATCAAATATTACTCGACTTTCAGTCTTCATAAATTAAGGATAGAGTATCATAAACAAAAATTAGCGTTGGTCAATTTAATTTGCTTCTCTTGTTTAATGCAGCTTTTTGATTAATTAATCATCTTAACTAGTTGAAGAATTAGAGACATTGAATCCCTAATGCTCTTTGGTGTACAATCCGATTGTATGAAAAATATGTTAATTAAAGTCAATTGTCTCCAAATTCTAACTGGGAAGTGGACAAAAAGTATGACGATATCACTTGTCTTTACAAACTTGTGCCTTGTGTTTCTGAAAGAAGCTCTGGTTTTAAGGTGGTTCAGCTTGCACTGGTTTGATTCCAAAACCTTTTCTATACATGTGCAAGTGGTTGTAAAGCTATAATGCCGTTGGTCATTCTGTTAACTTCGGCTATGACCTTTTTTTGTTGTTTGTATATTGATAAACCATAATTAAATCGTTTGTTAGTCAACAACAGTCAACGGTTTAACTCTTGTAGCTCAGTATTCAAGTACTGCAGTTCAACAATTCAGCGTTCAAGCATGGCTGTTCAGCCTTTGATGCACTTCAGCGAGGTTGCATAACACTCATTATGTTGTCGAAGAATATACCGAGGTTTGCACCTCGGCACCAACTTTAGTCTATGTACAAGTGCCGCACTTCAGACCACTTTAGCTGGATCCAACTCTGCACTTCGGTAAGGCCTAATCATGCACTTCGGCAAAGCTTGATTTGGCACTTCGGAGAAGGAACCAAGTACGACATTACCTCGTGGGACCATCAGGCAGGAGTGCAATTCAAATATGGTGACTACAGCTGGTTATACAGCCTGTACACGCCAAGGTCATTCCAGCAGACCTATTAGTCACATCAGCCAGTCTACTGGTCACATCAGCAGACCTACGACGTCCTAGGCTTTCTGCCCCAAGCAAACATCTCATCCGCCAGCAGAGGCCAAAGGCGGGAAAAGGTTAATAAAAGCAAGCTAATACAAACGAGGAGAGGGATCCGCAATCCAAACATTGACATCCTAAAGCAAGTTCATACACTTGGCTCTTCAGTTCATATTGTGAGAAACACTTAACTCTCCATTTAAATTATATTTTCAAGGAGAAATGGCCCAAACTGACTTAAGCGTCGGAGGGTTTTCCCCGGGACCAATCCCCGGGACCTCTGATTTGTGCTTCATTGTGCAGGATATTTTTGAAACTATTACAGCTACAACCCTTCAATCCAGTTAACCACTCTTCAAGTTAACTGACGACGTTATAATTTGAGGTCATCTTGATCCTTGGTGAAGATCCGGTTTCTATCATGATTAAATTGAAGGCTGGATCGGTTTCTTGTGCACATAGTTGCATCTGCAGTGATTTGAAGGTTAACTGTTTGCCGATTTGTGCTGCATCTGCCATCATCATGCATTGATAAGGCTACTGTGATGGCATCGAGGTAGGAAGCAGCAGTACCAAACAGAAAAATAATTGGCAATGTTGGAGGCTTGAATGAGTTCTCTAATGCTTGCGGAGAAGACGACGACAACATTACCACATTGGCTCCTGTCTATGACAAGGTATAGGAAGTCGGATGTACGCAAGCATACTCATGCGTTAGAAACACACATATGTTGTTTCCTAATGACCCATAATGAAAATTACGTCAATGTATGTCGATCAACTGCTATTTCACAATATAATAAGCGCAGACAATTTAATGAGTCATTTTGCTTTATTCTATCATATTTTAAAGTAAAGAAAGAATGTGTCCTTAAATCCATTTAGTGAGTCCTTGGAGAGAGTTCTTCTCAAACTTATGCTTCACTATCTCGGGAAAAAGTGATGCTGCAGATGCACTCCGGCGTTTGCATCTTGCCAGAATGCTAGCAATAGAACTGGTGAACAGGTAAAGACAATTTCCTCCTTCGCACTCTGAATAGTTTGTCAGCGATTTCAATGATGTGGAGGTATGCCTTACTTTTCGAGGATGACAGAGTTGTTACATTGAAATCATTTGCATAAGAATCGAAGAAGAATTAATGCATCATACGAACCCTGGGTTCATTTTCCTACGTTTGACCTATCATCCTCGAGTATTTTGTTGTTAACTTTACTCTTTTGGAAACATTGCCCATCGTTTTTAACGTGCGCGCTTATTTCTTTAACATCTGTCCCACAGCTGAACTTTCAATGGATCTGGGTATGATTGATGACCAGGACAACGAGCTGTGTCATTTCTTCACATGCAAGAGTCTCCATGAGTTTCTGATGTAAAAAAAATGTTTGCCATGAATGTGCAAAATTGTCTTATCTGCGCTTTTTCAACGGTCATCCATGAGATCTCTTTACCTAATTCAACTGGCCTACCCCTTTATTCACTGTGGGCAACGTTTCCTGGTCCAGATAATTGCAGATTGAGCTGGAACATTCATGATGCCTGTAGGCAGGGTTGCAGAAGTGTATCTCAGTGTGGTATGACAAGATGGAATCAGCACGTCAGCGTGTTATTGGTCCTCTTCAGGTGAAGAGAACATGGAAAAGAGAAAGATGAAGTAGCTCAGCAAGTTGGATAGAGTACTGGGCTGTATACAGATGAAAGGGAAATTGCAGTCGCCCATCCAGCTAACAATGTTCAGTTGATTTTATCTAAGTTATGTCAATCAACTGATACTTTACAATATAAATGTCAATCAACTGATACTTTACAATATAAAAATCAACTAGTGAGTCATTTTGTTTTATTCTATCATATTCCAAGTCAAGAAAGAGAATGTCTTTAATCTCATTAAATAGATACAAGGACTCAAAATATCAAACCCCTTCATCCCCATGTCCCGAAAGGCTCTCTTCTCCGAAACCAAAAAAAAGGAAGAAAAGAAACAACATATTTTGCTTCCTTTTCGCAACCATTAACGCAATTTTCATTATGAGTCATCGGAAAACAACTTATATGTACTTCTAACACATGAATATGGTTACATACATCCGACCTCTCATACCCCGCCATAGACGAAAACCTCTAAAGCAATGGAGTAATATTGTTGTTTAATAGCATGAGCGGAGTGGGAGCGTAGCAGGGAAAAAGAACATAATATAGATAAAAGGGTGTTGTTACATGCGTTTCTCTTTGAGATGGTCAGTCATTTCTAACTTTAGCTATGAACGATCTCAACTCTCTTGCTCTCCTTGCATGATCAGGCGAGAATTCGTTTTCCGACTCACTCAGCTCAACTACGTCAATGTGCTGCACATCAACTCGTTGGCTTTCTGATACTCTACGAGCACATACTGATGGGGAAGGGCTAACCAAATCAATGACTTCGGCTGCAGGCAAACATAAAGTAATATTGCAATCTAAAACATGGGTTTCCGCCTGTGATGTCGCTGTAGCCAAATGTGTATCTGTGGAGTTGCTGGGTGACTTAGCCTGGAGGCTCGCAAGGGCTCTAGTGTCAGCTTGCATCGACTCGGTTACTCCGTATAGGTTGGCTACCTTAATAGGCGTCTTTTGTTGTTGTTCGATCTCAGCTAGCAATTCTTGAAGCCTTAGCTCAGTGTCAGTCATTGGTGTCTTATTGTCCGACTTCTTTGGCCTTGGTCTACATTCCTTTGCTTTCTTCACTTGAGCTCCTCTTTCTTCGAATTCTCGAACCTTTTCCGGACAAGCACTGGAATAAGCGGAAAATGTAGAAAATAACATTATGTCAGTTGTAAACAGTTGAAGCATAATTGTCAATATCTTTTATTGGCTACATGCAACTCAGTTGGTAATGGACAAAGTGGAAAATTTTAATCTGAATATCGGAGAATAAAAGGCAATAGATTCATATTCTCACGGGGGTAAAAGAATTGTCAGGCTGGCAGATGATGTGATTTGCTCCAATGTAGGGTCCAAGTGTTTCATTTGAGGTTACCAGCTAGTTCAAGACAAGGATATATACCTTCGCACAAGATCAGCTGGCACAGCAGACGATTTTAGTTCATGCATTTCTTCCCATGAGACCTCATAGTAATCCATCCCTTGAAATTTCCTTTGCTTGAGGATGCTCGAGATAGGACACTTCACCGGCATCTGTACCAAGAAACATAGTGAAGGTAAAGACCACAAAACCCGAAAGATTCAGATACAGAATCAAACTTAACTTCACATATTCCCCAGGACAGACATTAGCAGCCATTGGATTTCCACATTCCGAATTGATTGAGGGCTATAGTACTAATATTATTCACAAAATAATAACGCCCTAAAATTATTGTCATAGTTGGAGACAAATTATCGAAAAAATCAACTACAACGATATTTGGACGCAGGGAGTAATTGATTTAGAATCTTGGATTAAAACTGTAGGCCATAAACCCCCTTCTTGAATATAAGGCCAATCTTACACACATCCAACAGACAGCAGCCAAAGCAAAAGAGGCAAGAGGTATGTGCTCCATGATAATGTGGACCAGACAAGGGTTCCTGGAAATGCCATAATATGTGTGTTTCACAAGATGGACAACTTACAAGAGCGGGGTGTAACAGCCCAAATCAGAGATTTATTAGTCAAGTAACATAGAAGCATAACTATCTACTTTTCACATGCACTCTAAGAAGATCCGGCATTCAGAAGCCAACGCTCATACCTAGTAAGTACACCTTATTGGGCAAGGTGTTGGGTTTGTTCAAAAGTGGAGTGAAGATGCACATCCAGCTGGACTGTCACAGAGAACTGGAAACGTCCTAGCGATGGATGCAGGGAGTTGGAGGAGTATCAGAAGATAATTATTTAACAAGCACACCTGTTTAGGTTAGTCCTTTAGCCAGAGGATCCTTCCTAGAATGAAGCATACCTTTTTTTCTCCTGGGTGGAGTTTTTCCTTTTTCTTTTTTTCCCTTAGAGAACTGGAAACGTCCTTGCAATGAATGCAGGGAGTTGGATGAGTATCAGAAGATAATTATTTAACAAGCACACCTGTTTAGGTTAGTTCTTTAGCCAGAGGATCCTTCCTAGAATGAAGCATACCTTTTTTTCTCCTGGCTGGAGTTTTTCCTTTTTCTTTTTTTCCCTTAGAGAACTGGAAACGTCCATGCGATGGATGCAGGGAGTTGGAGGAGTATCAGAAGATAATTATTTAACAAGCACACCTGTTTAGGTTAGTTCTTTAGCCAGAGGATCCTTCCTAGAAGGAAGCATACCTTTTTTTTCTCCTGGGTGGAGTTTTTCCTTTTTCTTTTTTTCCCTTTGGTTTGGGGGTGAGGTGGTGGAAAGTGAGAATGTAATAGATTTGAAGGCTAAAGTTTCCTCTTCCGTTTAGATAGTTGTAACATCCTGGGAGACAATTGACTAAAGTCCAGCTTCCGACACACAGAACCAGCAAAACTTCTCTCGGCACTCAGCGATCACAGTGGCTTGCCTCACACATCAGCTGCACCATGTATCTTCCAACCCCCAAGATCAGACATGCATGCAAATAAGTCGCGCCTAGAAAAGGAAGATACCTCATCCATGGAAAGCTTCAATCCAAGCTCTGATGAAGTTGAACGCAAATTAGCATATCTTCTAAGGTCTCTTTCAGCAATCTTTGGAAGAATGTACTCATCTGAGCAACAAGACAAACTGTTCAGATGGTGAAATAATAGATGCCACGAAAAAAAACAAGGAACATCCGAGTTTTTTCACATGTAAATTGTCACATGAACTTTGGAAGCGCCAACCTGCAGAAGATATCTTCTTATAGATGCATACAAACACGTGCACGCTCATTAAATTAAAATCTCAATTCTACAAGGAGTTAGTCCGTAGACATTATATACTACAAAAAGCAAATCAAGGCTCAAGGCGTCTAAGACTAGATGATGAATGAAATAAATATCACATGTGAGACAACCGCACGTAGATAACCGGTGTAAAAGCACAGCACATTATGCACAATCAAAATTTGAAAGGGGGACCTGTCTTCTCCCGACTCCAATCAAAAAACTTGGAACATTCATCCCGAAGTTGAATGCGATTAAATGGATAAGTACCCAAAACCCTGCAAAATAGAAAGCAACAGTCAAGAGTATGGATAAAATAAGCAGTTGTATAAACAGCAAGAAATGTGATTCATTCAACATCACCTCTGCACAGCATCTGAGTCTGGTGGGTGGAACTTTGGCTTCAAGTATGCATTAATCACTTGCAAGAACTGATCATCACTTTGTAAATCAGAAGCAGTACCTAATAAATCGGAATTGTTATTTCCAGTCCTTTAAAAAGGGTAAAAGACGAGCATCTGAGTTATTTTTCCAACAGGCTCCTTAACATGGAAATAGAGATTCGCTCAATGCCTCAAAATATTCATCTCATCTTTTTTTGTAATTTAAATTTTATATAAAAAGGCCAGAAAGGCAAATAGAACGAATATACATGGATGGTTGCACGCTAAGGAGGAAAATTAAGAAAATCAATTGTTATTCACACAAAGAAGTAATCATAGTTACCTTCAAAAGACAAGCTATTCAGTAGAGGTTGCAAGAAGTAAAGACATATTATTAAAGGATGTTGAAAACTACATGGCAGACCTGATGAAAATAAGGTATTTTACATAAAAACTAAAACTATAATTGGCGCCAGAACTCCAGAACTCAGCTCTGCTCCCTTCTCGAAATCTCAGAATTCAGAAGAACACTACAAGGGAAAAAACTCTAAAACTCAATCGAGAAGGGGATATTTCATGAAAGGAGCGGAAAATTGTTGTTGTTTTTCTGGTTAGTTCGTAGCTACCGTTTGACACCAGATGGCAGGCTAATTAAACTCTGGTCCACCAGAAGATAAAAGATCGCTTGAAAAAGTAATAAAATTTTCAGGAGGAACGGAAAGAACCCTGATTCTCAGACTCCAACTTTTCATCTCAAAACATAAATTACATTTAATGGGAGGTAGCGAGACTTCTGAAGAACTGAACTTTTAATCTCTGAAGAGGCTTAGTTCCTCTGAACGTGTATTAGAAGCTCTAATATGGATTTGGCCCAGAAGGATTCCTAGACCTGGGGAAATCTTTATGGTGACTTGACAAATTTCTGGAGAATACATAACTTCTTTTTTTGGCGGGGGGTGGGGGGGGGGGGTGCAGGTGCTTTTTTTGTTTCTGTAGATTTCTTGACTACTTTCGTATAAGCAAACCTCCAAAACCAAACGGTTCATGAAAAACATCTTCAACACAATACTATAATGATCATGGAAATGCACACATAGTCCAAGGTTCTAACCAAGGGCCAGCTCTACAAAATGATTCTCCCAACCTTGCTACCAGAAACAAGATTGAGGATCTCTTTCAGCTACTTGACAAACATCAATCAAACTCCAATACAAACAGCCATGGCAAACGCTCAACATAACTTTAAAGGTAATGGGCTAGCGATTAGACATCAGAGTACCTGAATAGTTGATTCTGGTGTATCAGACAACATGACAGGCAATGGTAATCTTCTTTTATCTTATGAAGCCGTCACTATTCCAAAAATTATTAAGATTGCTACTGGTTCTACATTGCAAGTTACTGGAATAGAGAATGTAAGAATAAATGATCAACTTATCCTACACAATGTCTTATTTGTTCCTTATCTGACTTTGATAATTGCTTAGCTTTTTTTACATCTTCTAAATGTTAAAGATATGAAGAAAATGCTCGGCATCGCTAAGAACATAGATGATCTCTTCATACTTGAAACAGAAAACAAAAATTGCTTGTTATCAGTCAAAACTAGAAGAAGCCAGCGTTAGTAGGAATTGATATTGTATAGAAAAGATTCTTTTATGCCATAGAAGATTATGTCACCCTAACTTCTTGTACTTAAAACGTTTAATGACTGTGTTATTTGAGAAAGTGGACTTCAGAAGTATTATTTGTGAGTCATACCAGTTAGCTAAACAAACAAAACAAAGATATCCAGCCAAGTTATATCAGTCTACAAACCCTTTTAATCATGTTCACTTTGATATCTGGGTCTGTCTAGGACCACAAATATTAATGGAACAAGATGATTTGTAACTTTTGTGTAAGATCACTCTAAAGTTACTTGGGTTTATCTCATGAAAACAAGTCAAAAGTAAGTCATACATTCAAAAGTTACATTAATCTAATCAGTAATCAATAATTGAAATCTTAACAAGTGATAATAGAACCGAGTATTTAGATGGTTCCCTAAAACATTTATTCATGAGCATGGCATATAACAACATACATCATGTGTATATACACCTCGACAGAATGTGGATAACAGAAAGAAAAAGCAAACATTTACTTGAAGTTACTAGAACTCTTATGTTTGTAATAAAGGTACCTAAATCTTATTGGAGAGAGGCAATGTTTACAACAACCTATTTGATAAATATGATGACATCTAAGACTTTGAACTTTAGAACTCCCAGAAAAGTTTTCCTAGAAGCTACATTTAAGCGAAAAAATGGATCATAAGTCCATTAAGTGTATATTCCTTGGGTACTCAAGTTCACAGAAGGGATATAACGATACAATCCTAGTACTAGAAAGATGTTTGCTACTTTAGACGTAAGTTTTGATGAGCATAAGGCATTCTATTATTACAATTTTACACGACAAGAAAGTATACAAGGAGATATATGGACTTTCATCGACAAAAACAACCTCATCAGAGTCAATAGATTCTAATAAAAAAGAGGATTCTACTAAAGTAGCATCTGCAGAAGAAAAATGCGAATACAAAGGGAATGCCTATATATGATAGGCCACCAATCACCACCAAGAAGAAGTAAACCACAAAATAAAAATCAATTAGAAAGCATACATACTAACTATGAGGTTGTACCAGAAATAGATGATAGGTCTATTGCCATAAGGAAAAGGATAAGAGAATGTATCAAGCACCTTTCATATAATTTCCTGTTATACGAGAGTTTGAACTCACATCTTAAGTCTCTTACTTGTGCGATAGATTCTAATGTTCTTCCTAAGAATATCCAAGAAGCTTTGAACATCCAACACGGAAAAATGCGGCGTTTGAAGATATGAGTGCATTAATCGAGAGTAATACTTGGAAAATAATTCCATCAGCAAAATGGACAAGACCTGTAGGCTGTACGTGGGTATTTATCATTAAATACAACACGGATGAGACTATAAATAGATACAATTCAAGGTTAGTAGCTAAAGAGCTTACTCAGACTTATGGAATCAATTACTTAGAAACGTTTGCACCTGTTGCAAAACTGAATACTATCAGAGTCATTTTTCTATTGTCGTTAACCTTTACTGGGAGTTATATCAACTTGATGCCAAGAATGCTTTCCTAAATGGAAAGCTACAATAAAAAGTGTACATGAATATACCATTAGAATTTGAAAACACAGTAAAGGAATATCAGTCTACTCAAATTCATAGTGATCATACTTTATTACTAGGATTTCAATAAGAGGCATGATTACTAACTTGATTGTATATGCAGATGACCTTATAGTCAAAGGCAATGATTATCAAGAAATCAAGTCAATTAAGGTACAACTGTCAAAAGAGTTTGAAATGAAAGAATTAGGAAGACTAAGATATTGTTTAGGCAAGGAAATAGCCAAAAATAAGGATGGTATATGTATTTCTCAAAGAAAATATGTACTCGACCTATTGACTGAGACTGGAATGTTAGGTTGTAAACTATCTACTACCCCAGTCAAACCTGGACACAAACCAATAAGCCTACGGGATACTAAACCTATTGATAAGTTAGGCTATCGGAAGTTAGTAGCTAATTTAATCTACTTATCACACAATAGACCAGATACTTGTTATATTGTGAATATTGTTAGCCATTTTATACATGACTCTGCCTATGAACATCTTTGAGTTGCCTTAAGAATTCTCAGGTATTTAAAGAATGCTCAAGGTCAAGGGTTATATTTCATGAACAAAGACAGGACTATACAAATATTTACTGATGCAGACTAACGCGAATCTTCAATTGATATGAGACCAACTACTGGTTATGCAACCTATGTGTAGGACAAGTGGGCAACTTAGTAACATGGAGAAGCAAGAAGCGGCCTGTAGTCTCCAGGAGCCGTGTTAGTTAAGTTGAAGACATTGGCACTAGGAGTATGTGAAGGCTTATGCCTAAAAAAGGTGTTGGAAGATATTGGTCAACATCATACACTACCAATCAGAATTTTGTGTGGCAACAATTCTGCTATAAACATGACAGAATCCAGAGCAGCATGACAAGTATAAACATGTTGAGATTCATAAACATTTTATCAGAGAAAAGATTGAAGACGAGAGCATCACCATAGAGCATATAACTTCCAAGGATCAACTAGTTGATATTCTCACAAAATCAGTTTCATCTAAGGTGTTTCAGTATCTGTTATCCAAGCTTGGTTGTATATACATATATACAACAAAGCTTGAGGGGAGTATACAAATATATAGGAGAATACACATTGTAACACATGTACACACCGTAAATACATATACATACTGTAATACACAAAATACATAACTGTATACACACACTATACACTATATATACGTATAAACAGACGGTATACATACAAATATACTCATACTGTCAATATATAATAGTACAACAACAACATGTATCCAGTACATCCCAACGACAGAAAAAGCTATTGCTAAGGTCTTGTTAATATATAATAGTAGTTTAGTATATTATAGTATTAGTTCACATGCATATAAAGAGAATAAAGGAAAGCGTTGGACCACTTGGCAACTAGCCATTAGGCGGTTACCGTTGGATTCCCAACTGTTGTGCCTTATATGGGGCCTCCCTTTGTACACAATGTTTAAGTTGAACAATGTTCACTTTCTACCTCATTTTTACATTTACTCACCATTATCCCCCTGATTTTGGTTCATATTTTGGCCCTTCCTCTTACAACTTTTTGTCTTCTTTGCAAATGACAGCCCCTCTGACGCCATTCTTTGAAGAACAACACTATCACCAACAGACTTAACAAGCAGACATGCCGACTCCTGTTGAAGGACAAATTAGGCATCTATAAAAAATATGTAGTGAATCTACAACACCTTCCCTCCATTAAATAATAATATTCTCAAATCCATATCTGACTTCTTGCAATGCAAAATTTCAAGCTTACTGGACCGAGCCCATGCACGCCACTAGAGTAATCACTGCCAAGAAGAACACCTAAAGTAATCTGAAAATCACAAATTAAGGCATGTCAATTGTAGCGTGAAACAATTATCTGAAGAAAATGACTAAAACTGTTTTTTTTTTGTAAGTTAAATTTCATTAAAAGGCCAAAAGGCAAGTTACAAATATTAGTTACAAAATGATGACATAGCCAAAATAATGGATTGGCTATTCAAAAGAAAGGCGGCGTATATTTGCAAGCTATAACTAGTGCCAACCTTTGAACAAAAGGTGGACCACAGTGGCCACAATAAACACAAGCTAACTACAATTCTAATTACAGGGAACAACCAGCAATAGTGGCAAGTATGGAACTGACATTCTACCCAAACAAAATAAGTAACAACATGAAAGCAAGTATGGGTATCACAACAGCAGGGAGGCTGGTATCCGACGATTCCAAGGATGAGCACCAAAGAGATAAGAAACACCAAGCCCAAAGAATTCAACAGTGACAGTTCCAGCAGCAAAAGGGAGCTCCAATCGTCCAAAAAATAGACAGCAATAACCCAGCAGCGGCACGAAATGCTTCTATCGTAATGGGAGTCCAGGGAAGCCAAGAGATCCAAAACACCAACACTCCAGATGTTGACTGCGATGATGGATCCTACAAGAGAAGTAAAAGCAGCAGTACCCAGGAAGCAAAAGACAATGCAGCAACTCTCTCCAAAGCACAAGAATTTAGGAAGAAATGGACAAATAATCATAGATGTAGCATTAAGATGAGTAAGAGAGTTATGTATAGAAAATTGACATAGGAAGCCCCAAGTTTACCGCAATGTGCCAGTTGTTTTGCGTTTTCCGATAATTTCTCCATGTAGTAGCAGCCATTCGGACATTATGTAGAATATCCCCCGAGATCGTCTGGGGGGTTCTACACAAGGAAGTGTGAATTCTTTGGTTTCGTTCTTTCCATATACCATAAACAGCGGCAGAGAGGCTTAGACAAACTAAGTTCCACTGAAGTTTGGATTGCCATACGTTGGCGAGCAGCCACTCTTGGATCGAGTCCAGGGAAAAAACAAGGCGGGTGCAATTTAGTTTCTCCAGCACAGTCTTCCAGATCAGCTTTGAGATGTGACAGTTGAAAAACAAATGATCTTGAGTTTCCGGGTGTCTGTCACACAGTTTACAATGGTCTGAGTCAACAATACCCCAAAGGGCAAGCTTTTGAAGAGTAGGTAGCCTCTTCCAAAATGCAAACCAAAGAATGATAGCATATCTAGGAAGAAGGGACCTACTCCAGACAATTTTTGTCCAAGGTATGGGGATATAGGGGGGTGTTAAGGCAGACATGGCACTGTGCACAGAGAAATGTTTACTGGGTTTCCATTCCCAGTGATCATTCCAAGGGTGAATTGGGATCCTAGTGCAAACATTTAAAAATTCCATAACCTGACTGTCCCAACCTCTACCAAAAGGCAGATGCCAACAATAGTTTTGGATGACATCCGCGACCTTTGCATCCAGGCAGATGTTAATCTTCGACCTGAGATTTGGGTGGTTTTTAATTAGTATACCCCAGGGATGCCAGGGATCATACCAAAAGTAGGTGGATGAGCCATTACCAATAACACGGGAAATGTGCTTTTCAAAGATGTCTCGAACCGAAATCAGTTTCTTCCACAACCATGAATCCTGCTGCTTAGGGGCAGCCATCCATAAAGACTTACCTTTAAGAATGACTGAGTGAACCCATTTAACCCAAAGGGACTCTTTGCCTTCACAGATGAACCAAATCTGCTTCATGAGGAAAGCGTTGTTTGTCTGTACAAGATTTGGAAGACCAAGACCACCAGCTTCTTTTGGCATACAGACATCCAGCCATTTAACTCTGGCTTTCCTCGGGCTACCCCAAAGAAAAGACCTAAGGAGCCGTTCAATCTCCCTAATGACCTTCCTAGGGAGGAAGAAAGCAGCCGTCCAGTAGCGGACGATAGCCAGCAGCACAGAGTTGATTAATTGGAGTCTCCCACCATAGGACAGCTTGGAAGCTGTCCAGCTGGTGGTTTTGGCTTTAAGCTTATCTAAGAGTGGCGTACAGTCAGAGTATGAGAGTTTTTTGTTCACAAGCGGAAGCCCCAGGTATTTAATAGGCAATGAGCCGATAGGGATACCTAGGATTGAAGCAAGGGTGTTCATTTGTGAGATTGAGGTGCCAGAAAAATAGACTTCGCACTTTGCAAGATTTGGGGTGAGACCAGATTGACTAGCAAAAGAGTTTAAAGTGCCCTTGATTGTTCGAATGGAATCCTCATCTGCCTTTGACAGAATGAAAAGGTCATCTGCAAAGGCCAGAGAGGAAATTTCCAAGTTCCCACATTTGGGATGGAAGTTGAAGGGTTGGCATTGAGTATGTGTTTTGAGAATCTGAGTAAATCCTTCCATAGTGAGGATGAAAAGGGCAGGGGACAAGGGATCACCTTGACGCAGCCCTCTTGTGGATGTGAAGTTCCCAGTGAGGGAACCATTAAGGTTAATGGAGAAAGAGGCAGTGGAAATGCAAAGGAAAATCCAATGACGGAATTTCTCCGGGATATGCATATGGGTGAGGATGGAGAGTAGGTAGTCCCATTTGACAGTGTCAAAAGCTTTCATGATATCAACCTTAATGGCACACCCACTAGGGCCCCCAGGTTTCTGGTAGGTCTTTACAAGGTCATGCATGAGCAGGATATTATCCTGGATGCATCGACCTTGCACAAAGGCCGACTGGTTTTCATCAACCAGAGAGGGGAGGATGGGTTTGATTCTGTTTGCAAGGATTTTGGAGATTATTTTGTAAGTCACATTGCAACAAGAGATTGGTCTGAATTCCTTCATTTTGACTGGACTTTCAGTTTTTGGGATAAGGGAAATAGCCGTGGTGTTTATAGGATAGTAAAGATAGTCATGAGTGAAGAAATACCACACAGCATGGGTAACATCATCACCAACCAAGTCCCAATTTTCTTTAAAAAATTCGACAGTAAAACCATCAGGACCAGGGGCACTATCTGTTTTCATGGAAAACAGAGTGTCTTTTATTTCTTTGGATGTGACCTGTGAAGTCAAAGCGGTGGCATACTCATCACTGAGAACTTTACCAGACCAGTGATCAATTTGTGATTTTGTTGAATTGGGTTCTTTGAACAAATTTTCAAAGAAACTGACCGCCAGGGATTTGACCTCCTCATAGTTAGAAGTCCATCTGTCACTGTCATCTTGTAATCTAAGTATTTTATTCCTGGCTGTATGTGCTTTAACAGAACGGTGGAAGAAATGAGTATTTTTGTCCCCATCTTTCATCCATCTAATCCTAGCCTTTTCTTTGAGGAAAGATTCCTCAAAGGTGGATAGTCTAACATATTCTTCAAGAGCATTTTTTTCAAGTTGACTTGCAAAGGGGTTGTTATCATCTTCCATGGCTTTGAGTTGAGCCAATTCCAAAGTTTGTCTAGCGTTTTGGACTTTTGTGGATATGTTGCCAAAGTATTTTTGGTTTAACTTTTTGAGTGGTTCTTTGAGTCTTTTTAACTTCTTAAAGAGTCTGATTTGGGGGTTACCCTGAATAGGGATGGACCAACTACTTACAAGGGTATCCTTGAAGAGCGGGTGCATCATCCAACCTTTAATGAATTTAAAAGGTTTAGGGCCCAGGTTCTTTGAGACCTTTATAGATAAGATGCCAGGGGAGTGGTCCGAGATTAATGGGGCCTCATAATCCAGTTGATAGTTGGGGAACATGTTATTCCATTCCTCATTGACAAACATATGATCTATTTTAGTATAGATTCTATTTGTAATGTCCCTTTTGTTAGACCATGTGAAATTAAAACCACGTGAGGGAATAGACATTACATCAATAGTTTGCAGACATTCCTTAAATTCCTTAATTGCGTTTTTATCGAACTTCTTATTACCCTTCTTTCCACCACTATCAAGGATGGTATTGAAATCACCCATTAAAATCCATGGTTGCTGACCATAGATGGCACTGAGGTACCTTAGACAAGACCAGAGGTCCCTGCGTCTACTGCGTTCGTTGTAGCCATAAACAGCAGTAACAATGAAAGATTCTTGGTCAGAAGTTTTAGCAGTAACCTTACAGGTGATGCATTGATCATCCAAATGGAGGGCCTGTGAGTGAAACAAGTCTGGGTTAATACCCAACCAAATTCGAGCCACCGAGTTTGGTTGGGTATTATGGAAGACCTCCCAGTGCCTAAGGGTTCTTTTTGCAAAGTTTTCCAGGTTGTTGTGTCTAACTTTAACCTCAAGTAGACCAATGATACTAATGTCTTTACTAGCTATAAATGATTTGATTTCTTTTTGTTTTAAGGGGGAATTGAGCCCCCTTATATTCCAACATCCTAACTTAATCATCTAGGATGCTTACCTCCTCTACCCCTATTTCTTCCCCTAACTGCACCCCTACTAGAGTGCTTGACTTGGACTATTTCCTTCTCTGAATTTGGTTCCTCTTCATTAGAACTTTCGTCCGAAAGAGTGCTTTTTACTTTAATTTGCCTACAAGTACTGTTTTCCTTAAGATCAGAGGGAGCCATTTGGACTTCATCCTGGTCAGGCCGAACAGCATGAGCCGAAGGAGATATTTGAGTTGAGTTGTGTATCCTAGACTTTACTTTGGTGCTACTATTGATGACCAACTTAAGAGGGGTTGTTGTGTCAAGGCTGTCATCCTCAGAGGATGAAGTATCAGAGCAGGTCAAATTTCTATCAGGAAGAGTACCATCAGACCTTTTTTCCCCTTCACATTGTTTGGCTACAAGGGCAGGACTGTGAACGAGCTTTGGAGAGGAGCAATCCTCGGTAACATCCTCAGCGACAGAATGAAGAACATCAAATTTATTTGCAGAGTTACCTGAGAGTTTAGGAGAGGCCACGGGAGACTCGTTCTCGCCAGCAGCCTGGACTGGAGCTGCTATCCTTTCCATAACAGCAGCCTGCTCTTCAGTGAGTTTAAGGGTCGAATCCTCCACGGCAGGTTTCCGTTGATGACGGAGACGGCTAGGACCAGCTGTACGCCAAACATTTTCACCCTCAGTGGCCATATCCAAAATTTTGCTCTTACCTTTGTCAAGCCTCTGATTAACCTGTGGCCTGCTCTTTGCTGCGTTTTCGGATCTTGTGTCACATGAATGCCCGAATGTTTTACAGGTTCCACAACGGAGAGGTATCCACTCGTACAGCACCTGCTGCGAACGTTCCACCCCATTTTCATCAATGTAATTGATAACCGATGGAGGGGAAACGTCTGCATTTATCTCTATGCAAATCCTTGCATAGGCAACTCTAGATTGGAGTGTGGTTAACTTGTCCATAAACAGAGGCTTACCAATAATAGAGCCTAAGCCACTAAGAACACGAGAGTTGAAATAGTGAGGCCTTAGTTTGGGAAACTGAACCCAAACCGGTACTTTGTTTAGCTTAAGCTTTTGTATCGGTTCATCAAGAGTCCAAGGCCAGAGAAAAAGTACCCGGTTCCCAAATGGAAGGGGGGACTGCTCCAGAATCTCCAGTTTTGAACCTTCAGATTGGAATCTGAAGACAAATAGACCATCTTCAATTTTTTGGACCTCTAGTAACCCCTTGGAAGACCACCTCTGTTCAGCGAAATGTTTCATATTGAAGAAGGAAGCACTATTCCCCATCACTTGGCCTATAATAGCAGTTGACCATTTCACTTTGTCCTCCGCTACACTGGAAGGATCAATGGCAAAAGATTTTGAGCCATTATAATTGTCGATTGGAGTTGTAGATAGAGTAGAAGTAGCTTCTGGGCAAAAATCCGGCTTAAGCAAGGATGCCCAAGCGGATTTCGCACGGATTGTGGCTTGCATGTTGTTTAAATGGACAGATCCAGGAAGAAAATGCCCATTTTTGATTATTTCTGGAGAAAGCTAGGTTGAAACGACCTCTGTTAGCAGAGGCCGAAGGCCTTCACGGCCTTAGATTCAAAAGAGGAGCAACTCAGAAGTTATTGTGGATCTTGTTTACAAAAACTGTGTAAACTCCGATGAGAAGAAATGGGAGGAAAAGGGAGAGAAGAGCGGCGGAGATGAATATTTTTCGAACGTTGAGGGTGGCAGAGGAGAATAATTGAGGAGAGAGAAGGTGGAAGTTTCCGTGAAAAGTAGAGAGAGGCGAGAGAAAAATTTTAAGAGAGAGAAACCCACGTTTTTTGGAACTTGCAACGATCCTCTCAAAAATGACTAAAACTGAAACATAAGAAAAATAAACATTTTGATACTCTGGTATGGAACACAAACATAAGTGGTTTTAAATTTTGCACATAAGAACACAAACATAAGTGGGTTTTTTTTTTCATTAAACATAAGTGGTTTTATAATTCAGAATCAAATAAATCAACCCAATATGACCATGGAACATGTAAATGGACAAGTCTTTTCCAAAACTCCCACTGTTACTAAGGTGCATCACTTTTATACCCAAAAGATTCTAATGTTAAACTGATCATCCCCTTGCAAGCACAAAAGATTCGGTAAAGTCGCATTAGGCTCTCGATTTGTAAAAGAACATTTTAATTTGACTCATTTGAAATGTGAATGAGTATGTTTGTGCGTGTGTGCAAACATATAACAGATACACGCACGCTAGACAACTTTGAGCCTAATATTCCTTCAATCTTGTTGTTCAGTTACTGACAAATTTACTAAATTTTCCCGACCATGTGTAAATCCTGACAAGTACGTCTATATTAGGTAAGGGAGAATACTTGACCTAAATATAAAGCAGTATAAGCAAAAAATGATGAGGCGACAAACATTGAATAGTTATAATATGATGATGCCAAGGTCTATATGGAGGTAATAAATGTATATGTTATAGCAGTAAAGCATCCATTAGAGTAAACGCTAAATAAGCTTATACATAAATACTTATTGAGACCACCAAACGAGTGTGAACGTGCATTTTGACATTCAACTACCATTTGTTTCCCTCGACCTCCCAAACCCGCATTTTCCAAATTTGCACCTGTAATCGTACTAGAATCTAGTAGTCGAAGGGAAACAACTATCACAACAACTACAAGGTTCCCCTTGTCCCAGCTACTAAAAACAGAGAAAAGAAGGAAAAAAGAAATCCATAATTTATGAGCTACATTACAAACTATAGTAGGAAGAGCTTGTAATGAAGCACGCCATACTATGAATTCCCATCATTCAAAAAAACCTTCTCTCTAACTAGAAAGGCTCATTAATAGAAATGGATATGTCTGACCACTACAACGTCACTTGGTACAAGACCAAAGTTATATACCAGGGAATTTCTTCCAAATCCAAGGTTTCTCTCAATATCGGTCATTTCATAGCATACAACATATCCTCCATCACCTGTATAGAGGGGAGAGAATTGACATAAGATAGCAAGAAAACTGGTGGGAGAAAAGAAAATTTAAAAGAGATTGCAGTTGACAACAGAAAGGCATGAGCACTCACTAAGACAAATATCCCTGTAAACTGTCCTAGCACCAAACAGGAAAGCATCAGAATCAGAAGTGAAACATGCGTCCTGGAAATTATACAAGTTATAACATGGACGAATAAGATTAAAGAAAATAACTAGGAGACTGGAAATCAAAAAGAATTTGTGTAGTCTCACAATCAGGAAAGCGACACTAGAGGAATGTGCTTAATTATTGTGTTTTATTATAACCCAAAAACCAAAAAGACTAACAAGAGACACCACTTACACATAATGCTTCCATGTTCAACGCTGCACATTGAGCTTCAGCCTCCTCAATCCTGGATGTTTGGGTGGGTCGTCATATCAAAACCACACATTTAACACTTGTTTGAGGATTACTGGAAGCTGCATACAATTCTAATCCCTTAGGAGGTTTTTGTTCTGATCATGTCTAGTCTAAGCATAAACCAGTTTATTAGTCTAAGCATAAAACCACTTCATAAAACCACTTTATTTAAGAGATCTAGGAGTTGGCAAAATTAAAATTGGAAAATCCTAGTAATGGGTTTTGAACAATTATCTAACAGTACCCTCTACTTTAGAAGCAATTTCCATCGATATCAGGGAAAGGAGAATGGCATGTGCATATTTTAAATACTCAAAAGAAAGTACATGAGCATAAAATACCCATCCAAACAAGGGATCCCAAGAGCCTTTGCGAGAAGTTTAGCCTCCTTAATCATGCATGAGAACTCAGAACCCATGTTTCTTCTTAAAGATCGCGGTTTATTTGTATTCTTTTCCTGAAGAGGAGCCTGCATGGACTGCATCAATAATCATCCAGGTCCGACCAGTATGCATATTCAGCAGGAATAATGGAGCAAGTACATAGAAGAAAGATCACCTGAACCTCATTTACAATATTTAACCTGCGTCTATATGAAGCAAATTTGATCGAAGGAATAGAACCATCTGACAATAACAGAGCATATCAGTTGATACATACTATCACCAAATATGAATTATTCAAGTAATCACAATCCCCCTCCCCTCCCAAGACGTTGACTTACTCCCCTCACTTTCCTTTTTTTCTTTTTTTTTTGAAATACTCCCCTCATGTTTGAAGTAGATACTTGCCCTTCATGTTTGGACTAAAACATCTAAAGCGACAATTAGTAGAATACAAGCTCCTTAACTGTGCTGACTAATCGTCTAATCCTCAACTCACAATACAAATTTACTGCTGAAAAGGGAAAAGAAATGATCATCTTCCAGAGTAGCATGCAGATCAGTCCCAAAGTACGCATACAATAAGTTGCTTAGCATTCACAGTTATCTTACACAAAGAGATTAAACTGGGGAAAAAAATTCAATGGTAAACTGGTGGCATCGCATCTCAAAAATGCGACAAGTTGGGAACCAAAAGAACGGCAGATTCTTCGTGAAAGCTTAAAGCTAATGCATAGTGTATTTATATTATCTTGAAAAGTTTATGACAATATTTTTAGGACGTAGGGAGTAACACTTAGGGGGAAAGAAACAAGACAGATATCATACCAGTAACAAAGATGAGACTACAGTTCAAAGCAATTAGTGCTCTTAGACGGTGGAAGAGCCCCTTCAGATAGAGCTTATCCTTCATGGCACTGTGCGTTCTGTTAACATTTTGAAATTGTACCATCCAACATGACAGATCTATGCAAACCCTTTTGTTCCTACCTCCATAAAACACATCAAATCAAAAAGAAACAAAAAAAGAATACCTTTAAACATAATCTAAAAATAGATAATACAATAAGTAATCGGTTCTTTTATGGAGAAAAGATGTGTCAACATCAAAGTTCGAATTGCAAGATTAAGTCGGCAACAAAAAAAAAAAGAACTTACTGCAGGTTGTGAAGAGGGAGGATTTTCTTGCAAGATTCTAAAATGTCCCATAGATTTTTCACTCCCATGGCTTTTCACTTTTGATTCAACAACTACATGAGTGGATTTCTGACCACATAGTAGCTATGCCCTTAAGTCGAACATTCATTATTCTCTTTTCGTGTCTTCACCGTCTGCCTGCGAATTATACCCGTTTGGGTTTTCGATTTGAAAATGAAGAAATGGATGGGAGAAAATACTGCTAAAGGAGTGTGCGAAAGAAAGAAATATATATATTGAGAAAACCCATTTGTTTTGAAATAAACCCAAAACTATATCAAGATTTTGTCGAAATTGTCCAAGGACAATAACTCAGATTATGATTTGTTTTAATATTCAAGAATTCGAATCCAAAGACACACACATTCTCTCACTGTTAATAGACCGAAGCCTAGTTTACAGAGAGACACCTTGTATGAATCACTATGTAAGTCTTTATCTAATGTAATAGGTCGTTCGATTTCTGATTTGTATCCTCCATAATGTTTTCTGAGACGGTGTGCCCTTAAAGGCCATGGAATAGCCTTTGCTCCTCGATTTTGTCGAAATTGTTGTGTAAAATGGGCTAAAACCGCCATATACATTTGCATATAATTATGTATATACACATTACACAAATTTAAGCCTAATATTTTCAATTTGGTTGTTCATTTCCGCCAAAGGGTATGAATTTTTTCCAAACATTGTCAAATTCCGCAAGTATGTACTCCATATTTGAAAAAGACAGAATGCTTGATTTAAGTTTAGAACATAAAATATCAAGGTAAATATATAATATTTAGAATCAAAATTAATCAAAATTGACAATGATGGCAAGTTTGGAAATTGGAACCTCTACGAAACGTCCTACCTAATTTGTCACCTCTGTTTTTCTTTATTTTCCAGAAACAACCAAAAATTCCTTTGTCTTGAAAAAATCAATTTCATGAATTATTTTTGAAATATACGTATGCTAAAATCACATATTGATCGGTGGATACTATTGAGAGAGAAAAAAGAAAAAAATATTATCGATGGAATGAGTTAACAATTAAGCTACAAGTCTCGAAGAACCTTGTCAAGTAATTTTTGATCGATTACGTATTAATCAATATTCGATTGATTGGTATGAGTTTTTCTACGACTCATTGACATAAAAAAACACAAATAAAAATAAATAAAACATAAAAAATGATTGATCTAGATAGATAACTCAATACAGTGAAAAAGGGGTTTAAATATGGCTGTTGTCTAAGTCAACATTACGTTGTTCAAAATGATAATAATTAAAATGATACAATTTTAATTTAGACAATATTTTTGGATAGATGTGCATAGGTTGTAACCATGTCCAATAAATACTACATCATTCCATAACTCCTCCTTTTTGTAACAAAAAAGAAAAAAATGCAGTGATGTTTTACGATAATATTATTCTAAAGTAACTTCACTTGAATGTCCACCAAATCATACATGTAATTATGGTTATCGTTAATACACATATATTTTCGGTAGCCCGCTTCTCTATTTGATTATCACATACATCTTTTATATAGCATGACTTCCTACGTGGGTTTTTAGTGATATTTGTAATTACATAGTAACCCCACAAGGTTTCGTATCTACCGGATCGAATCATATGGGGTTACTTTGTGATAATCACTAACACTAGTAATTTTTTTAACTTGACTTATTTATTTCACACGTATATTTTCTTTAATTCAAATGTCTATCTTTTTTTTTAATATAAGCATGGACCTCACATGTATTTTCTACCATTCTAATATAGAGGTGCAATTCATTTGTGAATACTACCTCTATGTGAGAGCAACAGAAAACTGGATATAAACAAATAAATGGAAGAGGTAAACTAGTGATAAATAAGGAAGATAGATAGTGCAATGTATACTCATCTTTAGAGTTTGCAATACATTTACTTAATTCGTTGCTCGCATAGGTAACATAAAAATGACGTTTCCGATATAGTAGGATTTCGCGTTTTCATAGAGTCTAGGATACTCGCGTATGTAACATGTAGATGCTTATTGACATATGCACATCCATAATAACTAATTACATTTTTTTTTTCAGTTTTTACATCTATGGATAGACGAATTCAGCTATAGTAACTTGATAATCTTCTCGAAATGATAAAACTAGTGAAATATAACAAAATTTTCCTTTTAATTATACGATAATTTCTATCAATCAGAACGTACACATCAATTGACTTAGGAAAAAAATAAGGACTTCCTTCTTTTTTGTTGAAGAAAAAGACGGTTTAAAAGAACAAAAGATGCATAGGCGGAAAATATTTATTTAAAACATGACTACTGCGACAAAAGAAGGTCCCACATATCGGTTACAAAATTGCGGATTAGAATCCCTCACCCCAAATCCCTCACCTCATACGTCACCGAACGACACGTGACACCAGAGGTAGGTGGGGTAAAGGAAAAGTGGGTGGGTGATCTCATCCCCAAAATTGATTGCAAAGAAAAAGATGACACTTGATGTCATAACAATAATAATTATGTTTAGATCACATCATTGCATATATGTAATTATTAACTTTTTTATGTTTTTATGTAATAAGTTTGTAATTCTCAATATCTACTATAACTATTTTTTTTACTCTTTTACATATATCAATTCAAGTCTATAAAATTTTTAAAAAAATCTTTTTAAGTTACATGTACACATTGAGAATGACGAACTTAATAAACAAAAATATAAAACAATTGATAGTTATAAATAATACATATTACAAACTTATGGTGTGGTGCAATTTATACAATGACTACAAAAACCAATGATGATTTTCCAAGCGATGCACTCCATGAGTCAACGTGAGAAAGTCAAAGTCAAAATGCAAGAATAAAAGGTAAATGTCAGCTTTAAAATTTATTGCCGTAGTGCTGATGATGTCGTCATCGTTTTTATACTTGACAATTTTGACGTAAATCAATGTGGATCAATTTCAATCCCACAAATTTTATGTCAACCAAAAATTTAAAAAAAAATATGTTGTATGATATAGTAAAGTAGGTTGTGTTACATGAAACGGATTCCTATCAATATAGAGAGCATTATGTGTAACGATTATGTTAACAATTAAACGCAACAATTTATCCAACCGTTTTCACTAACATTGCTATGAAGAAAGAGGATCCAACAAAAACGGTCATAAGATCTAGTCGGTTTAGTTCATAAAAAGACGCTATTGTCATACTACATGAAAAATATGTGAAGGTTAAGCAGTCGTTTGATCATGCAATTTCGTTGATAAACAAGAACCCATGTTATTTATTATCTTTCTTTATTTATTTTTGCAAATTGCTTATTAAGGGGGAAAAAGAACGTCAGAGAACTTAAGTAAACATGATAAACAAAATATAATATTCAAAAGTAGACTACATGTTTTAAGAATGATTGGGAATTCTTACAAAATGATAGTGAAGAACATTAAAAAAATAAGAGATTAAATAATTGATGGATGAAAAAAAAGGTGTGATATTATAATTTACAAGCACACTACTTTTGTTATTAAACATTCTTAGGACAACGTATGGATTATGGTAGTTTGGACCGAGGCCACGTGTGTGTAGCGGCTCTGTAAAGAAAATTTAGAAAGAAAGAAAAAGGGCAGAAAAGAGAGAAAGATAACTCGGATTTTTTTTGGGAGCATTTTTTAGACGTGGATCATAGATTAAACGATTTCTTTAGGTTCATATAAAAAGAGTGTGAGTAGAATTTTTCAAATATCGGAAAGAAAGGCGTCCCAGATCATGCTGTGAACAGGTACCTTCGAATTCACGTGGGTGTCTCCTCCCATTTGTATACTTGAGCTTGTAGCTTTCGCGAATTCATTCATTTCAGTCAAAAATTGGATCTTTATGGCTGATTAAATGCGTTTTTTTTTTCGTTTCTTTAGTTTTCTGGAGGTTAGGAATTAGGAGGTTGAGTGATGTATGGTTCAATTGGAGTTTAATTTTACTCTTCGGGTAAAGAAAAAGAGGAGAGAAAGTGTTTTTTTTTTTGGAGATCTAGGACTGGTGATTTTGAATTTAGCCTGGCTTCCATTTCGTGTTTCTTGGATTCCGTTGATAAGAAATCTGTGAAGTAGAGATTTTTTATTTGTTTCTTTTTTCCTTTGTTCTAAAGTAGAGATTTCTGATTATCAGGAATCGTTCTTGAAGTCGGCTGAGGCATCTATCTGTATACGTAGTTGTCAGGAAACTGTTCTCAATGACCTTTTGGTAAAATATTGGAATTAACTGATTAGTTGGCAGTTTATGAAGTTTCAGATGCAAAGATCGCAATCTTAACCTATCTTGAATGACAATCAAGAGGGATTTGGGCCTTTGTTTTAAGGTAGTGGGTTTTCAGTCATTATAAACCATTCCTTAAAGTGATATGGGCATCAATTCATTTTGGCAGTTGTCAGGACTCCTGTTTATGAATGTTGTCTTGGTAAAATGCTGCGATGTTTCAGATGCAACTAGCGATGTCTTAGCCTATCTTGAATGACAATCAGCTGGGATTTATTTATATGTTTTAAAACAGTGATTTTTGGTTGATTAGGAATCATTCATTAAAGTGTAATGGTCATATTCCCATATTGGTAATTGTCAGGACAGTGTTTGCTGACGTCGTTGAATCACAATCAACAGGGATTTGTTCTTTTGCTCTAAAGTAGTGATTTTTGAGTGATTTGAACCGCTCATTGAAGTGCTATGTCCTCTATCCATATTGACAGTCTTCAGGACATCGACGTCGTTTTGGGAAAATGCTGGAATTAAACACGTGCCATGGATGATACGTGTCTATTGTCGGTCCATAGTAATTTCAGAAACCATTAAGCGTTTCTTGTTGTGTTCCTGATTCAGATGTCGGGATCTGAAAAGGAAAATTTCTAGAATAGAAAACAGATGGGGGAGAAAATGCAAGGGAGTTTCAAGGAAAAGAGAACATAGAAAAATAGGAAGAAATTAGCAATTCCTCATTATTCATGCCTTAATTCTGGTTCGGATACACCTTATAAGCCCCCTCAATAGCTTAATCTCAAAGACTCATGCCTAAATCAGTATTCCATCTGGATTATTTTATTCAACAGAATAGCAGAAAAATGACGGAGTGAAAATGAGAAAAATAAGATGAAATGCTTAATTTTGACATGTTATCTCAATTGCTGTAAGTCGCTTTTACTTTCTTTTCTCCTTCTCTTTTGTTGATACTTTGCGTATCTCTGTCTTGTAACTGGGTTTTTGGTGGCAAAATCTGATATTGGATATGTAACCGATCTTGTTATCAGGGGCATGATTGTTGGCAATTCATGGAGCTTTTTATGCAACTAGAAAGATTTTAATCTATGCTTGTCTAACAATCCAGGATTTGGCTCGTAGCCAGTGCTGGCCTTTTCGCTCTATTAAGACGCCTATTGATTTATGGGTCACGAATCTGTCTACTTATCATGGACATTTTACAACTGATAATTGGTCTTTCTTAAACCAAACACAATAAGCTTTACTTAGGCGTCAAGGATATAAGCTAATTGGTCCTTTTCTAATGGCCCTTTTCTTATATTACGGGTAGGAACGCTCAAAAGCTCAAGAAATGGAAGACGCTGAACAAGATCGGCTTAGATGGGAAGAACTAGACCTAGATGTTCTGGCCAATATATTCGGGATGTTTGACATTCATAATTTGATCGCTGGTTGTGGGCGAGTCTGTAGCTCATGGCGTACGGCTGCTTGTGACCCTCTGTTATGGAGAACGCTTGATCTGTCTTCGGTCAAATCTAACTTTATTAAGATCCCACAGGAGCCGTATGTGTATGTGGAAACCAGATCTGATAAATTTTTAACCCGCATACTGAAGATTGGTTTAAGTCAAAGCCATGGAAGCATAGAGACCTTGATTCTTAATCACAGTCTCTACATTAGTGATGACCAGTTGACATATACAGCTGAAAGGTAAATCAGAAGAATTAATTTTTTAGGATAATCTACTTTTTCCGTATTCTCTTGGCATCAACTATATCAATGTGACTATTTGCCGCACACTTTAAAAGATGCTTGCCATGTCTGATGATATGCTTTGATTTCTGTATTAATATGGTTTGATACTTGCAGACCTCTGGAGGTATATGATTTTTATGTGATCATGTAAGTTGTTGAACTCGTAATGCTTCATATGTTTTAGACAAGAAAGCATGGGAGTTCTGGAGGTGGATGGCATTATTGAGTCATGAATCCTTTTGTAGATGATAACTTTTTAGTCTTTCACCATTTACAGAATGTAGTATCTTTTTTTTAAAAAAAAAAAAATTGCAATTTATGGAGCTCGGGATTTGGATGTAGCATGAGTTGATAGGAAAACTGAGGTAGTAGATGCTTATTTATTTGAATATTTGAGGTTCATTAATGGTAAATTTGAATTACATCTTGTTGACATACAAAACCGAATGTTAATATATTGCATATTTGCATTCATGGCAGTTATTTATTTTCTGAACTCTAATCAGCATATAAGGCAGGTCTAGTGGATGCATATGTGTTACCTGGACTCATTTCTCTCCCGCCATACCCATATTCGACATAATACAACAGTGTGGATGTGGGATCTTACCAGATAGTTTGACAGGACAGTAGATGTTTTGACTTCCTATTATTGTGCTATCTATGCAAGTGCATATAGAGCCGGGGGTCTCACTTGAGGCAAACTCTCTATCCCTTAGGATGGAGGTATTGTTTGCCTGCCTCTCACCCTCCCCAGACCCTAGCGATAGCCTTTGCTGTCGTTGGATATACTAGGTATGATTGTTGTTGTTGTTGACGGCAGATGTTTTGACTAAAAGTTTGTGTGTCTTTTGAATAGAGTCTAGAAAATGAGAGGAAGCATAATTGTCTTGGATTTAATGAATAAATAATAATTTTTGTTGATAACTTCTTTTCTTTAATATATCTTTGAGACCATGCATATCTGTTCTTTTCAATAATAAATAGTTAATATATATTACATTGGTATGTATATAAATAGTTACCATCGAAAAATATCATATACATGATGTTGTAGTTAAATCTTTATATGTGTCCATGTATCTTATGCCCTTGTACCCAAATAACTATACATATCCCTTTATCTCGAATTTTATTAATCAAAGGACCTGGCACTTAGATTCGTGTCCATATCTGATACTCGCACCCGAGTCTAGGTAATATAGGTGCATCTGGTTCTATATGCTTGGTTGGTTTATAATTAGAAACACATTTAATTGATAGATTTGTTTTTGGTAAATTGTTTGCTTTCAGGTCTCCACAGCTGAAACGCCTTGTTATGCCAGCTTGGAACAGAATAAAGAAAACAGGGATCTGCAAAGCTGTCAGTGAATGGAAAAATCTTGAGTCACTAACTATGCCTTACATAGCAAATCCACCCTATCTAATGGAGGCAATTGCAAAGCACTGCAAAAGATTTGTTGAACTTAAGATAATGGGTCCCTTTGACATCTTTTTCGCCTCAACTCTTACTGCATATCTTCCTGGTCTCGAAGTTCTGAGTCTTCGATGCTCTTCGCTGTCTAAAGAATCTCTGATTATTATCCTTGATGGGCTACCACAGCTGAGAGTGCTCAACATTTCTCATTGTGTGCTTTATGAAACTGCTCCGCCTCCTGCACAGAAAAAGATACTGAACCAGATTGATGATTCCATTCTACAGAGAGCCTCAAGGCTTCGTGAATTCATCAGTTGCATGAGTGACTCATGCATTATGTGTCAACGCACTAGAAGTGATGAGGGTTTAATGAGGTGGTACAAGTATGAGGAGGACCAATGGAAAGCTGATGAGGTGAAATCCCTCGCACTCTGACTAGTGTTATGGGGAAGATAGTTTCTTAAATTAGTTATGTTGTCTAGTGTTGTTATACCATAATAGAATAAAACTTAGGAATGGAGATACAGGTTTACCCTGCTGCTATCTTAGCAAATTGTATTGTTGTCTTTGTTGTGAAAATTGTTTCACATCAAACCCGGTTTATACAGTACTTATTATAACATGTTTTTCGTGGAGTTCAGAATTTTTTCGTGAAGTGGTTGCTTCATTTGTTAGCATACCATCTCTTGGTAAGCCCTTTTTCTGGCTATACATTTGTCTGTGTTCGTATATCTAGTTTGTTAAGAGGAGCCTGGATTCGGCTGCGAATTCTGTACATTTGCTTGTCTATACAGATAGTTTGATAACGGGAGTCTGGATCCTTCTGTGGATCCAATTTGCTTGTTTGGACAGATAGTTTGATGACAGGAGCGTGGATTCGGCTGCCAATTCTGTACATTTGTTTGTCTGTACAGAGTTTTATAACAGGAGTCTGGATTCAGCTGCAAATTAAATTTGCTTATGTGGATGTTTTGATGACAGTAGCCTAGAATTGGCTGCGAATCCTCTATTTTTGCTTGTTTGGACTGACAGTTCCATAACTGGAGTCTGAATATGATAACAGGAATCATGATTCGTTGCGAGTTCTTTAACAACATTAACCTTTATGTTATGATAGAGACTGTGATTTGGTCCCTATAATTATATTTACAGCTCGTTTGGTTCCTTTTGTGAAAATGCAATCTTCATTGACCATGCTACATTCTTCATAGCTGTGTGAATCTTCATGCTCTCCTCCCAGTGTAACAGGCGATGCGTATGCTTCCTACATTCTTTCATAGGTATGTGAATCTTCTTGCTCTCATAGAAGCGAAAAAGGCGATACGCGTGGTTTCTGCATTCTTCATAGAAGAAAGAGAGGGAAAGAGAGAGAAAAGGGGGTGGGGGGAGGTCTCTGACTTAACTGGGTAGGTGGGGGATGACATATGGCGCACGGTAGAAGAAGGGGTGAGGGAGTGAGTGGTGAGAGGATCGCATCCCCAGTTTGGCTACATATATCATTCACAAGTTCTTCCGCATAGATCACATCTCTTACCATTTCTCTGATGATTGGCTTTTTCTGATTGTGATGGATATCATGCCTGTCTCGAAGTTTACTAATATCCTCTTGAACCACGCAAGGCAATCTAGGATTTTTGGACATAACTACGGATCGATCGATCAATCATACCTAGTATATCCTAACGGCAGCCAAAGCTATAGCTAGGATCTGGAGAAGGTGGGCGGCAGTCAAACAATACCTGATAGAGGGTTTGCTTCCCGTTAGACATGGTGACTACCTGATGACTACAGATGGGATGTGCTATTCTCAGAACTTGTTCTTCCGCTATTACTTAATATAAATATCAGCAACTAATTGTACTTGTTATGCATAAGCGAAAACACCATATTTCGGAAGCATCATAACCCATCTAACATAATTATGAAGAAGATGAGAAGCCCAGTTGGAATTGTCCAATTCACAACATGGATGTCGCCAATGTCGTTTTCTGGAAAATACTTCGTTAGCTTTTCTTAGAATGTTTTACCAAGTTAGTTTGTTGAGATGGCATGGGGAAGCGATGAATTTTGATCGTTTGGCCTAGAATTTATATTGGAGCAAAAGGTGAAATCTTTTGTCTCGGAAGCTTCTATATTCTAGTCCCAAGGAGATTGGGTGAGGACTTACGCAGTGACCCACACAAGGTGCAGCGCATCAGAGGCTTCTATGTTCTTGTCCCAAGGAGATTGGGTGAGGAGTGAGTACTTATGCAATGACCCACATAAAATGCTGCGCAAACCAGGTCTTCGGCCTAAGGAAGTTGGGTGAGGACTTACGCAGTGACCCACACAAGGTGTCGCGCATCGGAGGCTTCTATGTTCTAGTCCCAAGGAGATTGGGTGAGGACTTACGCAGTGACCCACACAAAGTGCCGCGCAAACCAGGTCTTCGGCCTAGCAGCAGTAGAACACATACACTGTGCGTATTCCTGAAATCGAACTCTTGACCTTTTTGAGTAAATCATAACTCGAATACCAGCTTCACCTTTGGTTGGCTTCTTATTATCTGGAGTATATATGTGGATATGCAATCTAGCTATGCATGGTGTAGTCAGTGGGCATTCGTCCCAGATGGTTATAAAAATCTAAGGACGTGCTCGTTAGGCAAAAGAATGAGAAAGATTAGATACATCACACACCTTGCGATTGGAAAGCATAAATTTGTAATAGAAAAAAATATTAAGCCACCTAAAACATATATGATACAGCCTCATATTTAAAATAAAAAATATGTTAGAGAATAATCTACTTGATCTATAAACACATGGGATAGAGGAGACATATTTGTGATATAAAAATATGAGATCATATCACGTCGATAGGTGTCTTTTTTCTTAATTACAAGATATATTTGAAATTCGTATAGCAGTTTAATATTGGAGTTTAAAAGCTTAACATTATGATATAATGCTAATGAAATAACTTTTCAAGTAATTTTTCGAAGAGCAAAATGTGTAATTTTCACATATGAATTCATCGTTAGGTAGTGGCCCAAAAAAAAAATTTCAGACAGTCCGAAGGACCACAACATATAAATTGTGTTGCTAAACAATATTTCATTTAAAACATTTTTTATATGGACAAGTAATAGGGAATGAATAAATACATATGTTCTAATAATTCTTTTCTATTTTTATTGGTTTACCTAATAAATGTTTTAAATAAAGTATTCACTGGAATATCTTACCTACAAAGGGCTAAATCGGCTGGGGAAATTGACACTCCAGCTTACTTAAGCGTGTCTATTTGAGTATATGATCTTCTTTGTACTATTTTGCACTATCGAACAATATCGTCACTTTGTGAAAATAAACTACATTAATACCTTATAACATTATGGTAAATGGGATATTTAAAAAAATATTATAGTTTTAATAAAAAAATAACTACATATATAATACGAATTAGAGAAATTATCCAAACAATGCAACTGTTAAATAAGGGTATCTCTAATTATACATATATATTTTATAGAAACTCCTCTTACATCCAGACTATCCAAAATGAGTCTACGTGGTACATTATTATTCGCTTTTTCAAGATCGATTTGAACAAAAAAATGTCAGATGAGTGGAGAAGTAATGTTTTGGTTCCTTTATATAAGAATAAAGAAGCCGCAAAGTGTCATGGAAATTATAGGGGGATTAAGTTGCTAAGTCATATTATGAAGTTATGGGAGAGAGTAATCGACACTAAAATTACAGAAGAAATTTAGGTTAAGGTGAACCAATTTAGTTTCATGTCAGAATGGTCAACTAAAACAATACATATTCTAAAAAGATTGATGGAAAAGTATAAGGAAAATAAACGAGATCTACATATACTTTTCATCGATCTTGAAAATACGTATTATGATGTGTTAGGTAGACTGATTTGGATGGTCTCGGGAGGGGTTCGTGAAAAAAGATATTTATGTCAAAACAATTAGGAGTATACTATGAATAAAATATTTAAAATTTAGATCTTCACTCCTGTGTGCATTTAAACGACATTTGCTTTTAAATGATTTTGAATTCTGACAATTTCATGTTATGGTATTCAATTGTTCCACGCATTAATATCTAAATTAGGTGAAGGATATTATGAGTTTTTTTTTTTTTTCCAATTCAGATGCTACGAGGCTAAACTGGAATATTGGGGCATTCCACTGGAATCATTGCTTAGTATATTCTGACATCATCCATGATATTTTAACACGTAACATAACTAACGTTATATTAGTTTATGCAATGACGAAAATAAATTAAAATAAAAAGTTTTAATAGAGAGAAATCAATATATTCCTTATTTTTAAATAATATTGTACAGTTAATTTGACGGATGGTGTTCGGCATTTAGCATAATTATATTTATATCTTTTTCTGTATTTCTTTTGTCTTTGTCTTGAATTATATGTTTATATACACGTTTGTGTCTATTTAATAATGAAAACTACATATTTATGTTTACTGAATTCACTCACTAACACATCATATCCCTATCAATGTTTATATACACGTTTGTGTCTATTTAATAATGAAAACTACATATTTATGTTTACTGAATTCACTCACTAACACATCATATCCCTATCATATTCCTATTGTGTCATTTATGTAGGCACATATAGAGTTGGGAATCTCAACAGAAACAAACTCTCTATCCTTTGGAAATAGAAGTATTGTTTTTCTGTCGCTCACCTCCCCAGACTCTAACCAGTATCAATTAAGCAAACTCTCTATCTTAACCGTCTCAATTAAGCAAACTCTCTATCCTTTTGAGATATAAGTATTGTTTTTCTGCCGCTCACCTCCCAACTCTAAACATAACTTTTTTTTTTGTCGTTGGGATACACTGGATATGATTGATTGATATTTTATTACAATACTTGCCTTATTACTATTACTAATTGTTATAAGAAATATTATTATAAAGCGATTTACTTTTATTTCACATTTGCCTATATATTACCGACTTTAATGTATTAGGCATTCAAATAGAGTTTCTTTTTTTCTTTTCGCTATAAACCACATTTACGGAAAGATATTCTCTAGTAGAGTTTTTTCTATAAACGTCTCTTCTAAAATATTTTATAAAAAATACACAGATATTGAATAATATGTAGCATATACGGTTTAAAACATAATACTTAAGATCTAATAGATTATACAATTAAAAGTGTGCTTTTTATAACGTATTTTTCTCTAAAGAGAATATTAGAAAGAAAGAATTTTAAAAGTATTTTCTGGTGTTCCAAAAATACCGTATCTTTTGCTTTTTCAACTTGCAATTTACACAAATTGAAAAATAATAAATGATAATATTTTTAGGGAGAGTGGAATTTTTCATTTTTAATGGAGTAAAAAAACATTTTTTTTGTGAATTTTAAATATGACAAGATAAAACAAAATGATTGGTTGCGTTTTTTATACGTGTAGTAAGAAAATTGGAGTATTTTAGAAGAGACTGCGTGATATATAAACGTCCAGAAAGTTTTATGTAGTAGAAAAAGAAGATTTTCCTACAAAAGACTGTACTTTGATTTCCTCTCCCTTTGTGAGAATTGGCCGGCACTTTTTATCTCTTTTATCTAGTTCCGATGGCTTTGCAACTATGGGAGACGCTTAAAGAATCAATCACAGCATACACCGGCCTTTCGCCGGCGACTTTCTTCACATTTCTCGCCTTGGGCGTAGCGGTTTATTACACCATCTCCAGCTTGTTTGGGCCCTCTGGTCATGGCCAACCCTCTGTATCTCACGGTCACGGATTTGAGGAAAAGATGGAACCTTTACCTCCTCCTGTTCAGCTTGGTGAGGTCACCGAGGAAGAATTGAAGAAGTACGATGGCTCTGATTCTACTAAGCCTTTGCTTATGGCTATTAAGGGTCAGATCTATGATGTTTCTCAGAGCAGGTACTGTCTTTTACTCTTTTACTTCTGATGAGGTTGACTTTCTTTATTGTTAACCTGGAGTTGTTTTGGTCAAAATTTATGCTTTTGGCTGTGAATTTGGGGATTGTAGTTCTTGGGTAGCTTAAAGTTGGATGCTTTTGACTGTCGATGCAATTGGTGGTTGAAGATTCGGTTCGATTCACCTTTTGATTGGGCTTTTTGTTGTGGAACTCTTTCCTACTTCTGCTGCACCTTTAGACCTTTATACTTTGTCTGGGGCCGTCAGAGCATCTCTCAGATATGTTGGAGTTCCTTGCTTATTAGATTATGTAAGGAATGCTCTTGATGATTTGCCACACATTGTTATGAATCTTCTGTCTCCAATAGTTCCATTCCTCACACTTCGGCAAGTTAGTAGCATGACAAGGCTGTAGTAATTTTTTCCTTCTTTCAGAAAGAGTATTAGGAAAGAGGTCATGTTGCCAAAAAATCAAGATTCCATGTGTAAGATCACGAGGTTAGCACTTAACGAGTGCGTTGAAGTTTCAGACAAGCTGGGAAATAGAGCTGGATTGTCCAATAATAGTCCGGGCTTATCTAACTTCGAACAAAAGTTGAGTGATGAATTGGATGGTGTTTTTATGGGTTCATTGAATTTTGTCAAAGGAGTCACTTTGTTGCAGGTGATGTTTTCAGTGGCATTATCATACTAAATACGTGACACTGGTTTTGGCTGGAAGTCTTCATCGCGATCTTTTGAATCTTCTGGCTCTTTGTTGTAGTTGTCTTCTGCGTTTGCTTCCTCCTTTCTCCACATCTCTTCTGATTTTATTATTATTACTACCATTTTTTTGTAATATGCTTAGATTTCTTTCTTCATATGTTTGCAATGTGTGGTTGCATCTTCTATTGATTCCTGTCAGTAATGATTTAATTTCCCCTTTCTGGTTACAGGATGTTTTATGGGCCTGGAGGGCCTTATCATCTTTTTGCCGGAAAGGATGCTAGTAGAGCCCTTGCAAAGATGTCCTTCGAGGATAAAGATCTCAATGGTGACCTCACAGGTTTGGGTGTATTTGAGATGGAAGCCTTGCAGGATTGGGAGTATAAGTTCATGAGCAAGTATGTGAAGGTAGGGACGGTAAAGACGACAGTTCCTGTGAGTGAAGCGACAACAAATGGCGAAACTGCAGAAACAAGTGCTGAAGCTAGTGGTGAGGATAAAAAGCCTGCCAAAGCCGCTGATGAAACCATTAGTAAGTCACTTGAAAATGGTTCCATAGAAACTGCTGCAACAGAAAATGGTGAAAGCAAACCTGAAGCTGACAAGGAGTAAATGCCCGCAATATCTTATGATGGATCTGGCTAAGTATGTAATCAATGTATTTCATGTACTTTGAAGAGAATTATATCATGCTTAATTATTATCATTTTCTTCTTTACTTGTGTTCAATTATGTCAAACAATGTGGTTAGAATTTCCATATGTGTGCAGTTGGCTATATTCAATAATAAACCGGGCAAATCATATGTATTCCAAGCTGCTCAATTTAACATATCTTTGTAGTCAGTGGTTGCGTGCTTGGAGATTGTTGAAAAAAGTTGAAGTGCTCTGAAAATTGTCTATCCTGGTTTTGTTGAGCTTTGTTAAATAGGTTGAATGAGAGCGCCTTCTTTTCAGTCTGTGTGATATAGAATGTCCTGTGATTTTGATAATTGAAATTTGAAAATGAGCTAAATGCTGCTGATTTTGAGATGGTTCCTATCCTACCCATTTTGGTTTACCTCTTCTTTTCCCAAGTGAGTATGGTTACATCTGACCATACCTACTCTTCCTCGACTTTGGAATATGATGGAATAAAGCAAAATGACTCACTAAATTAGTTGCGTTTTTTATATTATAAAGTGGTAGTTCGACCGAAATAGCTTGACCCATGTGTTTCTAACACATGAGTATGGAGGCGCACATCGGACACCTCCGTCAACCCCGCCATAGGCGGGAGCCTCTAAGCTAATGAGGTAATGCTGTTGTTGTTGCCGTCTTCTTTTCCCAAGTCTCACCCTTCAATTCACCAATCTCTCTCGTATTTCTTCATTTTTACAGGAATTGATCTCCTTCTAATTCTATCCTCCTGAACAATTCTCCTAGTGTAAAAATACACTTCAGCTACACACATTTGAATGTTAAGTGTGTGAGCTCCACAAACATTACGCAGCTAGTGCGTACTTTTTAAAGAGTACTTTTACACTAAGAGTGGAGTTTGGGATGGTAGGACTATGAGGAGTCCCTTCGCTATCTTTACCATCTTTTACATGGACAAAGTCTGATATGCTGGTGAATAATGAACAATTTATCATCTTAGTAATTTGACCTTTGCAAGAATATAGCATGTGAACATCATTTCATATTTTGATCCGCTGCTGGACTGCCTTGATTGATTAATGTGGTCGTGAATGTGGACGCTTCTTCCTGTCCAAAGTTGGATAGGGAGCAGTAGCAAGAGAAATATTGTTGGTGATAGGGATATAGCATAACATATACTCATATTGTTGGATAGGCCGAAGGCCTAGTTTGCGGGGCATTTTGTGTGGCTCACTGCGTAAGTCCTCACCTAACCTAGCATGCCGCTGGACTCCTGATTTGTATCATCCACAATGCTCTTTAGGGCTGGGTCTCCAGGACTAGGGGAATGACTTTTTGCTCCAAGTACATTGGAGATTGATGGTCCAGATTTTTATTTGGATGTGTGGCATTCCAGCTTTCAGAGCTGAGGACCTCAATAAGCCGTTTTACGTAATCCTTACAAGGGAGCATCGAGCCGAGCATTGCTGTATGTGTATGTTATATACAGATGCGATGGTCCCCAGGACATAGTCCAACTGGTTCCGGACAGGAGTTCTCGAAAAGGAGGTCAGGAGTTCAATTCTTGTCAAAGGCAAGAGAGTCTTTTTCCAGCAAGTGCATAGTGTGAGAGCTTTCTTGGCCTGTAGGCTTGCCTGCAGTGCTGGGTGGCTCCTTATGCAGACTATTGTGTATATGACCAAGCTCCTGCTAGCGGGCCGTTGGGTACCTGATTTACATTGTCTTGGTCTGTGTATGTTAAAATTTTTCTGTTAATAATGTTTTTTTATATCCATTGTCTTGGTCTGTGTATGTTAAAATTGTTAAGTGTTATTAAATACTCTTTTCATTTTGCATGTAGTACATGTATTGATGAATGACACTATGCGTTATGATGTCAGAATTGAGTTGTCCACAAGAAGAAATTTAACTGAGCTCCGTTCACCAAGTTTCACCGAGATGTTTCTTTATAAACCTGCGAACCAGTGTCGAGCTATAATAACTTGTCCTAATTCTCATGCTTTAGTTCATGCAACTGATCTATCAAGTAGCCGATCTCTTATGCCTTGATTGTAGCTGACCTAATATCATCTCACCATCCTAGAGCGACATGTTTCTCAATAAGGTCAATTGCTCCGAATTCTAAACATGCCGATCTGTTTACACTTCTTGTTGTGTATCCATATTGATTTGAGTGGTTTCACATGCCTACATTCTTATTTAGCATACAATTAGTTGATAAAGGTCTAGCAACATTTTTCTTATAATATTTGTTTCAAAAAAAATCTCAAAATTATATTCTCAACAAAGTGAAATCCCTATTTGTTTTAAACCGTTTATAGAGCCATTGTATCCGGTCCAATTAGATTAGAGGATTGTTGGTCCGGTTTGGTGAGCCAATAATGACGAAGCCATTGTATCCGGTCCGATTGGATTAGAGGGTTGCTAGTCCGGTTTGCTGTAGGTAGGTCTCTGACAAATCTTTATCAATCTATAAAGTTCTGAACTCATGATTTACATCTTGCACGAAACTACTTAGATTAAAAAGATGAGGCCTACACGGCCACGGATATTCGGATGATATCCTAGGAGGCTAAAAGTGAGGTAGAATACGAGGCATCCAATCACGCGTCGCCACGTGTATAAAAACAGTTTTTTTTTCAAAAAAAAACTACAGCACCTATTTGTTTTTGTACACGTGGCGACGCGTGATTAAATGTCTCATGTTCTATCTCATTTTTAGCTTCATAGGATCTCATCCGACGGATATTGGCCTTTTACTCTATAAACAAAAAGGAAATTCTCATATTTATCGTTACTTCAATTATCTCGTTCTACGCTTTGAAGAATACCGAGGCATCGTCGCATACGAAAGGTCCCTCTGCATGCTTCAGTAAAACATCATTTTCAAAGCCCAACTAACACCGACAGCAAATTGGGAAATCTTACTGAATCTAAGAAATATATTGAGTAAATCAATGGAACTACCATCCACCTGTCAAAAATTCACAGAAGCCACACTCAATGTGCGGGGTTCTAGTTCATCTATCCTAATAAATATTAGATTAGAATGTTTACAGCCCCAGGGGCATAGTCCAATGGTAAGTGGCAAAGGTGATTAGGGCTAGAACCCAGACGTCCCGAGTTCGAGTCCGTGTGGAGACAATCCTTGTTAAAATATTACAAGGGTTGTGTCTGGGCTGGCTGAGTCTCGTGTGTCCTCTCCCTTTGCAGGGCTGCCGGTGGAGCACATCCCTCGATTTACATCCCACCTGGCTAAGGGGCCTCTGGTAGAGGTGGGGGAGAGCCACTCCGTCATCAAAGATTAGAATGTTTACATTATAATAAAATACATCAAGAATTACTATTTTAAACGATGCCTTTTTAAGCTATATCTTCAGTCAATTATATAATATTTTTCATTATAGAGAAGTAATAAAGGTAACTTAGACTTTGGAGTAAAAACTGGGAAAGAACTTAAAGTATGGTAGTCCACTTAGGGTTTTCTCGAATTGCTAAGTTAGAAAGTTCAGAAAACACGTGGTGACATATACATTTTGTCCGAATCTTCCTTTCCATGTTCTCCAATTCATCCTTTTTTCACTCCATTCTCTGTTTCTAAATTCTAATGTAGCCCTATACAGTATGTCCAATGTATAATCATATGTTTTTCCAAGGGAAAGATAGTGGGCAGCGGAATAAACAAATCGTGTTTGGCACAAGTCACTACATTTAAAAAAAAAAATCGAATTTTGATGCTACCCTTTAGCTCTGAAAGCGAAAGGTGGGTTTCCTTTATAAAAAAAATCATTAGTTTCAAGAAACGAGATAAAGAAGCAAGTGGAAAGCTGCTTTCGTCTACCCTTGTTGTTTTCCTCTAGCAAGGGTGTATTTTTAAGTGGTTTTAGTCAAATCTCCGAGGAGACGACATTTGGGTTCCGGCGAAATGGGTGAGGGAGACGATAATTCCTCCCTGGAATGGCTTCCTGCGGGTTGGAGAATGGAGGTTAAGGTGCGGAAGAACGGGAGGAAGGATAGGGTAATCATAGCTGCCTCTTACTCTTATATAATTTGGTCTTCTTCCGTTATTGCACGCCAACTGTTTGATTATTTCACTAATTTGAGAATTGAGGTTCCTGTAATGTGTTTGCTATAATTTTACATATTGTCTTACCTGCGCTGAGACTCCGAAATCTGGTCAATCATGTCTTCGATGAATTTCGTGAAAAGCCAAGGAACAGATTGGGGCTTTGCTCCTTTTCGCCTTCTTCATGTTTAAAAACTTAACTTTCTTTTGGTGCATGTGCTGTATCCCTTGTAATTGGTTAGAAGCCTTGATGATCAGTTGCATTGGTTAATAGTCTCTGGGAGACTTGCAGTTGAAATTTGTCTTTGACTATTGGAATGAGGAGTTCTGCACAGAGGTTGATTGTACTTATTTACGGGAAGAACTGCTTCGAAGTTTGATAGTGCATGCTACCGTTTCTATCTGATAGACGTGCATAAATCTTGCTGCCTTTTTTATTTGTTCAGCGTTATGTTGTTAGAGCAACGTCATCTGTTAGTGTGTTCTATCATTAAATTGCTATTCCCACTACCGTTGATCTCATTTATCCTCACCATGACTGCCTCATCAAGGCGTAATGGTGTTCTAGGTTCATCCCCTGTGAGGATTGATCAAATACCAGCAAAACAAGGAAAAAAGGATTAAATGCTTGGCCAGGAAAGAGAGATGATGCTATTTGACTGCAGGAAGAAAACTCAATACTTGAGCAAAGAGAGAATTTTCATTTCGTGATAATCCAAAAAGATTGTTACACTTCAGCTAATATCCCCCCAACCTATTGCGGCCCAAGATGACTGCTAATTGGTCCTCTATCCTATCCTCTTCATCACGCACCCCTCTCCTTTAGTGTAACAAACTCAGATCGAGGCTAGGCAGTGCTAACCATAGGAAAAGGACGTTAGCAGTTAAGATTAGCTCACCAGTTCAAATTATCTCCAAGTTAACAACACCGCCTCAAAAAAAAAATGTTGCTTTCAAATCAACAGAAGAAACTGTCTTTTGGATGTACACATAGACGGCAGAACTTATTTTCTCTTGAATTCATAACACCCTTCATGTTCAACATCTAGTTATCATGAATATTTTTGTTGAAATACATCAGGAAGTATATGTATTGCGGGAGAATCAACTAACAAATGCATGCTGAAAGGAGCATATGGTGCACGACATTCACTTGCATTTTGACAGCTTAAGTATTTCTAGATCCCCTGATCTAGGTAGGTAAAGTAGCATACATGTGTCAAGAATAGAACATAAAAAACAAACAAAAAACAACAACAATAACACTCGAGCCTTTTTTCCAATACGTGGGGTTGGGGATCAATCATTTGATTTTTTTATTATATTTTTTTAAGTCATAGCCTAAATCCTATCCTCCTTGTGTTTCTTTTAATAGCTAATGCATAATATGTGCCTTTAGAATATGCACCTTTTATCTTTCAAAAATATCATATAATCTCAACCGTGATTCCAATCTAGTTACCTAAAATTTTAACTCAAACCTTAATATCCATACATAACATCGGTTTCATGAATTAACTGTCTCCATTGTGCTCTATTATTAACCATATGCTCTCCAATTGTCATATAAGTCGTATCATTCCTTATTGTCTCTCTCCATGCCTTCATATTTCTATAATATAGATTCTAAATACGTAAAACTCTTACCAGGTGAATCTCTAGGTCTCCCAATTTCAGACAAGGTTCCAAAATCATTCTTTTGTTGATAGAATTAAATTTTATATATCATATTTTCTTTCGACTCAATTTGAATCCCTTTTCCTTTGATGTCTCCCTCTAACATGTCATCTTAACATTGACTCCTTCAGTAGTCTCATCCAGCAACACAATGTCATATGCAATAACATGCTCCATAAAACTCTATATTGAATGTGTTGAGTGAGCTCATCTATAGCTAAAGCAAATAAGTATGAACTTAATGCAGATCCTTGGCGTAAACTCATTGTAATAGAAAACTCTGGGCTTAGTCTTCATAGAGTCGTTACGCTTGTCATTACGGTCTCGTGCATATCTTTAATAACTTCTATATATAATAAACACCTTTCTTTTCAAGTACTATCCACAGGATCTCTCATTTTCCAAGTTAATGAAAATCATATGCAAATCCTACTGCTTCTCTCGATATCACTTTATTAATCTTCTCAAGAGATGAATAGCTTCCATTGTTTACCTTTTGGCATAAATCCAAATTGATTTTCAGATATACTAATTTTACCACAAAAAAACAGATACACTAGTTTTTTTTCCGAAGTCTTTTTTTCAATCACTCGCTCACAGGTCTTCATCGTGTGGATCATATAATCTGCACAATCTTGTATATCTCCTTTGTTTTTATACAGAAGTACTATCTGGCTTTCATCAAATAATTAGACATCTTTTCGGTCTTCACAATCTTGTTATACCTTCTTTCTCTAGGCATTTCTAAGCCTCAATTGGAATATTGTCGGGTCCAATCATTTTACCATTTTTCATCATTTTTAAAGCATCTTCTATCTCTAGGTATTGAATTTTTTATCCGAATTGTAAAAAATTTCAATAGTCATATCTAAGCAAGTTTCCGCAGCGAGAATATGTGTGGCTTTGTGAAATGTCAAATATTGAAGATTTAGCTTGGATCTACAGGATTGTTGAAAAAAGCTCCGCAAAGTAAGTTTTATATGTAATAAGTGCACAACTTGTCTTGGTATTACAATTGATAAAACTCGCCATAATCTGACATACGTGAGAGTTCTCTTTCCTCCAATCATCCATTAGATGCTGATCATAGATGCTTAATCTGTGGCAGTGCTACATAGATCCTTCAAATGAGCAAAGATTCTATTCCAAGCCTGAAGTTCTTCGTCATCTGAACAATGTGGGGAACAACCATCCACAACAAGCAGAATCAAAGGAGGACAGCTCTGCTGATGGTTCTCCCGTGAAAGTTTGTCGTCCTGCATGTTCCTTGTTTTGACTCTAATCTCTTTCTAGGATTTGAAGCGCATATTTATTTATTTTTCCCCAGCATTTCAATATTTAATTTTAAAAAATTTAGTTTGTAGATAAGGAGGCTGTTTCACAAGATTTACCTGCAGGATGGATTAAGAAAGTAAAAGTTACAAGGACCAGCTATCGGACCAGGAAAGACTCGGTATTGCATCCGCAGTTACTTTTCCTCGTATCTTCAGTCAAACAATTTGCTTGATTTGTTGATCTGAAACAATTTTGCATCAGCTTCAGCAGCTCTTATTCCTGTTGCTTTGCTGAACTCCCCTGCTCTGTATTATTATTGCTGAAATAAGTGAGAGCTATCTGAATATATCCAAGCGTGAATGCTGCAAGTTGAACCACTAGTATTATTAGGGCCAGCTTAATTTCCTCTTGGTATGAGTACCTTTTTCTCTGGGAATGGCTGGACTAATATGTATAATGGGATTCTTTTCTGCTGTTTGCGTCCTGTATTTTAGTTGCATCTAAAGCTAAAAGCTTGACTGATGATGGTTGATTTATTGTCTGCAGTATTACATTGATCCTCTAAGCGGTCGTCACTTCCGTTCAGTGAAGGAAGTTTTCCGCTACTTGGATAGTAAAAAGATGGATAACCTAAATAAGGGAAGCCATGCATCTAAGCCTGAGGAAAAAGACCCCTCGAAGGGCGGGTTTGGAGATCATGCTTTACATGTTAGTTTGCTCTCTTTTTCTCGTAGTCTGCATTTTCTCGTGTCAAAATTTAGCCTTTGTAGAGTTGTCTATGGATCTTACTTTTTTTACTGCTTATGCAAGAACCAAAAATGGGAGGGTTGGGGGAAGAGGGGGCAAGGCAATGATCATGCTCAGGTCTTTGTCCAAAGTTCCGAAATCTTTGTCTGATTGCCAAAAGAGGTCATTCTCGGGATTTTCATTTTTCGCTCCTACTATGTGCATATGAAATATTTGTCTTTTTTACCTTTTTGCAAAGGCTAAGCAATTTCCAGACCCTAGCGATAGTTTGTGCTATCGTTGGTATATACTGGGTATGATTGTTGTTGTTGTTGTTGTTGAAAGGCTAAGCAGTTTGGAGAGCCTCAAAGTTGCACATAAACTGGCTTACTTTCTACAGAAGCACGACAGCTCTAGCTTGGTTGTAGAAAGGATTGAGATATCTTTGGTAAAAGTTGTTTTCTCTCATGTTTTAGTGGTTCTAATGGGGTTCAACCTCTTTAGCAACTAGAATTTTGATGGACTCATAACAGAGGTGTGTATTGTTTTCCCGAACATCACAAAAACGGCTGCCAAGAGTTTGTCTTTATTTTCCTATCCTTTCTCCCTAAATGCCCTATGCTTAACTTTTCCTTGTATTTTTCTTGCCATACTAACCCTCTTATCGCATATACACCAGTTCTGAATTTATCACCTCTAAGATCTCGTGTATTTGGTTGTCTATGTGTCCCCACTGTAAATAATTGATTTTACAATTATGGATTAATTTCCTATTGTTATTATGGACTCGTAACGAGATTGATCATTTCTGCATTTTTCCTTTGATCTCCTAGTTAATTGCTGAACCTAGAAAACTAAGATCAGAGAGCAACAGGGAAGTGCAGAAGCTGGTTACTGAAATTCATGAACAGAATTCAGGTAAATAATCACAATCATGCATACAGTTCTGCCTTACTGATAATGTTGAATTTGGTATCTTGTGATTGGGTTTAGTTGGGCTGTTAATTTCTTTCATAAAGCAAGTGCTAGCTTGTCCCACTGATTCAGTTTTTAAATTTATCAGTGTGCTATTAGGTTTTGAAATAAAGTAAGAGATACTTGCAGTCCGCAGATATAGCGTCCTCATTTTCACTGGGATGTAAAATCTTCACAAGGGCGAACCTTGGTCGATGTCTTGTTTTTGGTTGTGTCGGGGCGGGAAGAAATGGAGCGGAACTAAAAAGTCTATTAGTATTACAATTACTTGTAACGGAACATCTAGGTATATATGTGTACGAATTAAAAAAGGGTATGTTTTGTAACATAAAGCAAAATCAGTATGCTTAGAATTGATGTTACCTCTACTAATTATCAATATTATGAAGCCTTTGACTATTGCCTTATTTTCTAGCGAAGTTTGAGTATGTGAATGATTGACTTAGTTGAAAAATGAAGAGCAGTAAAGTTTAAGATGTTTGAGGTGCCTTGTTTTTTAATTACCGAGAAAATATGTAGACAAATTATTTTTCTTTGTTCTTTTCAGGTTAATACTTTTTTTCCCCCTCTCTTTTTGGTACCACATAATTCACAATACATATAGATGCATAAAGATTGTGGAGGCCATGGCCCTTGCCAACCCCTATGAAGATTTGTCCTGGTTTAGAAAGTACTTACCGAAGTGTGAAACTCCACAGAAACGGTCATAGTTCTTTTGCCATACAATGCACACTCGAGGAAAAAAGCACGGCTAATAAGTGTGTAAATCCATGTCCTATGTACCCTTTCTCAACTATGCTAACTTGATTATCTTGAACATGCTGCAGAAATTAAAGCTTTGGCAGCGAATAGCCCTGATGTTCCAGAGTTGATCAAAGTGGAGCCATGCGTGAAGGAAAGATCTTTTGAAAGCATATCTTCAGTCGCCCCACATGCAGCACAAAAGCCACCAACAGATGAGAAGGTAATGATGCAGGAAGGTACCACTACTGCAGTAGAAGAGAAGCCACCAGGAGATGAGAAGGTAGCGATGCGGGAAGGGGAAGGTACAACCCACGAGAAGAAGAAAAAGAAAGGTATCAAAAGAGAGATTGAGTTGCCTCGGAGGACTTCAAAACGTCTTGCTGGAGTAGAGGTTGATCTGCCACAGGTTCTAGAAACCCCTACTCGAGTTCGTCAAGCTGCAAATAGACTGAGAGGTGAAGATGAAGCTAGATGTGCTGACAACTTAAAGGATTCAGATAACTCAGTTGAGCGAGTCAAAAGGGCAAAAACCAGGAACGAGGCTTGCAGTGTAGAGGTTGATAATATGGCCCCTAAGGAAGCTGCTCTCCCAGAACTGCAAGCGGAGCATGGAGTTTCCAATGTCGTTGCAAAAGAACATGCCCCACAGGCTGTTAGTGATGCCCTCCCAAAAGAGCAGCAGGGAGTGGCCAATGTCCCCTCGCAAGAACATGTGGAGCAAAGACTTGGTGATGTCCTCCCTGCACAGCGGGCCGAGCAGAAAGTGACTCATGGCCTCACCAAAGAACAATCCAAACAGGGAGTTGCTGATATCCTCCCAAAAATGAATGCCAAGCAGAGAGATACACAACGTGAAGGTGGACAGCCGGAAATGGCACTTGACTCGGCCTTGGATCTATGGAATGATCCATGCATTGAATTTGCTATCAAGACCCTTACTGGCGATATACCAGATATACCAGTTGGTAGCAAAGAGAAGACCCCTGAGAATCCTGGGCCTTCAGTACAAGTGCATGATGCCGGTCCTTCTTCTTGTCAAGATTTACCTCATGGGGATGTATGGGCAGACCCGTGCTTTGAGTTTGCTGTGAAAACATTAACTGGTGATTTACCAACTGTTGATGATACGACCATTCAGACTGTATTTCAGCAGCCACACTGGTCATCAAGAGCTGTGGGATCAAACGAAGTACAACTACCAAATTACAGGCCAGCTGAATTTGAAACCAATGGTGCATATAGGTCATTGTGATCTTGACTAATATACCTTTCCCTAGAAAAAGTCTGATAGTGCCTGGGAGTAGTATGAGCCTTATTTAACATCGCTGTAGCTCAGTTTGTAACGCGCACGCGGAAGGTTGTTATTGCTTTAGCTCTGATGTTGGTTTAGTTAGCTTAAGGTGGTGTTGTTGCATTAGGGTCTTAGTTTTCTACTGTAGTGTAGTTAACCCTAGCTGCTACCCCTGCAGATTGCAGCTTCTAGGTGTTGAATTCATTTGTGTCTCCTTGTGTTGTCGACTCTTGGACTTTCTGTTTGAACTCATGAATGTACATCTTCAGACTAGTTTACCATTTTATGTGCCCAAAATATGAGATGCAGTTGTTCACCAGGTCAGAATTCTAACGAAACCAGTGTTCTTGTAGAAGACAAAGGTACCTAGGAGGTTGTCCCAGCTGTAAGGTTTGCTTGCTTTGTTTCAAAACTCGGATTTGAAACTTGTTGGCTAGCATTCATCTCTGATAGGTGGTCTGGAACACTTTAATGGATTTGCCTTTGGATAGAGCAGTTCTACAAGGTTCTTGTAGCAGCCTGCTTTTGATGGATTTGGCTTGCGTTATTTCTGAATCTTTTGTGAAAATTCAAGGAAGAAAAGATGTCTGGTTAGCTTTTGAACTTGGGTTTTTTTTTTTTTTTAAATGAACTATTGGACTTAATGCCTATGGCGTAACATATTTTTAACCACTCCACAGACGCAATTCAATAGCAAACTTCTCGGTGTATAATACTCTCAACACGTGGGATATCAAGCAGTGTAACACATTGAACAACTGTTATGAAATGTATCGTCACTTTAAGAAGTTTTATGATAAGTAGGAGCAGCTAATACTATAATAAATAATAAGATATACCAAGCCTAAAAGGAGATGTCGAATAAAGAGATATCCAAACTAAAAGAAGATGTTAAATAAGAATATAGTGATTGGTCAATGCGAGAAGTTCATATTTGGTTAGTATCATTTATTGATTTAAGAATTAATTAGTAAGAAAATTTTCCGAATAGATGCTAATGTTATTTCTATTTATAAGAAAATTTAATCCAATCAGGGAGGGGCATTCTAGAACTATACTAAATATTATACTTAGAGCATTTGGATAGCATTTATCTGTTCTAAAATATAAATATTTTACCTGAAATATAAGTATATATTAAAATGATACATAGTTTAAAATAAGTTTCTCCGAACATTTTGCAGTGAAATAAATAGGAGAATAATCATGGACAAAATAACTCTTGTGACGGAATTCGAGAGTATAGGATCTCCTAATCCATTTTTTCTCACCCCACGCGTCACTGCACTACACGTGGCAGCAAAGGAGTGTGGTGAGGCTAAATGAAAGCCACCTGCATCTAACCTCAACACCCCACCCTGGTGCTACTTGTCGTGTGGTCATGGGTGGGGTGACGGGATTGAGGGTGAGGAGATCCCGTCCTGAATTCGAGGTGGTCTAATAGTAAAAAAAATATGAGACTTTCGAGTGTGAATAACAATTCGAAACTCGATTCGCTATATATTTTTCCCGTCCCTCATGTTGCGCGCCAATAAAACCATACTCTTCCCGCCAACAAGAACAAAACGGAGGTTTTGGGCAATGCTAAGGAGCGCCGCCTGAAGAATCGAAAAAGCATGGAGATTAAGGTGAAATGCGGTTGCGGAGAAGGCAAGTGTCTAGAATGGGCTATTGTGGAGCTCCAAGGTGTGGTTGAAGCCCAACCTTCCTTTCAGAATCGCATTCAGAATCTTAAGATCGGGCTTCTTTGCCGACCTTCTTCTCAGGTTCTCCTAAAGTTCCTTCACTCTCTTCTCCGCTCGGCTAAAGTCTCGATTTCGGCGATGAAATGTTTGGTGGTTTTTTTCCAGGAGAATTACACTTTCACAGTTGGGTATCATGAATTGACGGGATCAAAGGTGCCTGTAAAGAAGCCGATGCTCGTGTTGAAGAAGATTAAAATCCCTGGTGAGGTAGAGAAAGAATTTAACGATTCTTCATCACCAAGAGTGGAATTAGACGTTATAGGAATAATTCGTCACAGGATTCTATTCAAAACCAGGCCCAAGGCGCTCATATCCAGTAAGAATTTGCATACAGCTTTTGCATCGTTAGAAAATGATAATATTACCCAGAACTTGTGCGTGCTTGTTCTTGTGTTTTCTCTCTCAACTTGTTTATTGCCTTTCTCAACGTGTGTATGCAGTGAAGTCTATTTAACAACTTATCTCTCACTTGCTGATTTCTCATTTAGGGTTATGCAATCAGAAGGTTACTTTTTTTTCTGTTTCCAGAGGTGTTTGATGAGTATATTAACTCGTCACTTAACAAACTAAAAAATCTGAATTATTTCACGAATTCGGCTTAGGTGTTATGATCGCTTTACATATCCCGGCATAGTCGTCGGGAGCATCTAAGTTAATGAAGTAATGTTGTTTTTATGATCTCAGGGAAAAGAGGGAGATATATTATTATGAAATTTTATATTTTATTTTATAAAGCCGGTAGTTTCGCTGGAAAGAAACTTTCTAGGTATTGTTTGATGTTGTTAAGATATATGGATATGTGTTGTTATTGTTGTTGTATGTTTGAACTTCTTTGGGAGGAAGATATAAATTTCTAAATGGTTTCCTCTTTCTTGGCTGCACAGGGCCCAACCTCCGGGATAGGATCCCCTCACCGCAATGGGGATGCGGTAATGCGTGACCGCGCGACACGTGGCATCAAGGGGGTGGTGATGCTAGATGCAGTTGACCTTCATCTAGCCTTATCACCCCCATTGCTGCCACGTGTCGTGTGGTCACAAAAGGGATGAGGAAAGTGGGGATGAAGAGATCCCAACCCCCAACCTCCTCCCAACGGTAAAGACAGATTATCAAGTTCAGTTGTGGCTAAACAAGTATAGAGTCTCCTACATAAGAAAAAAAATACTCTGTCTTGGATGAGATCGCCTAACCCCCCCTCCCCTGACCCCCTCAACAACCGCTTGACACGTGTATTCTTTAAAAAAAATTCACTTTTCGGGTCTTGCTGCACCCTCGGGAAAAATATTTACCCAATGTATTTTCTCTCTCCTCACCCCAAAGCTAATTCATCTTCTCTAAACTCCATTCCTCTCATCTTCTTCTTCAAGCAGCTCTCTCTACCAAGTCCTCTTAACCCCTGCCATCCCGGAGCACCTTCGGCCGGAACTATTGCGGCTGCCTCGCCACCGGATAGTATTCACAAGCTCCCCTAAATTTTTCCTCTACTGAAGACATCTCAGTGTTCTACAATGCACAAGTACAGAGTTTATATATGTTGAGAATCCATCTTCCCCACCTCCCCGCCCTCCTCCCCCTACTGCTCCCACTGTTTAATACCACTTCACATATGACATACATGAAAACTTTGTTCAAATCACACAAATTAAAAGAAAGAAATAGCAGATTTGAAGTGCAAGAAGTTCAAGCTACACAACTTCCAAGTGCCCCATTTACCATATATTAAGTCTTTGTCCTGTTCTTTGACATGCTTCAACTTCCTTTCTTTATGGCCCATACAGTCTTACCTCCGTTTTCTGCAACCTTCCTAGTCCTCACCCTCATTTCCATACAAAGAATAGATCGGTCAAGAAAGCATTATGTGATGATGGGTACTGATTTTTATCAATTCAGTCATGGCTTATGGAGCTAATTTGTGCAACTTCTTAGTGACAAAGCATAGAAGTGCAAGTGCACTGACGCTCCAGGTTGGTTGTTCTGCACATTTTATCAAACACCTTCAATGCACAAATCCAAGGTCCGGTGGCGAGGCAGCCGCAATAGTTCCGGCCGAAGGTGCTCCGGGATGGCAGGGGTTAAGAGGACTTGGCGGGGAGAGCTGCTTGAAGAAGAAGGGAGGAATGGAGTTTAGGGAAGAGGAATTAGCTTTGGAGTGAGGAGAGAGAGGGGGTGCAGGTCTGTGCAAGACCCGAAAAGTGAATTTTTTTTTTTTAAGAATACACGTGTCAAGCGGTCGTTGAGGGGGTCAGGGAAGGGGGGTTAGGCGATCTCATCCACTATGAAGGACTTTCACGTGTCCTTTAGCAATTTGTATGTCTATGTAGCTTCTGATTAGTGATTGACTCCCTAATGTTCTTCACACTATGTTCTTTTTTGGCTTTGCAATATGATGTAATAAAACAAAATAACTCACTAAATTAGCTGCGCTTCTTATATTGTGAAATAACAGTTGATGGACACATCTTGACGCAATTTTCATTATAGATCATCGGGAAACAATTTCGATGTGTTTCTCACACATAGATATGGTTGCGTACATCCAACCCTCCATATCCAAGTAACAGTTGATCGACACAGCTTGACGCAATTTTCATTATGAGTTATCGAAAAACAACCTCTGTGTGTGTTTCACACAGATATGGCTGCATACATCTGACCTTCCCATACCTCTTCATAGACACGAGCCTCAAAAACAATAGAATAATATTATTGTAGTTGTTGCCTATGGTACAGCGTAACTTATCTTCCGTCGACCTTCATTAACGAAGACAAGGAGTGAAGATCTGTTCTGTTTTGAATCTAAAACTTGCTTTGCTTGGAATGTGATTACCTCTATGATCATCTGCAAGTGATCTGCATGGTATTTCTGGAAGTGATTTGAAAAAGTAGCAGGGCTACTTCGCAAGTTTCCCGGGAGAAAGATTCGTCAATATGGAACATGTTGCTTCTATTATCAAGGAGCAAGGGATATCAAAGTAGCTACTTTTTCGATTTATAGCTATTGGAACTTCACCTACTGTGTCAAATAAATCAGAAGTCACACCTAACTCCAAAATGTTCGTTTGATGGAAAATGTTACCAGTGATAAAATTACAATGGGTGGCCAGTATAATCTCACTACTCCGGTCAAGGGTACGCTGGACCAGTTCTCACTCTCAACATTTCAGTCCTTTTACTCCTTTCCATGGCATCTACCAGCCAGACAATGCTTTCTTTGATCCCTACACTGAAACCACACAACAACAACAACCATATCAGAAAACACCGGACTGACACTTGCATAACAAATGAATGTAACATCTACAACAGAGTGGCTCAAAACAAGTCTTTCCAATTGTATAACCACTTGTTTCGCAGTCGGGTTTTGTTCTCTTACCCTTCGTATGCTGAAACATGATAGAAGGAGAAAACTCTCTCCTTCAACTTCTTGAGATCAAGATAACGAGATATTTCTTCAGCCGTTACTGCTTCTGCATGATCCTGCAATGAAAATGGAATGTCTTAATCAATTACATTTACCATCTTTTTGCCAAGAGACGCACAGATGAAACATCAAACAACCAAGGGTGCGTTCTATGCACTTTTCACAACCAAGGTGGTGTCAGAAAATACCATCTTATTTGCCAATATCAATATAGGTGCTCCTTCCAGATCCTCGTGCCGAAGAACCTTTTCTGTATATGACAAGAAAACAGCCAGCAACTTGATAACGTATATTTTGAACCTCAGGCCATCAGATCAACATGTGACAGCTCCAGTTCAAAATATTAATAGCTTAGAACTGCTTACCAAGAGTCAATTTTGAATCTTCAAAACGTGAAGGAGAGGCTGCGTCAATTACATACACTACGGCATGTGCCTCTTCATAATATTTTTCCCAAATGGGGCGAAGACCAGGCTGATGTGAAATGATAATTATGAATCAATGGTGAAATAATTACAAAGAAAATAAAAAATGAGTGAGCTAACATACCGAGGCACAAGTTGAATGTTTAATCCAATAGTCATGATTAAAGTAAATAACTATAATTTCTGTATTCATTCTGCTTAAGTATGTTTCATATAGATTAGGTGGGAATCTTTGCTTTAGTTACCTCTTCAAATCCTCCAATAGATTGTTTAATCCTTATAATGTATACCTTTGAAGTAAAATTTTCTCAAAAGAAGAAAAAAAGAAAGTTCACCAAACTCAAAATGAAAAATCTAAATTCCTCACCTGGCCGCCTAAATCCCAGAACACAAGCTTGTTTGATACTTCAATTCGAGCAATATTCAGTCCCACAGTTGGAACAATACGATCAGGAGGAAGGCCTTCCAAGTTAGAATATTGTGACTTCAGTTTCTCCAGTAATGTCTAAGAGAAACAACAGATAAGACAATAAATCAAGATGTCATTATTTTCTTAACTAAGCTAAAAGCACGAGCAGCCATCATTCAATAAACTTTTAGAAGGAAAATCCCATCAAGAAGGTCAGAGTAACTCACTGGTGAAAAGAAAGGCAAGCTAAAGAAAAGGCAAAAAAATTAAAATATTTTCATTGATAGTTGTATACAACAGAAAAACAATAATCTAGAAATTCAATACAATTACAGAATATTAATGCATATTTTTAATGTAACTTATTAAAAGAGCAGGGTCTCAAGAGGGGGAAGCTGACATTAATGTACCAGTCATTAACAATGAAGGAATGGGAAAGGGAAACAAACAATACAGTGACGCCCCAATGCCAAACATAATTTTGGGACCTGTTCACTGTAAGTTTGTTTGATGGAAAATTTATCAGTTAAGACATTCCATTTCCTTATCCGTCCTCAGCTAAATCTTCATTTTAGGTCAGCCAAGGCCGTTAAACTTTGAGTATAAACGAAGTATAAGCTGCCTCTTCCTAAAATTCATTTCTCTGCCACATGATATTTTAAAATGGCAGCCTGCGCCAAAAGCCCCAAAGACATAAGGTGGATAGCCCTCTGATTAATAATACGGCCTATGTGAAACCCCCATATCCTTATTCCAAAAGGAGATGAAGCACTAAGTAATACAGAAAATAGAGTTGAACTAAGGAGAATACTAGAAAATACATCACATGCAGTATTGCTGGTTCGATCAAATGAGTGAAAATCTGAATGAATTGGGAGGTACATTACCGTCTTTCCAGCCTTGTCAATTCCAAGGATAAGAACCTGAAACTCTGTTTTGCTTAACGCGTGTTTCCAAAGGCCATAAAACAAGGAAAACATTTCGATTGTGTCTTCCTGACTTGACCGCACCTCACACCAATGTTAATTTCCTTTTCTTGTCATCATGAAAATATCTGAACGAGGAGTGTGTAAGTGCACTCATAGGTTGATTATGTAAAAGATACTATAATACATTAAAATACATGTAAAACAAAAAAGACGAAGCAAGCTGATACCCATGAAATTTCTCAATGAGAATAAAAGAAATTAAAAAGGAACGGTATTTTCCAGTGCTATACACAACCCCTCCTATCATAACAACGCCTATTGGAGCACACATTGAGAAAGAGGAAAAAGCTAAATGCGTTCACTGCTTAGAGAGGACCAATTATTCCTTTGGCTCCTCATTCTGATCCTGAAAAGGTTGCCACTTTAGCTCAAAATACAAGTTTCATAATACAGCAGTATCCACTAATGCAGGGGAAGAGAAGGTTGAGTGCAACTAATGTTTTCTACTGCGTATTAACAAGATCTGGAACTATTCTCAATTCGACTGGACACGCAACTGTTTTAACCAGAGAAAGAAATAAAACTACATAACCAGTGAAATGGAATTATTTTTCACCTCTAATTTACCAGCAATCACCACATTATAGTCTGATGATGTGATGGTCAAAGAAAAGTTGGCAGTTTCAAAGCCAGTGGATACAGCTACATAGTTAGCTTTGGATTTCAGATGAACTTGGAGATAGCATGTGGAAGAATGGAAAACCAGTAATTCCAGAAAGTCCACAACCATTTTAGCCATTCCCACAAAAGGAGGTGGAAAATGGCAATACCTCCCTCCCTAATAGGCAGTGTATCAAATATTTGTGATCTGACTTTTACAGGGTAAAACCCATCCAACCGACAATATTTCAAAGGTAGTTATTTGATCTATTACCGCAACAATGCAAAGAATAAATGCAACAAAACTATCACATACTGATTTAAGAAAAGACAAATACTTCTGAGATCTCGACGCCTAGCTTGAGAACAAAGAAATAGAGAATTTCTTAAATTGATAAAAAGACTTAGAATTCATTATCGAATTTCTACTATCAATGCACAAGAACAAATCCGGGACGAAGCAATCAGGTATACTAGAGGCGAATTTGAAATGATTACAAATAAATGGGGAAAAAATGTCAATGGAGAAGACAAACAGGATCAGACCTTTTGAATTTTGTTGCCGCCACGTTGCGGAAAAAGTCTGAAATAATTCCAGCAGGTATAATATTAGCTTATGCAAACTTCAACTCCGATTTTCCTATCTTCAGCTACTTTCTTGAGCTTTTGATAAATCCTGCGCCGCTTCCGATCCCCGGCTGATCCGGATCAGGGATTCTTTTGACGGGGAAGAGGGATGAATCACCTGAGGCCGGATACTCTGGCTCAGGTTCCCTCCCGATGGAGTAATAGTGGATGACATAGAAGACTAAAAGTGAATTAGAATATAAGGTCTGTAATCAGGCGTCGTCACGTGTACAAAAATAGTTTTTTAAAAAAAAATTGTATCACCTATTTGCTTTTGTAAACGTGGAGACACGTGATTGAAGACCTCATATTCTACTTCAATTTTAGCCTCCTAGGCTCTCTTTAATTTTTGTCCCTCATTTCATCTTTTTTTACCATATTATACTCCATAGACTTGATCTTTATGCAGTACAATCTTTTTCTTGGGGGAACAATTATGCATTATAATAACTTGATATACATAATTACATAATACTCAGGCGTCAATAATATATCATGAAGTCTTTGCATTTCTAATAATTATGTACACATTCTTCCTTGATTTTGAAATATAATAGAATAAAACAAAATGACTCACTAAATTGGTGGTGTTTCTTATATTAAGAAGTAGCAGTTGATCGACACACCTTGACGCAATTTTTATTATGGGTCATCGATAAACAACCTTTGTGTGTTTCCAACATATGGGTATGGTTGCGTACATCCAACTCATACCCGCCATAGTCAAGAGCCTATAAGACAATGTGGTAATGTTGTTGTTGTTGAAGTTGGACTTTAAGTTATAGTATGTTTAAATCAATTTTCATTATTTATTCTTTTTTAATAATGTAAACATTCATCATCGTTTAATTCAACTAATAAATTATAAGGTGACATAAAAAGATACCTTATTACAAATACAGGGGTCACTACAATATCTTGATTATATCACTTGCATTTTATTATTAATATCCTCTTAATGTTTTTATTTATATACTTATTTGATGTGATATTGCCAATGTTCACAAAAATTTCTGATACCTCTAGTTGAATATAAATTGATTCGGCTAAAATCATTTGTCATGCCAATAGTTCAAACCAATGCTTGCTATCATCATAGGATAGGATACGTCTATGTTCGTTGAAAAATGTATGTGTTAGGCACATCAACCTCTTGCCTTGAAGTGCAAATTGACACATGAACATAGGTCTTTTTATGTGCTAAACTTCAAAAGTATAAGTTTTAACCGTCTATATAAAAAAAGCTTTCTTACTAAACTAGGATTCCGCGTTTACGCAACGTCTAGAAAAGACGAATTGTTTCACGATCTGATATGCGCGTCCTATGTAGAATTCAAACACATGTATTAGATCATGCATGATCTATTTTTACATATTATAGATCGGAGACTTGATATTTAATATTTGGCACGATTCACATGTGTTGATTTGTTTGTGTTTTATTTTTGGCTATGCCCATAGTATTTTGTATATGTATCCATTTTATCATATACAATTTGTATTTTACTAAAAAAAAAGTAGAAACTATTAGTCAAGTTGTCAAATTTGAATAAAAAAGTATAAGTTGTAAAATCATTCCTCACAAAATGAAATTAAAAAAGAATATATGTGTAGTGATAAATAACAAGAACAAATTGAATGGTCCAGTAAGACTTGAGCTCTGTAGGACTCCCCAGTCTCGACTCCAATGGCCGACTCCTCATCGCTAGCCACCCAAATATGCAACCAGATAAGCTCTGTTTTCTCCAAACCTATATCCACCCCCGCCGCCCTCACCGTATTGGTGGATGAAATCGCCGCCGCCGCCTCTCGCAAGGGCCGAATCTTTGTCTACGGTGTCGGACGGGAAGGTCTGATGCTAAAAGCTCTGTGTATGAGGCTTTTTCATCTAGGCCTCTCAGCTCACTGCGTCTTCGACATGACCACTCCTCCAATCGCCTCCTCTGACCTCCTAATCGCATCCGCTGGTCCCGGCGGCTTCTCCACCGTCGATGCAATTTGTGATGTGGCTAGATCGAACGACGCTCAAGTGCTTTTGCTGACTGCTCAGCCGGAATCTGGATCGTCTGTGAAGCGTGCGAGTGTGATTGCCTATGTTCCGGCGCAGACTATGGCGGATGATGTCGGAGGAAGGGGATTGGATTCGGAAGCGGCGGCGTTGCTTCCGATGGGGAGTCTGTATGAAGGCGCCTTGTACGTGTTGTTTGAGATGGCGGTGTACAAATTGACGGAAGTTTTAGGGAAGAATCCTGAAGCTGTGCGATCTCGCCACACCAATTTAGAGTAAGTAAAGCAACTGCTTCCTCAAAAAAGAATACAGATTTTTTTTCCTTCAAATGCATCTAATGAGTTACTTCCCTTCGTATGTTTTGTAATTCGTACCATGTGTTTTTGTGTATGCTTTGGTTGTTCAATAGACATACTATTCTTTTATTTTGAGATATATGTAAATTGTATCATGTGTGTTTGTGTATGTTTTGGTTGTCTAATAGACACATTCTTGTAAATTAACAATACAGTTTCATGCAATTTTCATTTGGTCATCTAAAAAACTTTTGTATTTTTATGTTTTTGTAACACATGAGTATGATTGCATACATAATTGTTTTTAGTTTATCAAAAATTAAAGTGTGAACTGTGAACTTGGAGGACTTTAGTTGTCAAAAATTGGAAAAGAAAAAAGCAAGAAAGCAAATGAATCTTCACAGGTTAAAATGATACATGAGTAACGAGATCAAACAAGATTTATCAAATTACCCTCAAGATTAAATAAAGTTAATCGGGAAAAGCATGTTTATGTTTAGAATTTCCAAACTCTGAATTGGGAATACATTTCGGGCTAAATGGATTCTCAATGTCAAGTACAGAACCGACTAAATCACGAACATGGCGACGCATTGTTTAATGTAATATATTGGGTACGAGAATCGTGAAGTGCCAACTCATTCCACCGAGCAAAACCTTAAAATTGTTTATACATGGTTGAATTCTTAGCATTTCTTTCCTCGATCATCTACATTAGTTTAATGAAAATAGGGTATGTGTCAAGAAGTCTTTTGTTTGACCAAAGGTCAATTTTCAGGTATCATGACCTTCAGCTAATTTTGTTTTTTTACCTAGTTGGGTATGATATTAAAATGATGATTTGTTTTTCTACTCGTAACGATACATAATTTGCAGATTTTCAAATAACTAAACACTGAAAAACATCAGAAACAAAAGAAAGTCAAAACAGCACCGCCAAAGAAAAAGTCATGATATATTTCCGTCAAAACAAAAACAAAAGTTATAATACAGTCACTATACTATATACCGAGAATAACATGTACCTTGTCCTTCCAGATGACTACACCCTAAAACAATACCAACTCAAACATAGACCAACCCAGAAAAGGAAATAAATAAAAGGTCATAAACAAGCGAAGAACCTTCTCCATGCGGCCCCACCGTCCGCACAATTCCAATTTCCAGACACCGTTCGGGCCGTTCCTAAATTTGCATGACCCTCGGTGTCCCTGATTTATTTAATTATCTGACGGCTCTGATTTCACCCCCATCTCTGGTTGCTGCAGCTGCAAATCATTAACCATCTCCGCCGCTCCGCCGCCGTCGTATCTCGCTCGTTTCATGCCGATCGTAACACCAAACAATTTCGCCCTCGTCCCCACTATTTCCATCAGATTCTCCTTTCTGGAACCGGTGATCGTTTCTTCTGTCTCCACCGGGCACAGCCTCGTCTGCATCAGGTCCAGAGCCATCGGTGGCTGACTACGACTATCGACGGCAGATTGATTGCTGCCGCCGCTACTATTAGCATTGCAACTAGCATAACTAGACATTATATTGAATATATTACTACACATACTCTTCATCTGCTTTAGCTCCTTGTTGAGGTGGAGATTCTCTTTCCTTAACCGCTCGTTCTCGCCGATTAGCTCTGCCGTGCTTCCTGTCGCCCCAGCGCTCCCTTCCCGAACGGGGAACGGCGAACAGGTTGAAGATAAAACTTGCTCTTCACCTGAATCCGAAGGAGAAACCGCAGCCAGCTGCTCTTGCACAGACACCGCAGCCGCTGCAACAACAGGTGGTACTTGTGCGGCCGCACCAGGACTGCATACTTTCCGCCGTTGTATATCACACAGAAGACGTTTTTCGCCTCTTCTGAAGCATTCGTTTGAAAACTCCCACCGATCAGAAACTACCTTACGAAATCCCTAAATCTCAAGATGAAGAAAAAACAAACGCTTCACCGATAAAGTAAAGGAATTCTTTATTCGAAATGAAGTTTTTTTTTTTCAAGTAATACTCACATAGGTATTAAGTTGGCGAACAAAACTGGAGAAATTGTTGTGCTTAAAATACTTAGGAAGCAAATCTCGTGCGAACTCGGTCGGATTCCAGACGACGAAAGCTGAACCGTCCTCGCTCCAAGAGATGATGTCATCAACGGCGGGGTCATCGACGAGCTGGTAAGTTTTGTTCAAAAAAGGCGTCGCAACAGATCTAGCTGAATCACCAGCCGTTGATTCTGCACCGTTCCGATCAACAGGAGGTGGTGCCATCTCCTGAGGCTTACCTGTAAACCAATCGTAGTCATCAACAACAACTCAATTATTCACAAAAAAAAACTACAGAAAGGATTCGTTGAATTATACGCACGGGGAGATGTTGAACGAAGGTGGATTAGCAGATCTGGAAATGCCCGTGAGGAAGAAAGGTGGAGCAAATGTAAAATGGTGGTTCTAGAAAGTTCGCATAGAAAATAAAGGTAGGTGGGGAAAAGGACGGAGAAAACGGGAAGAGAGAGAAAGAAGGCAGAAGGGAATGGCTAAAAGGAAAAGGGAAAAGTAAACCGAAGAAAGAACCAGAAGCTACTGCCCCACGGCTTTTCGAGAAGTTTCCTTGCACGTGTCGTTTCTTAAGCGGCACCCGCGTTCCGAGTTCCCACTTTGCGTCTCAATTCTTAGAGTTAAATGTGAAATTTCTCACATCAGACGTCACAGCTTTAAAGAGTATGAATGGAAGATGTAAATCAAGAACCCAACGATTTTTTAGATTAGATGAGATCTTACTCAGTGACCCACACAAAACAAAATGTATCACACAAACTAAATCTTTGGCTTAACAGAACACTGTGATTATCTCTAAAATATAACTCTTGACTTATTCTAATTTGCGTCCCAATTCTACTTATTCCAGCGGAATTTCGTCCAACAAAATAATTCAGTGGAAATTTCGCACCCAATGCTATTATAAATGGTTTTAGGATATTTTACTAACTTCTGATATAATAAAATATACATACACATGGATATGTCAAGGTGATCTAATGATTTTTCATATAAAATGATTTGGGAGTAATTTATGGTACATTGTTTTATAATTATTTCAAAATTTATTTTCTATTATAGTGATCTTACAAGAGAAAAAAATGTAAGCTTATGTCTTTTTGAATTTTGGTTATATGATTTATAATTAAATCCTAATTGGTTATTTACGAAAGGTTATGTCTTTTAAGTTAAGAGAAACAATTCTTCATTAAAAACACATATCTATTTATCAAATGGATGATATACCAAAGATTATGATGGACGTATTTTCTGGTTACTTATAAATATGGATGAATGTCATATCTTCACCCTGCCATTGTTTTTACTTATCTATCAAAGTAAACATTAAAGCAAGGGTTAGTGAAGAAAAACATGCATTCAAGTTTGAGATTGTCTACGTCAAAATTGAGGTTTTCATTGACCAAAGACGCTTCCGCTCATCGATCATAGAGAAAGGTACGCTTTCGCTAAGCATTATCTTATAGTTATTATGAAATGATTATACATATAAAGACATAAATTTCTAGATTCTAAAGAATTAGTTGCTTACCTATGATATCAGAGTCAGATTTAGAAATGTATGTTTTTCATACTTTTGTTGTTCACGGTAATAAAATTGATTCAATGTCTATTAAACTTTTTTTTTTATACATTGAATTCCTAATTTAAATCATCTACATAGTTTTATAGTGTTAAAACAATAGATTTTGCTCCCACATGACATACCTTAGTTGGTACCCGGGTTTGTATTTGCTCCAAGAAGTCAAGATATTTAGTTGGTTCAAAGACAAAGAAGTGTGTCCTTGACTCCGTTGGAAATGAAAATAAATTTTTTCCCCTTCACAATATTTAGTTGAATGGCACAGTAACCTCATGTTTAAACGACAGTATTCGGAGAAAATTACCCTAATGTCAGATCACTACTAATTTTACAAGCAAACACATGTCCTTTACAAGAGATTACACGCCAACCCACGAAAAACAAATGCTTTAACGTCTAGGTTTCACACTTCAATCAGGAAAACTATGCACTATTAGCGGCTTCAGGATCTTTCTTTACCTGGATGGACATGATAAATACAGTTTTGGTGTTAGCCCTTAAGTCTATTCTTCTGAACTGAACCTGGATAAGCTTTGCTCCTGAAGTTAGCTTGTGGGGAAAAACCTTTCTCTGAACAAGTTTCCACGTCCCAATTGCCATAAACAAGCTGCCTTCCTGCACCAAGCTTCTCAGGCTGCATTCTTTGCCTGGGAGCACTGTGGGATCTTAATTTAGCGAGCGATGATTCTGTGTTTGTCATGTAGTTGGGGTAACCCACATATTCACCAAACAAGCTTCTTGAGCACTCGCTTCTTGTAGGAGTGAAGGGAACTCTTTGGTTGGCACTTCCAGGCCTAGAAGCAGAAGATCGCCCATGTGGGCTGTTTTCGGCTGTCCATGCAAGTACATGATCTTCTTGTTGAGGGAACGTTGGCGACTTTAGAGATGTTACTTCCCCAGAAGATACACTTGGGTTTGGTTTCTGATATTTCATTGAGAGCCCTGACATTGAATCCCATTTTGTAAGTCCCTGCCTATTCTCTTTCCAAGCAGCAAAATATTGCGTCCCTTGGAAGGTGCTCTCCGCCTGCCTGGAGTGATTCCGAGGCTTCCAAGTGTCTATTTCAAGTATCTTGTCAGTTTTTTCATCCTCAAGACTAACTTTCTGAAATGAAGCGTCAGTATTGTTCCATGTAGATTCCTCCATCCAGCGATCCAACCAACTCGACGTCAAGCCCACGTTTCTGACATTGAGATCAAACCTTGAATTTGAACCTCCCCTCTGCAAATTTCGGAATATTAGAAGCATATGTAAAATATTATAATGTAAAACACTTGAAAAGGGCTTTTACAACAACAAAACAACAATACTCCAGCCTTTCTTTAGTAAGTGCTGTTGATAATATGGATCACTCAGTCAGTATCATGCTTTATTCCAAGACATGTATTCTCTGATGCTCGAAGTGTTGTATTTTTTTCAATGGACTTGACAAGCTTTTGTTCTTCAATAAATGTTCAAGCAGTCCTGTTTTTGTTTAATTGTACTTATTGTTGTTAACTTGTTTCTTCTTTCATATTATGATACTTGCTGTCATGGACGTGTCAAGGATCGTGTAAGAAGAAACTAGAAATGAAAAACAAGCATACCTTCAGGCTTGGTCCATGCTTGCCACCAAATGGTCGTTGTTGATCATACTTGCTGTATTTTGTATTACCCTGCACACATGACATAGGAAGCTGTAAACCAGGAACAGGAGTTCAGCATAGTCACACATCAAAGTAAATCACTAAACAGATATCAGGCTCCTTATTAAACAATCAGAAATATTAGAAAATAACAGCAGGAAATCATTTCTTTGAACTGAAAACTGACACGTAAGAGAACTGAGTTCTAAGATATCTTGACAGCAGAGCTGTGCTCTTTCTGAAATATAGGCATTAAGTACTCACTTCTGTCAAAGTGATAGACTAACTTCAGATACCAAACTGAAATCATTTCTTTGAACTGAAAACTGACACGTAAGAGAACTGAGTTCTAAGATATCTTGACAGCAGAGCTGTGCTCTTTCTGAAATATAGGCATTAAGTACTCACTTCAGGAGACGGGATTTTATCACCCCCTACCACCAAACTGAGGAAATTTAGGGATTCATTTCCCTTTGAAACTCGGTCTGTTGTTTCATACAATATTCCATCATCTTTTGACTTAAGAAGTGTGCATAATCCAAGATAGATTTTCCCGTTCTTATGTCAACCGCTTTCTGGTTTTTGAACTGTTGCATAATGTAACAGACACACTTGAATTGTTTGCTCAACTTGGCACAGTGTGAATAAGTTGAGTTTGCTAATGTTTTGTGAGGATGCCGCTTATATTTCAACGGGAAGAAGACATGTATTGCGTAGATTTTCCACTAGCGACAAAAAGGGGCGCAGCCTTATCCTAAACTTTGTGCAAAAGGCTGTTTCCGCGGGGCACTCAAACAGTACCAAGTATCAACCTGAGTATACTTCAGGCAATGAGTTACTTTCGACAACAGTACTCCAGTTTAGGAAATGTTAGAAAAGATAATCAAGATATGGATCTACGTAAACAAAAAACAACAAACACCAAGCTACCTCCAATGATAGCACACCCGCAGTTGCATTAAAGTGAAAAACATGCTTAATCAGGGATCAGAGGAAAAGAAATAACACTATCAAATAAAGCAGGTATTAATACTAAGTTGGCAACATACCGAGGAAAAGTATCCATCTAATCAATTGAAAACAAACCATGCACTAAATAAAAGATCAACAAGAAAACATGTATGATTTAACTTTAAACATGTGCCAAGCAAATCTGAAGCTTCATAAAAAGGTAGGACATTGTACAGAACTTACAGCCAGAGGCAATTGTGAGGACTTCGAAAAAGACCGAGAATACCCAGTAACGCAAGTCCTACTAGAACAGGCTCGAGCCTGTATTCGAGCCAATGTCTGCATTCGACGAAGCATATCCGCACTTTGCTTCCTAACTATTCGTCCTCGTACTATGGCTTGAAGCTTCACCAGTCCCTTAAGGGCCCTAAGTGCTCTCCTTGCCTGTAAACCAATAACATCGAATTTATCTTGCAAATCAGGCATATTGACAATCAGAAAGTTGTATTCTGAGGTAGAAACACAAACGTTAAGCAAAAGTTATAAGTTTATAAGCTTCTTCTGCCTCTAACTAATTGATCAACAATGAAAATTAAAATTGAGCACTAAATTGAAATGAGCAACAATGCAGCCTCCTATCTGGACATATAGAATTTTGCTTCTCATGAAAAACTTCAACTAAAATCTCAACAACAAAGAAAGAATTTTCAATAGCCATATTTCGAAGTGATCTACGATTTTGACAGAAGAAGCAAACCACGGGAGAGAGTGAAAAGGCAATAAAGGATAAAATTGTGAACAAACGATTTTCAATCTTGCGTATGGTGTTCTTTAGCTATTGTCTCTCGAATAGCATCATCATATGTTTGAGAGTAAGCATATATGTTACATAGTCCAATATTAAACTGTGGAAGTATTGATTGGCTTGCTACGTTGCAGATACACTAACCTCTGGATATCCTAAATGCTCTTCGCTAGATGAAAAAAGGTCAAGTTAAACTCTTTGCAAAGTTGGATATCTTAATCTTAGGCAAAACTGCTTTTTCATCATATGCTCAATAAGATTAGCCAAATTCAGACACCAAAAAAAGACCTTCATGTGAACCAAAATGAGAAGCAAAAAAACGGTTGATGGTGGATAAATTAGCACGCATTGTAAAATATGAAGTCGAACATATAACAAACAAGGGTCACCTCCTCAAGGTTTAGACTTTAACAGACAACCTCACGTGAGATAAGCCAACTTCAATTCATCAGCAAAAACACATTTCTCTCAAAAACGTCACACCCCTGACTGATACTAGCAACTAAGTTGTTCAACCAAGAAGTTAGTGTTACTGACAAGTCATCCTGATGAAAAAAAGTACATAAAAGTACTCTAGAATGTGTTCTAAAGTTACACAAACATGAACAACGTTTAATTGGAGAAAGAAGTGAATCATAGATTGGAACAGAGTTGACTGAACTTTGAAAGATGAAGTCGCCGAACGTTCAGTGAGTTCCACCAAACATTTGGTGAAAGATTCAAAGTTTGGAGTGAGATCAGAGGCTCAGCGAACGCTTGACCGAATGTTCGGTGAAAGTCACCAAATGTTCGATGACAACGTTCAATGACCTCAGCAATGTACATTTTCATGAAATGATGCAACTTTTGCATTATAGAATGTCTACTTTCAATCTTGAACAGTAATAAACTAAATTTGGAAGTTAAATTCAGCAGAGAAGTGTTAAATTAACTTCTTTCTTGTAAACCAAAGTCCATAAATACAAGGATCAAAAGGTTTCGAAAGGATGTCCTTGAATGCTTTTCAAAGTTTTGAAGTGATCCTTGAAAAGCTCTTTGAGTTGCAGAATTACTCCTTGTCTTGTTTCCTCTTCCTCTGGTATTAAACATTTCAAATAGATAAGTCCAATCTTTCTCTCGTAGATCAAATGAAACATAAGACCATTGTTATACCTAAGAAGTATTTGTCACATAGTCCATCTTGATCATTGGTGAAGACAAAATTGCTTCAAAGACGGTGACATTTGTCATATCTCGGCTATTCCCTTATCTTGATTTATCATTTTCTTTTTATTTTGTTTTCATACCGTTGTGATTCTTCCTACAATTCATTATATTTACGAAGGAAACTTCATCTTTTGGTGAATTACTCCATTGATGTTCTCTTCCATTTTCTATGTACTTACATTGTGATTTCATAAATGATTTATCATCTTTCACGTCCTCCAAGCCTAATTTCCAACACATCCTAGAGTTATTTGAGAAACAGGTAGACTGAGCACAACCTACACGCTCACTAGAAAGCGCAAAAACTGCATGGAACTTGCAGCTGTAGGATCAGACCTCTACTTGATGTAACTAAAGTTCTTGTAGATATTGGTCAAAACAAATAATTTACATGTTTCAATAATTTGAAACCAGAAAGCAGCTATCATGAGCATGGTTTCACTTTAAACATTAGAAATTGACTTTTGAAACTCCCCCAATGCTAATCAAAAACTGTAGAAGGAACCAATAGGTAAATTAGTAGACAACAAAGCAAAACCAAATAGCACTATAGACTGCACAAGCCAAAATAAATAAATAACATTTGAACTGTGAAGCTTTTCCAATTGAAGATGGCACTTGGCTCCCTAACGACCTAGACTGCACAGGCACAAAGGAAACTTTCCTTTTTCTGTGCGTAAAATTCAAGAAATCTCAGTGTTTTTCTTTTCCACCAATTATCCCATAAAATTCGATCAAAATCACATCATCTTTCCGGTTAAGTTGCTCCAACTGTTATTTATCAAACACCAAATGGGGCTTAATGCAATAGGGGCAATCCAGGAATTAAATTCCGAGATTCTTTCTTTCTTTTAATTTTCCAAAATTTTGGGAAGACAGAACTTCGGGGGGAAAGAAAAAAAAAAGAACGCCAACCAGATAAGCGCGGAAAGCCGACTGGATCTTAACAGCGGCAGATTCCCGCCGCCAGTCCCGACTGCTGAGGCTACTTCCACCGCCACCGTACGCCGACGGAAGACTTCTACTAGTCCCACTACTGGTCAGTCTAACAACCTCCGCAGCAGCTTGGGCCGCCGCAAGAGCAGCCTCCGCCACCGCCGCAGTGGCCGCCGCCACAGCAATGGCATGCTTATTCGCATCCACGTCCTCTCCGGCCCATGCTGCCGCTTGCTGAGCTAAACTATTGGTTTCAGAGGACTTAAATTGACCCCTTTTGAAGCCGGAATTGCTTTTCCTTGACTCTTTGGTCGCCGGAGAAGTGGAAGGGGATTTCTTGGAGGAGCCCAGAAGCGAACGAAGCCACCTGGTGGCTTTGCCCATGTCACATTGGGGGAAAAGATACTACAGAGAATGGAGTTGGAGAAAGCATTAGCGGTGGAAGAGAGACGAGGGAACTGTGGGAGAGTGATCTGATGGGACTAGTGAAATACCTACTATCACTACACCCTACAAGTTGTTCATTGTTTTGCTGTGGGAAAAAACAACTAAATTGATTTAAACTATAAATTTATATTTAAAAATATCAAAAGTTTACTTGGATAACATGTATTTTGATGGTTCATATAATAATCTATTTTTGTTTATATATTTTTATTTGTACTATATATCGATTCAAGACGCGATTCATCGTCTATTATGTGTTAATGTATTTGGTTAATATCTTCTAATCTAATTTATAATTGTTCGTAAATATTCTCATATAAATTTGGATAACATAGGAAATTGCAAGAAGAAACGCATAAAATTGTTTTAGAAATTGTTCCAAATTTATGTAAAAGTATATAAGAAGTTTGATTGGATGAATGAGTTAAACTTGGATTAGATCAAGAGAGCATACTCTCAATTTTGAGTTCGTTGTATAACCATACACTGAATCCATCTGTTTGTGATCATACTCTGAATTCTGAGTTTGACATTAGAGCTGAGTGGTAGACGATAGATTTTGAGCTTGATCTCTAATTTGATATGAATATGAAGTTACTATTTTTTGATCGAATGCACCATTGAACATTTAGCATAGAAGATTGCTGAACGTTTGGTCATTAGTTTGGTGACAAGTGTTCGGTATATAAAAACATCTAACTTCTCACTTTGCCATTATGTAAACTTTATTATGGTCAACCAGTGAATCGATAAGATATTAATTGATTATGTGATAGTGATAAATGTGCAAAGTACAAGTATGCTCTCTTCTCTCTCATTATATGGTTTTTGAATCCAACCATCTTTACCCAATTATCTCATAACTTTAATTATTGTGCAAACCTTCTTTTTTTTAATCACTTTTGAAAGCTTAGATGTTTGGTAGTTGGGTATGGGAGCAAGCAACCATATCTATAGAAACAAGACTGGTGAGGAGCATTGTGTGGATCAAGACATAAGATCACATCTAATTTAGAAGTTCTTTGGGTTCGTGCTTTGCATCCTCCAAACATGTTCCTTGAGACTGGTATGGTAGAAACTCTCAATACGAGGGATTTCATCTTATTGGTCGAAGACGGGTGAGAAAGAAACAAAATTCAAAATGGTGAAAATGACAAACTAAGTGGGATGAGTTGAACGTGCTTTAAAAATGCAGTATCATTTAAAAGAGGTATAGCCATATCTGGTGAAGATGAAGAGAGAGACGCAGGGTATGGGGTTTGCTATTTAGTTGTCGGAGGACCACTGGAGTACTCACTCATGGCCAAACAAAAGAAAATATCTGGAGCTACCATTCGGATATCGCCAATTTACTATTTTCATCAAAAAAAATCACAAAAATCAAGTTGCTTATGTTCAAGTTCCAACTAGGACATGCGTAGTATGGACGTAATACTGTTGTTTTAAACATTAATGACGAAGCCATTGTATCCGACCTAGTTGGATTAGAGGGTTGCTGGTCCGATTTGCAGTAGCCACCTCGCAGTGAGTCTCTGACAAAGCCTTACCAACCTAGGAGGCTGTTGAGTTCTTGATTTACATTCTGTACGAAACTCTTTGGGACTGGAGAGGTGGGGGCACACAGTGTTAGAGATATTGGTCTTTTGCTCCAAAAGTTAACTATATGTAGGTATTTGTGCATCTTATTACCTAAGAAACAATGACGAGGAAGATTATTACTTGCCTACAGATACATATGAATTACTAGGTCCATCTGTATGTTTAATAAATATATTGTAGGTGTTGTTAAGATCACAGATGCTGTTTATTAGCTAAATGTGTAGTTTTCGTGAGTTATTATACAAAATTCAGGTTTACTGTATTTGGATCTTTTCTTTTCTCTTTTGGATGACATCTACAATGGAATCAAATAATTACAAGTATATACATAAAATGAATAAGTACTTGGTTTATCCAACGAGATATATTTGCAACAAAACACATAGGATTTTAGTAAAACATATAAAATAAGTAGACAAATATAAAAATATACAATAAGTAGACATATAGACCTACTAGATTTAAAGAAAATTTACACAATATTTTATGAACATACATGATGGCTATCACATGTACTGAAGATAAACTTATCTTTCAAAAGAAAAAGGTAGACACGAGCATGGGAGCTGGGGAATTGACTGAGGATTGGAGGTATGTATTCTGGGAGAGCATGTCTACCATTGGCACTGGCGAGAGTCTTTTGAGAGGCTACCGAGACTCTTTCAAATGAGAGATTTAATAATAGCATGGAATTTTGTGACCTAGGGTTGCATGTTCGAGTCGCTTGAAACAGCTTTTCGCACAAAAGTATAGGGTAAGACTGTATATATTAGATCACAAAACAATCCGATCGCTTCCTAGACCCTGCTCAAACGCAGGAACGTGGTGACGGAAAAAGTGCCCATGGAATACGTTTAGTCGTCCGAAAAAACTTACAGCCAATTAAATAAGTAGATTGGTTGAGCCATGTGCATATAGATACACATTATGTACACTTTATCTGTTTGGTGAATAAAATCGACTATTTTTCTATTAAAAAAAAGAAAGAAGAAAAAGGTAGAATCTTCTAATCCTCTGGTTTCTAATGCAACTCAGACCGATTGTCTTCTCGAATTGCAATCTGACTGGTCGGTCTAATCCGAGCTTGAAGCATACATTCGTTGGTGTTGGAAAAATAAAGCTGGTAAAAATGATTTACGTTTTTATTGTAAAATCACAATAAACAAAATGTAAGGTAAAGTTGTGTATATCGTATTACCAAAATGATTCAGTGTATATCTGATTATACGCAAACGCGAGAGCCTATTATATCAGAAACGCCCTTTTGGTTGATTCACGTCATTCAACTTACTATTTTTTATGTTATAATTTCAAGATAAATTGTAATTATCTAACACAAAATGTGTGACGGTGGTGCTGGTTGGAGATGGGGACCGGCGATTTTAAAGGGCAAAGTCCGGTGGTTTGTGTTTTGGGAAATGGGGAAAGAGGGCCGGAGGGAGATTTTTGATTGGACCATTCCTCTTTCTTACGTGACATTTTAATTAATGTTTTCGTACTTATTACAAATTCAAGTGCACCGGGTTCGATCTCCGCTCATGTGAATAGAGGCCAGTCATCTATTACTTCGTGTGCTGACCGTATGGACGGAAGATTAGTCTTCTGACTTTCGGCTTGGAGGATACCTCGGGGCAACCCATTAAAAAAAATAAAAAATTCAAGTGCACCCATTAAATTTTCATTGGAACAACGGTTTACTCTCATTAAAAGTTCGCAATTTAATGCATATTATATTCATGGGTGCTAAGTGGGTGTTTGAAAGAATATAAAAAAAATGAGAAAACTTGTATTAACCAAGGACACTTCTTTGTTTTAGTCAGGAATGTTAAAGCAACCTAGCCGAATTTACTACTAGGTTTTTCAATTCAAATTCGTTTAGTTAAACAAACTATTTGGCTCGGTTCGTTTACTGTAACGAGCTTCAAATCTTGTTCGATTTTGACTCGAAAATACTGTAACTGTTTAAATGAGCCAAATAGTTTGCAAATTCATTTAGTTAAACGAACTATTCTGCTCGGCTCGTTTACTGTAACGAGCTTCAGATTTTGTTCGATTTTGACTCGAAAACACTGTACCTGTTTAAATGAGTCAAATAGTTCGTAAATAGTTTGACTCGTTTTAGTAAACGAACCTAATCAGTTGTTCAAACTCAACTCATTTAAGTAAAATTAACGAATAAAGTCGAACAGTTTACGAACTGTTCGATTCACCTAACACCCGTAAGCTAAGGCACAACATATAATAATAATCTACACTAACACGTGGTTTACTGCCATTTAAACTTCCACCTTTATGCCAAGTTTACTAAAAAAAAAAGTGCTAAGTGGGTCTTCAAAAGAAAAAGAAAAAATGGCTATGGTTGTAGCATTAAATGGCATTTTATTTTTATAGTTACAATGAGGTAACTTGTGTTGTCAATTCAATTAAATAAATTATATGGCACTTAATATGACGGGATAGATTTTATTCATACCCCTAAAAAATTTGTGATAAAAACACATCTCAACCAAAGGAAATGAAACAATCACAGGAAATAGAAACTAAGGAAGAGGATATTCGCTACTTCCAATTGAAATTTCAAGCAATTCGGTTACAATCGAAAGGGAAGAAGAATGAGGAGAGTTGAGAGAATCTCAGAACTCCATGAACCCAAAATTCTAACTGCCTATTGTAACTACCGTTGGCTATTTATTCAAAATAAAGGAAGAAATACATGAAATTACCAAAAACATCCTTCCCTCTAACTAAGCAGTTGTTATTTACTTAGGGACATTTCCGTCTTTTCTCATTTTAGTTAATTTTTCCCGCCTGGAGTCGTCTTCCTCCTCACATCAGTCCCCGCAACTCATCACCATCAACTGCTCTTCTCTTCGTTCTTGGATCAAGAAACACATATTGACCAATCAGTGCCTTTCTAATTAGCCAGCGTGGCAGTCCATATCCTTCCTCGTGATTGGCTGATGCTTCCTCCTCTTCTTGGCATCATTGTCATTTAACATCAGTTTACTTCCCACATCATCCTCCTTTGGCCCTACTGCAACTGCTCCTTTCCGTGACAATTCAATCATTCCTTTAACACCCCCCCTCAATGCTGACTGCTGATATACGTTACAGACTCCAAGAGAGGCAGTCAGCTTGGACAATCTAGGTGCATCAAGCGATTTAGTGAACATGTCAGCCAACTGATGCTCCGTCCTAATAGGCAAAGATTTTATAACTCCCTCCTGATATTTCTGCCTTACAAAGTGACAATCAACTTCAATGTGCTTTGTTCTCTCATGGAAAACCGGGTTTTCGACTATGTACATAGCACTTTTGCTATCACAGAACATGGCAACTGGTTCCAATTGTGTCTCTTTTAACTCTCTCAACAAATAAACCAACCATTGAATCTCACAGGCTGTGGCTGTCATGGCCCGGTATTCAGCCTCCGAAGAAGATCTAGAAACAGTTGATTGCTTTTTGGCTCTCCAAGACACTAAGGCATCTCCAAAAATACGCAGAACCCAGTAATAGACTTTCTGCTTTCGTTACAACCAGCCCAATCTGAATCTGTAAACGCCTTTAGCCTTATATCTCCTCCTGTTGGGAACAATAAACCTTGTCCTGGTGTGCTCTTGATGTATCTAAGGAGCCTATGTGATGCTTTGACATGTAATTCAGTGGGACAATCGAGAAATTGGCTGAGCTGTTGAACTGTGTATGCAATGTCCGGTCTGGTGATTGTAAGGTACAACAATTTCCCTACTAGACTTCTGTATCCAGACACATCGCTGATCAAAGGTGAATCATTATGCATTAACCTCAAGTTTTTCTCCATAGGACTGGCAGCAGGTTTAGCATCTAAAAACCCAGTATAGTCAAGAAGCTCCAAGGCGTACTTTCTCTGACACAACATAAGGCCCCCCTGTGACCGAGCCACTTCGATTCCAAGGAAGTATTTGAGGTCACCAATGTCTTTAATTCTGAATGTAGAATGCAGAAAAGCTTTAATGGCCTTGATAGCAACAAGGTCATTACCTGTTACCACAACATCATCTACATAGACCAATAAGATCAGAATGGAGCTTGAGTTAGTCTTAATGAAAAGGGTATGGTCATGTTGGGACTGGACAAACCCCTGACTAAGCAACGCTTGAGTGAGCTTCTCATTCCACATCCTGCTTGCCTGCTTCAGGCCATACAAAGATTTGTTGAGTTTGCATACAGTGTTCGGCGCAGGAGATGACACACCCAAAGGCAAATCCATATAGATGTCCTCTGTCAAGTCACCGTGGAGGAAGGCATTGTCTACATCTAATTGCTGAAGAAACCATCCCTTTGCAGATGCCAAAGCTAAGACCAAACGCACTGTGGTCAGTTTTGCCACTGGAGAAAATGTATCTATGTAGTCTACACCAAGTTGTTGCGTGTACCCCTTTGCAACAAGTCTAGCTTTGTATTTGTCCAAGGTACCATCAGATTTGTACTTTACCTTGTATACCCATTTACAGCCAATGGGGACCTTGCCCTCTGGTAACTGCACCAGAGACCAAGTGTTGGTGGCAGCTAAAGCATCCAGTTCTCTGTTCATAGCCTGTTGCCATTCTGCAGACTGTGAAGCTTCATGATAACTAGTAGGTTCTTTATGTAAACTGATATTCAATGCATAGGTTTTGTAAGCAGGTGACAAAGAATCAAAAGAAAAGTAGTTAGAAAAAGAATGAGGGGAAGTATATCCCGGAAGATTTAACTGATATGGAGTATAGTGGGAGGACACTTGATGACAATAATAGTCCTGGAGATATTGAGGAGGATGCCTCTCTCTGGTAGGTCTGGAAGGAGCAGATAATGAAGAAGACGAAGGCAAGTTGTTAAGTGCGGAATGTGTTGGAGCAACGCTGGAGGTAGAAGGTGCAGAAGAGTATTCAGAAAGATTATGAGGCATGGAAGAAGATTGAGGTGAGGTAGGATCAAGATGATAGGATGAAGAAGAAATTGTGTCCCCATCGATTATGTTAGGATGAAAACCAAACTGAGACTCAGGCAATAACGAATGACTCGAGTGAAGATGATCGTGTGTATGAAAGGGAAAGTCTGATTCATGAAAAACTACATCCCTTGAAACAAATATATCCTTGGATGTTAAGTCTTGCACGATGTATCCTTTTGAGAAGTGAGGTATGCCCAAGAACACACACCTCCTACTTCTAGAGTCAAACTTCAGCTTATGAGGAGATAGGTTGACAACATAAGTTAAACAACCAAACACTCTAAGATGGCTATAAGAAGGGGCCATGCCATGAAGGATCTCATACGGGCTTTTATTGTGTAAAATTGGGCTAGGAATCAGATTTACAAGATAGGTGGCATGCTGGATACAAAATCCCCAGTATGCAATAGGCAAGTTGGCATGAAATCTCAAGGCTCTAGCTACATTCAATATGTGTTGCTGTTTCCTTTCCACAACCCCGTTTTGTTGAGGTGTGTATGTGCAGCTGGTATGGTGAATAATGCCCTTGCTTGAATAGAAATTGTTAAGAGCTAACTCAGGAGCATTGTCAGACCTTATAACTTTGAGCCTTCTGTTAAACTGGGTTTCAACAAAATGATAGAAACTCTGAATTATTTGGTTTGCATCAGACTTTGCCTTAAGTAGATAGGTCCATGTGTGTCTACTGTGGTCATCAACTAAGGTCAGAAAAAACCTTTGATGATACAACGTGGGTTTTTTATAGGGTCCCCAAATATCAATGTGGATGAGGTCAAAAGAAGCAGAAGAAGCAGACACAGATAATGGAAAAGGTAAACGTTTCTGTTTAGCCATAGGGCATATATCACAGACAAAATCAACAGAAGGTACAATAACCTCAGCATTACATTTATGTATCTCCTTCAATCTTGGAATAGAGGCATGCCCAAGCCTGGCATGCCATAGTACACTAGAGTTATTTACAGAAATTGAAGAACAGGAAAATGACTCATGCCTTAAAGAACAAGCATTGGTAACATCATGAGAACGAGAAGAGGCAAAAGAACCGTGCAGTATGTATAAGCCATTGCAAAGCTTAGCTGAACCAATCATCCTCTTGGAGAATTGGTCCTGCAGAGTACAATGATAGGAATAGAATGAGACAGAAATATTAGAGGATGTAACTAGTTTGCTGAGAGAAATTAGATTAAAAGAGAAAGAAGGAACGTATAGGACTTGATCCAGCTGCAATTCACTGTTTACATTTACCTGGCCGATGTGAGTAGCTTTAGCTGAAATACTATTAGGCATTCTAACACTGACATTACTGATAGGATGACAAGAAACAAATAGAGAGAATGAACATATTATGTGGTCTGAAGCACCTGAGTCCAATACCCAAGAAATTGAATGGTCAGAATTACTTTTACCTGCGTCATTACCATTAGGATTCAGAGACTGGCAAGACATGACAACGTGTTGTGAATTCAGAGAACCTGAAGTACTTGCGCTGCCTCCAGCCACAGCCTTCTCTCCCAACAAATTCATCAATTTGTCATACTGTTCATTAGTTAGTGCTGGTGGACACGCACTCTGCGAAACTACGTTAGCCGCATGCTGAACTTGACTAGCATGATCAGTCTCCACCAAATTGGCTTGTGGTCTGGGTTTCCATCCCGGTGGGAAACCATGTTTGCGATAGCATCTATCCACTGTGTGTCCGTTCATCCCACAGTGGGTACACACAGGTCTTTGGGAAGAACTATTATATCCTCTGCCTCCTCCTCTTCTGAAATTCCCCCCTTGGGGTCTCATATTGAACACATTAGCCACAAAACTTCCAGTTCCCTCTACATCCGTACTCTGAGGGTCATTGCTCTGTGCTCTTCCATCACAATTAGACATTAACACCGAAGAATTATTGTTGAACTGAGTCACACGTCCATTGACTTTCCTCTCATATTGAAGTGCTAAAGAAAAGGCTGTTGAAATGCTTGGCAATGGTGAAGTAACAAACACTTGTGATTTAACCGCATCATACTCATTACCAAGGCCTTTGATGAACTTTATAACATGATCTCCTTCAACGAATTTACTCATTTTACTGCTAACATCACATGTACATCCATCACAATCACATTTAGGTATAGGCCTTAATGCCAAAATTTCTTCCCACAACATCTTTAACTTTGTATAATACTCGTTAATAGTCATGTTCTCCTGTCTAATAGCATAAAATTCCTCAATCAATTCCGATAAACGAAAAGGATCTCCGCTTGCGTACCTTAGTGTTAAATCACGCCAAGCTTCATACGCTGTATCGTACCAAATGATACTCTGCGCAATCGAAGGTATTACGCAGTTCTGGATCCACGCCTGAACCATTACATTTGCTTGATTCCATGCTTGGAACTTAGGATCCGTGCTATTCGGTTTCCTCATCGTTCCATCAATGAAGCACAATTTGTTTTTCACTGTCAGCGCCATTTTGAATGTCCTGCTCCACGAATGGAAGTTATTTCCATTGAGTGGAGGTTGCACCAATATCAAAGCAGGACTCTCGTTCGGATGTATGTACAATGGATTTGAAGGAGTAATATCGACTGAAGCAACTCCAGAACTCTGTCCTTCACCAGCAACTCCAGAATTCTGACCTCCACCAGCAACAGACATTATTAATCTCGATCCAGATTATTTAGATCACGAAGATGTTCAAACAGCAGCCAAGCGTGGCTCTGATACCATGATAAAAACACATCTCAACCAAAGGAAATGAAACAATCACAGGAAATAGAAACTAAGGAAGAGGATATTCGCTACTTCCAATTGAAATTTCAAGCAATTCGGTTACAATCGAAAGGGAAGAAGAATGAGGAGAGTTGAGAGAATCTCAGAACTCCATGAACCCAAAATTCTAACTGCCTATTGTAACTACCGTTGGCTATTTATTCAAAATAAAGGAAGAAATACATGAAATTACCAAAAACATCCTTCCCTCTAACTAAGCAGTTGTTATTTACTTAGGGACATTTCCGTCTTTTCTCATTTTAGTTAATTTTTCCCGCCTGGAGTCGTCTTCCTCCTCACATCAGTCCCCGCAACTCATCACCATCAACTGCTCTTCTCTTCGTTCTTGGATCAAGAAACACATATTGACCAATCAGTGCCTTTCTAATTAGCCAGCGTGGCAGTCCATATCCTTCCTCGTGATTGGCTGATGCTTCCTCCTCTTCTTGGCATCATTGTCATTTAACATCAGTTTACTTCCCACATCATCCTCCTTTGGCCCTACTGCAACTGCTCCTTTTCGTGACAATTCAATCATTCCTTTAACAATTTGGGCAATATTTCGTTACTCTGAATCAATTAGTTGATACATAGGGTTATCTATGATGGAAAACATTATTCTTTCGTGGGTTAATAGTACAAGCTGCATTTTTTTTTTAATATAGTGAATAACAAAAAAAAGGTGTTTTTCCCTTGGATATTCAAGTTGTAGTTACTATCTGATTTCTTGTTATACAAATTATTATAAATTCAGAGAGGAGTGAACCCACAAAAGATACCTCATATGTCGGTTGCTCTACAATTGTAAGTGGGAATATACTATCGAAGCTTTAATTGCATTAGTACTTATGAAATAGTGGTCCTCATAAAGTGAGTGTACATCATTTTTTATATTATTGAAGCAAAAGTCCATTCCTTAGTCATGAAGGTCCTCACCGTCCTAGCTCCAAAGAGCATTGTGGATGATACAAATTAAGAGTCTGACGGCTTCCTAAATTGAATGAGGACTTACGCAGTAACCCACACAATGTGTCTTTCTGTAAACCAGGCATTCGGCCTAACAGCAGTGGAACACCTACACTGTGATGTTTTGATCATAGCTATCTTAAAAGTTTTTTAAGTATGAGTACTTTAATTAGAAAACTTCCACCACTATACAAGTGAAAGGACTTTAACATATTATGCATAATTTCATAACTGTGCAAGCTATTACACGATCTGAAAATTAAGCAATCATCCTAGGGCAAATTGAATGGGTTTGATTCTCCTCATCCAAATTCTCTCATCCCTCTCCCCAACACATGACACGTGGCAGCAAAGAGTGGTGAGATTAGATGAGGATCATATCTAACCTTACCACCCCTGCTGCCACGTATAGTGTGGTGGGGCTGTAAATGAACCAAGCCGTTCGGTTGTTCTGCTCGTTTGGTTCGAGCTCAGCTCGGATAAAAGGTTAATGAACAGAGCTTGAACACCTTTTCCTGTTCGAGCTCGGTAAGTGACACCGTTCGTTTAAGGTGTTCGGCTCGTTAATGTTGTTCGTTGAGTTAAACGAACCAAACTTGAACAAGCAAATATGTTCGTTTAAATAAACGAACAAGCTCGGCTCATTCGCTAAGTTAAATGAACAGAGCTTGAACAATGTAATGCTCGGCTCGTTCGGCTCGTTTACAGCACTAGGAAGGGGTGAGGGAATTTATAGTGGTTTGTTGTATCTTGCATATATTGGATACTATGCATTAACAGCTTATTCTATTTACTTATCATTTATTACATTCTATGCATCTTTAGTTTTTTTATTATGTGATGACATGAAATAAAAAACTTCATTTTACGGTTATATGTATTTTATGATGTATAAAAAAGATATAAAACTTTTGACGACATATGAAAAACAAACTATTAATTTTCAAATTTTTGGATTCAATTTTGCCAGATTGGAGCCCATTGTATAGATTATAACTGATGGGCCAAAAGATATTTTAAGGTCCAGGAAAAATTGGGCTTGATTAGGGGTAACCCCAGAGATAAATGAGCTTCATTACAAAGGCTGGCGACTCGGCTATATAAAGTCGTCGGCTATTCGATTGAAGTTGGGGGAAAGCGTGGAAGCAGAACGAGGGCAGAGAGGCGTGACAAGAAAAAAATGGCGGACGAAGAATATGAGATGGATGGAGGGTTCGTCGCTCTCTCTTTTTTCAATCATTAATTATTTTGTGGAAATTTGGAACTTTTGTTTTGAATAATATGAATTCTTTGTTCTTTTCTTTGCAATTTAAGCGGTCAAAGGATTCCATGCAACTTCCTCTTCGGAGCTTATTGTTTGGAAAATGCAGACCTACGTTGGGGATATCGAACTTTTTCAAGTATTTCGTAGTAACTAGGGGCTTCGTATGTGAACAAGAACCAGAAACAACGTAGGAAGTTCTGAAATTTCCATTTTTAGTTCAAAAACTTGAAATTCCTAATCTGTAGTTATCCTTCCATTTTTTCCCATGAGTTATCGTGTTTGATTTCTGTTTCCATCTTGTTTTCATGTTCTGAAAGCTTTACCTTCACCAAGAGTTATGTGCAGTGGCTTCTGGTTGCCGGCGTTTTCTTTTTATGACCTTGATAGTTTCTGTGTTCGAGTTCCTTCTTCTTCCTTCAAAATTAGAGAAGCTTGCGTGGTAGCTAGAATTCAAGTTCTAGTGGGGCATTTCATTTGCTTAAAATGATATTTCCATTCTTATGGTGATTGGGTTTTCTTTTTCTTTTAAGTTATTGTGTTTGTTGGTTACATCTGCAGTTGTTAACCCACCACATAAATAGGTATTACTTGAGCTCTTCATGCTTTTCAGTTTGATTACTACTCTTCGTTGTGTGTATTGAAGGTCTAAGCAGTAGCTTACTATGCCTCTCTTCTTCCACTTTTGCTGCTGAGTGACATACTATTTTTTTGTTAGGTATGAAGATGAGCCAATGGAGCCCGAGCCTGATGTAAGTTTCTTGTTGCCTCTTATTTTATACTATTCAAAATTTGAAATGACATTGATGCTTTTGATTAGTAATGAGGATTAACATCCATAGTGGTTTTGAAATATGTAATGACAGGAAGGCGCTGAGGTGGAAGAAGACAACAATAATAATGAGGAGGCCCCTGATGCTGTTCTAGGTGAAGCTGATGAAAAGCAGGATGCAGAACCACAAGAGCGTCCTCGGAAAACTTCCAAATACATGACAAAATATGAACGTGCAAGAATCTTGGGTACTCGTGCTTTGCAGATAAGGTCATAAGTGATAGTGAAACACTAAGTTAATTTGTCGAAAACAGTTTTATTGTTTTCAAATTGGTCTAGTGGAGTAACTGTTTCTCATTCTCTGTTTTTGAACAGCATGAACGCCCCTGTGATGGTTCAGCTGGATCGTGAGACGGATCCACTTGAGGTGAGTGTCCTCACTGACATTAGTAATGACGAAGATAATGTTACATTATGTTGTCTTTAACCTCAAGTTTCAAAGGCATTGCTTATTGATTTAGATAAAGGGTCCACTTTGTAATTATACTTGAAGGGTTGGATTGTGCTTAGTGGTAAAGGTCATTTGGTGTGAACCATGTTTTGAGTCCTTGTTCTCTCTTGGGCCTAGTTTTAAAAGCCATTGCACTTTTTGGTGTTAACCAGGTTTCGAATCCCTATCCTCCGTCCCCGGGTACGCGTACAAAGCAATAAATGAAATTGCTTGAGATAGCTGAACTCCTGCAGGGGGTGCGTTAGGGCTGAAATAATTGAACTTGGTGTTTTGTTTTCCCTTACTGTATTTGTATACATCCAGCGGCTTTACATGTATATTATTCTTGTCGCATGCTCGGAATGCATTTGTGTGCCATGACATGGGGAGAGAACGGGATGCTGGAATGTTGGTATGTACTAGTAGAATAATGGTTGTTTACTTAGGTAAATTATTGGGCGAACTTTCAGCTTGTTGAAGATTATGTATGGGAATTGACCTGAGCGGTAGATGTAGAGAGTAGAGGCTGAGTTGCTAGGTTGTCTGGGTTTGTATCCATCATTCCTTTTGACAGGCACACATACATTAGGTGAGGAAGGAAAGAAAAGGGATAGTGGCTATTCATTGTGTAATAATGTGATAATGTTTGGTTGACAATCATTTGCTTGTGCAACTTTTGTTGTGAAGTTCTACCTTGCTGTAGGTTGCGTTGATGTGTGCATGTGTTAGACATGAGGAAGAAATAAGAGGAGCATACGTTGCGAATTTGATTTTGTTTATGGTCAACTTGTGTACGCATATTTGCGTGTAAATTCGGCCTTTTGATTTAGGAAATCTGCAGGTGTATAGGGTTGTGATTGTAATGGTCAAGCGTTAGTGTCCACTACTATTGAACAATATCCTGTAGATCGTGGAAGCTTTACCTTGCTACAGATTTATTGATGAAAGTCTTTTGGGGGATTTAGCTTGCAGAAGGTTTTAACAGCGAGTTCAGTAATGGAGGATTAGGGAGTATTGACAGAGGGGAAATATAAGCGCTGAATTAAATTTTGATAAGTTGCTTGTTTGGTAAAGATGTAAAAAGGATGCAAAAAAGGGTAAATGGCTGCTATCTCAACTTCAGAAATCCTATCTATTCTTAGTTGGTGGGATTGGTGGTTGCAGTTCTTGGTAGTTCAGAAAGCTTTACCTCCTTCTCCTAACTTAGTCCTCTTCCCGCGGCACCTATCTCTCCATAATCATTCTCTTTTCTTTATCTTCTTCCTGCTTTTATGTCCTGTTTAGGAATCTGGGCCATCTGGCTGTTACCAGACTATCTTCTTTCTTCTTCTTTTTTTAACAAAAAAAATGTCCTGTTTAGGAATCTGGGCCATCTGGCTGTTACCAGACTATCTTCTTTCTTCTTTTAGAACATGCTTAGAAATCTGGCTGTTACTCAATTTTGGGAACTTTGGGAATGTTGGGATAATATTTTGAAAAGAAAGAGAAACCAGTTTTCTTCTAGAGAAGGTGTACATTGAATAGTGGGTTTCTTTTGTTGAGAATTGGTCTGGAATTCACTTTGCACAATCAGGGCCCCACTGTAGGTTCATATTATTGGGACCAGAGGATTAGTCAAACTAACTTCCATATGTGCTTTTATTTTGTGACTGGTTAGCAATTCAAAGATTGATGACATTCATCGACGAAGTGTAGTCTAGGGAAATAGATATTGAAACTGGGTGTGTGCATGATTTTTTTTTTTAATTGAGGGTTGACCTATTGAAAATTCCTTTTTTGCTTTCAGTACAAAATCAATTTCATAGGTTTCTGGATACTTTAACCATGATGATACTGTCTCCTACTCAATCTGAGGACTTGCTTTTAAGAGTACCTCAGCAACCTGAATAAAGGATTTCTTGGACGGGGTTTGATGGATTTGAGGTCCCACTTCTTGGGGCTGAATTTCTTTGACTTGTGATCGTCCATATAGGGTTTGTGCTAGGAGAGGATGTTCAACTCTGTAGTTGTCTCTAAAGGTGTATTTTGATTTGTTGAACCAGACTGAAAGATTGGGGGGTTGTTTATTTTCTAGCTGTTATGATCTGCACATGCCTTTCAGGTTGTGCCTAAGCCATTTATATGCAGTTGGTTACTGGTATGGCTATCATTGCTTGTTAGGTGTCTGTCCTAACTTGGGGACAGAAGTAGTTTCTATTCTTGTCATTCGATGCATCTTTAATTGTTTGGGCTTCAGAAGGTGTTTTGCTCTTTGCCACCTTCAGCTGAGAAAACAGATCTGTCATTGTTATTCCTTTGTGGTCTGACACATAACTGGGAGATGCAAAGTATTCTGTCGTTATTATTCCTTTGTAATGCTTTTGGGCTTGCAAAGAAGTAAAATAGAATCACTACATTGATCAGAACTTTAAAAACCAACAAACAAGAATTGTTGGGCGCCCAACTCATAATTGGCGTCTTGGTTCTTTGCTCTTAGAAATTTGATCCAAAATTCAAACTCTGCCTGCAAACGGGTCTTGATATAATTTTGGGTTTGAGTTTTTCTTTATTGGTTTCTGAATCCATCATTCTTACAGATAACACTGCTTGAAAATGAGCTTACTTTGTGGACTTTTTAGAACCAGAATATGAAGTCTGTAATTGTTTCACATTTTATCTCAATTGACCCTGTTGCTTGTGTCTTCTAGATTGCCATGAAGGAGCTACGAGAGAGGAAGATACCTTTCACTATCCGCCGTTACCTGCCTGATGGAAGGTTAGATGCTAAACTTTTCTTTTGTTCTCACTTCTGGTGCAAGTCTACTCCCTTTTCCGTCCGAGTCGTGACTTAATGAAGTTTGTTGGCTGAACCAATGATTTGTAGTTATGAAGACTGGGGAGTGGATGAACTAATTGTGGAGGACTCATGGAAAAGACAAGTTGGAGGTGATTGAACGGCGTTTGTACTCCGCCTGAACCTTTCTCTTTTCCTTGTCCCCTCGAAGTGGTTAGCTCATCCTTGGTGATTGGTTTAGGCATTTGGTAGTTTGATGTCAATGTATGGCTTATAGAGACTCAACTTCTGGAAGCATGTGTGTCTTTTTGGTGTCAATGACTGGAACACTCTTCTGTTTGGCTGAACCACAAGCAAGCATGTCCAACTAGTCCAATCATATGAAGTGAAATGCTAATTACGTGGTAATAATCATAATAATAAAAATAATTAACAATAATATGAATAATTCGCATCAGCGAAAAATTTTAGGCCAAGTGACTGGTCCAACACCTTCACGATTGTTCGTGGGAGATTTTACAACACATATCCAGTATATCTCAGTGACATTAAAAGCTATCGTCAGGGTTTGGGAAGGGTGAGCGGTGGACAAACAATACTTATATTCTAAAGGATATGAAGTTTGTTTTCATTGAGACCGTGGTACTATATGTATCCGTATAGATGAGATATGATATGCTAATGTATAGATGACACAATAATAAGGATATGATATGCTAATGTGTTAGTGAATGGATTTAGTAAATACAAATAGACGGTTTTAGATATTAAAATAGTCATAACCGTGTATATGTACAAATAAGGAAAGACGAAAACAAAAAAGTGTAAAATCAACCTAAAGTGTAGAGATTATTTAAGTCTTTAAATACACTCTAAGATGTTTTATGTCCTGTCTAAACTTTGGTAACTTCTATTGTGTATCATGTCTTCAGAGAGGTGCAAATCTAGTATCATGTCTTTAGAGATGTGCAAATCTAGTAGGTCATACTTAATCCGTTCATCCCAAATCAATTTGGGCTTGCCTTTAGGTTTTCAACCGCTCTAACAGACATCGTTGTTTGTCTCTTCTTGACATGCTCAAACCATCTTAGTCTCTCTTTATCTTATCTGTTATACTAGTCACCTCTAACTTTTTGTTAAATATCTCATTTCTGATCTGGTCTAGCCTTGTATGCGACATATCCACCTCAGCATCTTCATCTCTGCCACTTCCATCTTCTGCGACTATGTCCTGTTGATGGTCCAACAACCTGTTCCATATAACATTCCCGCTCGCACTGATACTCTATAAAAATTTCCCCTTATCGTGTGAGATTACCCCATGTGCTATAGTTAACGGTATTACATAACCTGGATATGTCAACCTTAAATATTTGAGTTGTCTTTTCTCTTTGCCACAAAAGAAAGGTAATCTTGCTTCGGAAAAAGAATGTTTTCAGTAAAATTAATTAGTATCCAATTAAAAAGTCAAACGAATACGAGGAACGGAACATGTTATTAATCTTTCAAGGATTATATAATTACCTGTTGATGTGAAACAAGTCAACAAGGTGTTTGAGTGGCAGTGAAAAAATAGATATTGAAGGATATAATGTATTGGCATGCTGATATAACGTTATAGCACACAATCACCCTTCCCGTGGTGGAGGTACAAAATTTTTTTCCAGTCTATGTGGACATGCAATTTTTCCTTTTAAGTTGACATCACGAAAAAATTTGACATCAGGAGAAGATTTACCCTTTTCTTCCAAAAATGGTAACTGGTACACGCGTCAAGATCCAACGGTTACCAGATTTGGTCGCATATCTCAGCTTCTGAGCTCCCAGTTAAGTATCCCAGCTCAGCAAAAGAGCTGCATGGCATTAAACATACCAATTCACCCCCTGATTTCAAATCTGGCGGCCCCCCCTCCCAAACAAAAAGCCCCCACTTTATTAAATGATATGCATATGGATATTTGACTGTGATGATTGCTGTTCACGACCTAGCCATACCTACCGTCCTTTTTTGGGATCAATAGCCGTCCTTTTTTGGGATCAATAGCAGCAATACAGTTCATCCAACGATAAACATACACACGAATTATAGAGCTACGATACATGCTTTCTTATTGAAAGTTAGCTGTACTTGGACAATGGAAACAGCGCAGACTGACTAGACATAGTTAACCAAAAACTTGGAATAAAAGAGAAGCTTTGTATCACAATAAATTCCACTTGAATGAAATATTTGAGTTAAACGCCCCGCCCATAAATCCAACAAAAACAAAGGAGTAAAAAGGGCCACCCACTACAGAGTAAGTCTGCTAAGAAGATACAAGCATCATAACTCAGAAAGACCAATAAAAAACCCTACGGAACTACAAACATCCTATACAAAGATAATCACTTGAAGTCAGATTTGATAAGGTCATACCTTCCAATCAAAACCCATATTTTCATCAAGATCACTGCTAAGAAACCCGTTATCGGTGAAGTCATGTGTGATATCTGGTAGCCCTTCATCTGGCAAGTGAAGACTCTGAGCGGATTTATGATTAAATCCGCTATCTCCACCACCTGCAGGAGATTCACTATGTGAAGTAGCTTTGAAACTGTTACTCCTACTTGGTGCACCTGGGCCATTTGTCCTATTGCCAGTTGACATGCCACCAGATGGAGTACTATTCCCGAATCCAACCGAGTTTCTTGACACCATACCATTTATACTCTGGCCAACAATATACTGTTGTTGTACCCCACTTCCTCCATTATTAGTCATTTCTTGCATCAGTTGCTGAATCATTTGCTGCTGTAAAGCCTGGCCACCTTGAGAAGGCTGCATGTTATTTTGCTGAAACAAGGCGTTACCCTGCAATAACCGCTGCGGCAATGGCTGTTGCTGTTGCAAATTAAAACATGATAAGCCATTGATAGCAGAAGCCTGCAAGGATCCCTCAACATTACTAGTGGACCCTTGATTCGGGTTCCCAGATGTATTCGGGTTTGAACCACTCATAGAAGACGATGGCTCTGGTTGTAGAGAACTAAGATTAGCATTCATTGAATTTTGTCGCATGAGCAGGTTTTGGTAGTTTGTCAGCGCAGCTTGTGCCGACCCACTTAGAGCTTCTATACCCATCTTCTGCGGATTGTTGGTAACAGCACTACTACTAAGTCCAGGATGCAAAGCTGCTAAGTTGCTAATTGTGCTGCGATCACTGGACAGACCCCGGGCAGCCCCTGACTGGTCATTTTCCAGCATCTTTTGTGGTTGAAGCTTGGTGGAGGAAGCATGTCGAGGGAAAGTTTTCAAGCCCTCTGAGAATCGGTAGGATCGTTAGACTAACGAATCCATAATTTGAACTGATCTTCCATATTTAACAAAGAAAAAAGAGAGAAAACCCGAATATAACTCTAGATAAGCAAATTATAGCCCGTTCAGAAAGAGCAGCCCTAAAGGGTTTGGAAAAGGAGTCAGTAGGATCGTTAGACTAATGGATCCAGAATCTGAACTAATCTTCCATATTTAACAAAATAAAAAAAAATAGAGAAAACCCGAATATAACTCTAGATAAGCAAATTATAGCCCCATTCAGAAAGAGCAGCCCTAAAGGGTTTGGAAAAGTGCACATCAATTAGGTAACCCAAAATACACCACACAAGGAGAGGCAGTCAAATATCAGAGAGCATAAAAAATTTAGTACCAATTGGCCCGACTTTGTGGTCCTTGCAGAAGTCCATCAAGTCCTTTGTGCTGTTTACAACTTCAGCTATCTGAGACAAGTTAAAGGCACATCATGTTAAAGAAGCAGAAATACATAAGGGGCTCTCGTCACTGAAACACGGACACACCTGCAAGCACCGCACATATCTCTTGGAAAATCCAAGATCATTTAGAGCCTGAGACTCCAAACTCCTTGCGAGCTGTCGTCCAGCTGTCACAACCCTGCATGCAAACAATTACACATCACGCAATGCAGTGGAACATTAATCGTTTTAAGAATGGCAAGCAATGAAATACAATTTTCAATATGCTTTGTAACAACTTCTCTTTCTTCTGTCCTTCCTTAAAAAAAAAAAAAAAAACAAGACTTTTCTCTCCCCATTTTTTGAGGGGTTGCGGGTTGTTTTTTTGTTGTTTTTTTGTTTTTTTTTTTTTTGGGGGGGGGGGGGGGGGGGGGAGAAAAGTTCTACAACACAGACCGAAGTTTCTTTTCTTATATATAGCCCAAGGGGAAATTTACAAAGTGAGTACACCCTGAAAAGGTCGTGGCAAGCTAGATAGGGTCAAGATTTGCCCAAAATACAAAAAGGCAAAGTTCCATTACAATTTGCTCATAGGTATCCCTAACTAAGAAGTAGAAACTTTGTCACTAGCAAAATGCATAACTCTATGCCTAACTAACAGTGGACTCCACGCCTTCTTGTCTCCAACGATGCAGACCGAAGTTTCATATTGGACTAATCCCAGGTTCTGTCATGTGGTAGGACTTCAGGACAAAAAGAAAGAAGGCCAGACAATACTTTTATGACCCAAAATACTTTCCAAACGGACAGATGCAACTTCTCTAATAAATGATTTCTGAGAAGATGTAACTTTTGGTAACCGGCCTGAACATTCAGGATAAAAAAATGACATAGAAGCTATAAATGGTCGGAATATATCAAAGGGATGTAGGGCTAGTATCTATAATGTGCTGCTTAATACTTGGTCCGCAAGCATGTACGCTAATAAAGGAACAGCATGCACAGCCAGGAAATATCCCCAGACTACAGATAAAGGCCCAATTGTTTTTTCACAGAAAGCCCATGTTTGATGCACCAATCATGACAGTTGTGCTCTCATGGCAGAAGAGTCACCCTCCATTTATTCACACAAAAACAGTAAGACTGACTTTTTTGGGGAATGGGGTGAAGATGGCAAAGCACCACCAATTTCAAAGGCAAAAAGAAGAGGAACTGTTAAACCAAACAACAATCATGACAATAATTATAAAAACAAAGCCATCCACCAAATTGTTACAACGATGTAGAAGCAACCACCCACATCTCAATTTTAAAGGGAAACAAGCAATCACCCACATATTACTGTTAGCCTGTAGATCTTGCTGCGAGACCCCATCAGGTCCACTTTCCGAGATTGTGCTTTGACATTTTTGTGCAACCTGTAGCACCTGATTAACCTGCAAAAGAACAATACATCGTTATCTAACACCACCCCAAGCAGGCTAGAAACTTCAAAGATTCCACCAGTGGCACACCCAAAAGACTAGCAGGACGAAATTCTTGCTTTTCCAGAAATAAAGGGAAAATATATTTTCTCCTTCCGAAGCCAGTTGTATGCATACTAGCCATGTGGTCCAATGTTCCTTTTAATATGCCCCATGCCCTATCATGGAAATTTGCTGTCCTTAGGATGTCTAGCTCTTGACAGCATGTTTACCACAGATGTAATTTACCAACATCCACCCTTCTGCAGACTGTCTGATGAGTCATCTTAATACCCCCCCCCCCCCCCGGTTATCAATAATACCCCATACATATGGGAAAGAAAAGCAAAGTGTCTTCATGAGCCATGGTAGTTATTGCATATTAGAGTACACCAGCAGCCTAACACAATAAACTTGAAAAGTCCTCTTTCCCGTTCCAGAGGTCCCCAAAGTTCTATCCATAACTTGCACTGATATCCCTTTTTGGCCTATTAAACTTACATAATGCAAAATAATTGCTTTAATAACAACTTGAGATTAGTAATGTAAAATCTCAAGCTAATAAATGAGATTCAAAATAATAAACATACTTCTACTTAAACTATGTTTTACGTAATCAAGAGAACACTAGAGGGAGGGAGTGAGAAATACGTTTATATTTAATTTGTCAAAAGGTTCAACCAAGAAAAGACCGCAAACAATGTGTTGTGATCAAGAGGAACTACAACAAGAGGCTCGTTCCCAATAATTTGCAGTTGAAGTACACACCTGTGGTGCCACCAGCCTACGAGGGAGCAATTCCTCATGACGCCGTGCACAAAATTCCCAAGACAATATCTGAAAGACCACAAGTCAGACATATTACTAACCACACCATTACATGATCGATACTAATCAAAGTTTTCTTCTTTTTTCTTTGTATTTTTAATGCACAAGATCTTGGTACCTTTAAATCAGCTTTGAAAACGATGCGAAGTTGACCTTCACGAATTACCCGAAGTTGCTCATATACACTTTCTTGGACGGCCTTCCCATATTCCAACATCATTATTCCAGAAGAGAATCTACATTCGCGAGGCAAATCCAGAAACAAAAGCTCATCTATCACCCCACTTGCAAACTTGATCGCATTTAGTCTAGGAAGTACTTCAAAAGTCGCCTCTGTTGATGGGTCCCAAAATATAAATCCTCAAAAAGTGAACAAGCTTAAATACAAGAACATAAGTTTGTTCTAAAATGTGAAAACTCTAACCAATCCTAGGATTTTACAGGCAAAGCAACCAAGTGCTGTGCTTACATTTTATGTAGACAAAATCAGAGCAGTTTTTGAAAAGGAACATGACTCAATGGCAACGGACGCCTGAACAGAGATCTGAGAGGATGAAACGAGCTTTTCAATTCAAGACATTCCAAAAAAGAAAAAAAACCTTATGTTTGGAACGGTTTAGAGTTTTAGTCCTCCTTAATTCCTTTCCATGTGTTCATGAGCATATGATATTTTAGGACTCTATTCTTAGGAACTTTAAATCTGCTGCTAACAGAATATCTTTGGAGAAAAAGGATATAAATCTGCGGGTAGATCTCTGTCCAGATTCCAGAAAGATATTCTTCGACTCTTTTACTTAATTTCTCTGTCTACAAGCTCCAAAAAATTTTTCTCCCTCTTAAAACAGCTAAAGATCATCATCCTTTACCATGTATGCTGATACCTAGACTTCTACTTTCCTGACAGCAATCAGCACACCCGTTAAAGTACTTCACATTGTGATTTTCTATTGCCACAAGTTTGCCAAGACTATTACAAGTATTATCAAGACTGCAGGACTGCTTAATAAAAGCCACAATTCTCTTCACAAGCCCTTTTTCTAGGTTGGTTCTTTGCTTCACTTTTCTCTTTAAGCGACTATGCAGTCTCCTCTCACTCTGGCGTACACACAATGACATAACAAGGGATGATATCAAAAAGCAGTACAGCATGTCATATGCACGGACTTGGCATCACACAGAAACAAACTTTAACACTTTTTAGGATAGACCAAACCGTAGACATAAAGCTCTAGACCTAGAATCAGAGGCGAACAAAATAAACTTATTACATGCTATGCTTACCAAATCCTCTTCCAGATTTAGAACCGCAAATGTCACATTGCCAAGCATCCTGACAAAAATAGATTGAAATCAACTACCAATGAGAATAAACTCTTGTGAGAGTGAAGACTTTCTTCATAAGACTTGTTCTGCAAAGCGAAGGGGGGAAAAGACATAAAAAAGAAGAAGGGATGACACAAATTTATAACTCCTGCTTCATCCTTTTAAGAGAGGAATAAACTAAATGTCCGGAGAACAAACAAAATCAGTACAAAAGCACAAGACATCCTGAGTAAAAAAACGTACCATAGCCGCTTGCGGAAATACTCCAAGCGAATGATGTCCAACATTATCATTGAGTGACAAACACCATCTTTTCTTGGCACCTGGAGCGTAATACTCTGCAACAAACTTCCTCCAATAGGCAATACTATTGTCCTACAAGTTGATTGTGCAAGATATTTACAGCAAGACACCAAACCGACTCACTGCCCAACGCGCTAGCATGATAAAAATACTCCTATTCTGAAACATACTTCTCACATGTTTTACTCAACAGGGGTTGGGTTTGGGGAAGGCAGGCAGTGCCAAGATGAGAATTTAGGTAAATGGGGCCTCCAACCATAGAAGGAAACTATAATTTACTCACAGGGAGCCTTTGTCTCTGATGATATAAATATTGCATTAGCCTGCGAGAGCAAACACCACCATCATACGGCCGCTTCACTGCAGATGAAGACTGCACGCCCTGTTGTTGGATCTGTTGCCTTAACTGCAGTTGCTGTTGCTGAAGAAGCTGGGCTCTCTGCCCTGGTTGCATAGATTGTAACATCTGCTGTTGTTGCTGCCGTAACCTTTGTTGCTGTATCAGTGTTTGCAACTGGGAATTGGAGTTCTGTAAATGCAACGGGTCCTGCCTCTGCAGCAATTGCTGCAGAACTTGTTGTGGAAGCACATCTTCTTGCTTAATATCCAAGCGAGGTTTCTTTTGTAACTGGGACAAGTAGCCCGTGTCCCGAATAAATGAACATGTACCATTAGGAAGTTGAATCTGCCCGTCCCGCGAGGCCGGCAGGGATGTAGCACTTGAAGCACCTTGCTGTTGCTGACGATTTGGATCTTGATTGGAGTTTGGATGGACCACTGATGATCCATCCACAATTGAAGAACCAGATATGCTTATGTTATTAGATGAGAACGACAAGGGAGAAGCAGGCAACCTCATGTAAGACTCTGTATTGAAGCTTGCACTTCTTTGGAGATGAGCTCCTCCTGAAAGTCCTGAATTTGCATCAGTGACCAAAGAGCTTGCCCCAACACTTGGGGCTGAAGTTGCCACACTATTTAAGACCATATTATTAACATCACCAGACAGTGGTCCCAAATTCATGCGGGCATTTCCAGGCATTACATTCACTGAGTTCCCAAAAGATGAACCCAGTGATGAATTCCCCATTACTTGAGATTGACCATCTGTCGAAAAGAAGATGCCAGAGTTTGAAGAATGCAACGTCCCACCAGTTACCCTGTTCGGTGCCATGTTGGGTGGCACCGTGGCCTGGTGGCTGGAATCCAAGTAGCTCTCCAGCGGAAGTCTTATCAAGTTCTAACAGAAACTGTAGAATAACAAAGCAGGACCAAATCGAGCAGTTGCAGATAAAATCCCATTAACAATCCTCAGCTCAAAAGTAAACTATAATGGTAAAAGGTATGGAAGACGGTCTCTGCACGAGGATATAGAAAGAAACAATACTTTGTCCCTCAGCACGAGTGTAACCAAACTCCCAGCGTTAGGAGCAAGCCCAATCTTTAATTTATGCAGGCAACCTGATGGCTGAGATCTTTAATTCCAAATCTGTCAAGAAATGCAAATTTCACAGGGAAATACAAGAATGATTAGCTCAACCACGAATAAAAGAGAGTGGTGAACAAAGGCCAGTTCTTTTATTTTTTTTGTGATTTTCAGTCCAAGGAGCGGAAAATCGAGTTACAGAAAATCAAAGACATATTTTCAGGCAATTAACAAGCTAATCTCCAGTAATTTACACCAAACCCTAATTGCAATGACAAAGCCCATTCCTCCTAATTGCTACAAACACAAAAGCCAGCAAACAAAAAAGTGCAGATCTTTTCAGTTAACCACTCAACATATAATACCACAAAACCATCAACAGATAAAGCAAAATTCCTCATCAAAATTATCAAAGATTCCAATCCCTTACGCCAGATCAAAAAAGCGATCAATCTCCTAATTCACTGGAGCAAACTAGTCTTCTACTCAGAAAAAAAGCCAACTCAGGTCAAGTTAACTATCTTTTATCTCCAAATTGCAACACAAATGAGATAACTTTCCAGTAAAGATCGGAAACCCCACCAAAAAAAGAAGAAGATAAAATGCTCATAAAGTAATCGACTTATAAAACAAGCTTTATAGTTCAACTTGTAATTTATGTAACAGTAAGCATTTATCTTAACCAAGCATTAAATTGGAGTACAAAAATAACTGAAAAAAATATGGAAATTAGGAGGAAAAAGACGAACCTGGAAATTAAGAAAACGACGCGATGAGTAGTGCAGCCTGATTGAACTGAAAGAACACGCAAAAGTAACGGTAGGTCCGGGTCGAGTTTATATACCCAGCGGGAATTGGAGAGAGGAGTGACCAGCTGAGCCGGTGGGTTAGCCCTACTCTGCAGGCAGTTGCGGTGGCATGACCGACACGCGTCGGTGAACAAGTGGGTAAGAAGTCGGCTGGGGAATCTAGCGGTGGCGATTCGAGGTCGTGTAGGTTGGACGGATGACGTGGCAAGATCATCTGGCGTTGAATTGTTGAAAAAGAGATCAAAGGGGATTGTAGGTCTAAATAGGGTGTGGGAAGTTATCCATCTGTGATAAAACGAGGGCTGGAATCAATGGCTGAGATAAGCGGATTCAACCTTTTTATATTACTCTCTTTACTTTACTTTAGTCCAAAAGCATTTTGTTTTTCTCGTCTTTTATTTCTTTCCTCTTTTAAATTCATAGGATGTTACTGAAACGGAAAAATTTCATCTCCAATAGTCAATTGATGGAAATGGTATGTTTCTGACATATAGCTGCGTTACTTATGATATACATTATTTTTAGATGTAAAAAGTCATGCCCGTCTCTAAAGGTTTCATCGTTTCGGTTTAAAGAGTTTTATATAAAATATAAATCAGTTATGTCAGCAACCAAAGTATGCATCCAGTCAAACATGTTCTAGTATAAAAAGGTAACACAACCACACACTATAGCTGCCAAGATCCAAATTCAAACATATTCATTATAATGTAGTTTATTTCGAATCTGATAAGCTTTAATGTAAACATTAAACAAAAAGTTTTTGACTTTTGCTGTCGTTTGGATATACTGGGTTCGGATGATGATTAAAAAAGAAGTCCTTGACAGGAAGCTGTCCCTCCCGAGGAGTTCGTCAACCAAGAAAATTAACAACCATTTGCTTCCCAGTGAATTCGTGATAGTATTCTACAAGACCCGGAATGAGCTGCTTGTCCATGTCGTTATGTCCGTTGATTCCGTCGAGATTTCCAGAAGAAAATGGCCCTAAATCCTTTAGCCTTCACCAATTACTCCCAAGGAATAGGACAACTTCCATCGTCTCATGTACTGGCCCTGATAATTCTTCTCGAAGTTCTGCGGCAAACCAGCAGCTTAATCTCTCTGTTCTTCGCATCACTTTTGGTAATTCTTTCTCACATGCACTTCTGGTACTTCTCTTGCTTCTGAATTGATTACGATAACGTGGGTTCTTTTTTTTTTTAAGCACACTATAAAATTTTTTGTTAAGACAATAATGTGGGTTCTGTATTTCAGGAATTCCTGGATTTGGTGAATCGTTCCTGCCCAGGTGGATTGGATATGCTTTTGGTTCTCTTTTGTTATTGACTCACTTCGTGGATTCGGATTCATCTGCCATCACTCCTGCCCAACTCGTGAGTTCCTACCATTTAATCTTCTTAGCTCATTTTAGCTTTTGAAATGTTTCATCCTTCTATTTTTTCTATCTGGGGTGGTTAATCTGTCATAAAGTTGGTATCTTTGGTTGATTTTCCACATAGGACAAAGGTTTTGGGGCTTTGCTTGTGCTTAGAACAGGCAATGTGCTTGGAGCTGGCAGTCGTTCTTGTATTCTGTTGAAATGAAGAATAATCTAGTCAATCTTAGTCGTGTTTGAGAGAGTGTATATTTTAATCTTTGGACCCCCCCCCCACCCTCTATGTGAATGTAGGCCGTATCATATGTATAAGCTCTAATGATTTGAACTGTTATTTTACTTACAAAAGGAAAAAAAGATTTGAATTGTTATTCCTTTTAATTATCATTTTCTCAAGCAGCTTATCTTACTAGCTTTTTGTTCATTTTGGCTGATTATGCTCACATGATCAAATCATCCTTGCCAAAGTTTTTACATGTGCCAAACTATGGTCTTAGGAAGGTTTTCTAAGATATACTCCAACTGTCATGTGCCAAACTATGGTCTTAGGAGTAGCAAATACCAATTGTGGTTTATAATATTTTTCCTAAACTACCTCCACTAAGCATTACTTTAACACACACAAAAAGAAGCAAAAATCTATCGTGTTAAAGTATTGGATAGTCTGTGTAACAAAAAAATATGAAGTTCTTTTTTTGGTTGCCTACCTATGCAAGGGCAACTCCATATAGCGAGAAGAGCATACCAGATGCTGCTGAACAGATTTTTCTCTTGTCACCCAGTATTTCAGATGCTCTTAAGGAGGATTTGGCTTGGGGATCATATGCACTGCTGCGTAATACGAACACCACCTAGTGGTCTGTTAGAGACTTAACTGCATAAAACCTGAATGACCATGGGTATCCAGTCAACTTACTTTCGTCATCAAGATACATTTTAGATCTTCCCAAAAAAATTTCACTGGTACACATGTTAGTCATTTAGATTTTGAATTCTAATATTTGGGGCATGTAGCTCATATCAGTTCAAGGTACTGTTTGTGTGCGTGAATATTGGAATAACATGGAAAATCTTTTAAAAGATAACATAGAGAAATTGTTTAAGCGACTGACTCAGCAAATTGGACTCTTGAAGCTGACACACTCTTCCTTGATTTTGAAATATGATAGAATAAAGCAAAATGACTCACTAAATTGGTTGCGCTTCTTATATTGTGAAGTAACAGTTGATCGACATAGCTTGACGCAATTTTCATTAAGGATCATTGGAAAAATAACCTATGTGTGTTTCAAACACATGAATGTGGTTGCGTATAACCGATCCTCCTTACCCTGCAATAGGCGGGAGCCTCTAAGGCAATAGGTAATGTTGTTGCTGTTGTGAAGCTGACAGATGAACTCTACTTTCTACGGGCTCCATGTATGTTTTGACAGTGGTATCAATTCATTAATTTAGGCAGTAAAAGTTGATAACGGATTAATTTGGTTACGATAATGCAGTTCACATTTTTTACCAATTTACTTCATACTCACTTGCTATCTCTTGGGTTGATAAACCCTTCTCTCTTTGTGAAATTTGCTTTTCCAAATGCCAATATTAAGCACTAGCTTTTGTGACATACCAGAAACCAATGCTCTTATGAATTGCTTGTTGGATGAATTAGCTCTGTTTTAATTCAGTTGATGAAATGTTTGACATATCCTCATTCGCCATGCTTTTCAAATTTACTATTTCTGTCTCTCTGTGTGTATATGTATATAAAGTTTAGGTTGAGGGGAGGCTTCCCCAGTCCAGGGCCAGGGCAACTTATTTCTGTTTGTTGGAAGACTCGTTTTTGTTATTTCTTTCTGGGAGTTCGTTTTAAACTCTGAAAATATTGTAACAAATTGTTAGAATGGTTCAGATTTGCAAGTGTGGAATATGCTTCCAAAAGGGACTCGTTCGATCCTTGTACAACCAATCCTGCAAACCCACAATATGATTTCTTATGAATAGAGAAAATGATGGTTTTGTTCTATTGGCCTCATGCAGCAATTATGCATACAGCAACAAAGACAGATCCTGGATAGGATCAGTTGCCAAAAAATTCAGGGGTAAGAGTTTTTTTTTATATGTTTGCCAAATGTTAATCAAATACCTCAATTTCGTTAGGCACTATGTTCTTTTGGCACTTAATTTTCTCAGCTTTGCTTTTTGACCTGTAGATGGTATATACATATCATAACCAAGTCCTTTTCCTGAATTAGCCATAGACAAATTCTCAAAATTTTCAATTGTTAAAACAAGCATGGTTGTCCATCAGTTACATCTTTAACGTCTTAAAAAATTCCTTTCTATTCTATTGGCATGTGCGCAATTGTCGTGTTGAATAAAATCAAGATCTAAATGTGGTGTTTAAGGATTGATGATGGAGTTGTTGCCATTATCATTTTTACATATTTTGTACTGGGAACTATCACCGAAAGCCAAAGTAAGAGCTATTGACTTACTACTGACAATGATTTTTTGTAGTTTCTGGCCAATAAAATGCGAAGGTAAGCCTGGAAACATTATGGCTTGCTATAAATTAAATGGGCATCTAAATTATCCAAGAGACTTGTGTTTGGTTGCTTCTGAAATTTATTCACTTTGCAATCATCTGCAGGAAGAAAATCTCATGAAAGAGAAGAATGACAAGGAAAACCAAAACTATATGCTTGCTCACAGAATTCAGAGGGAGTAGAAGTTTCCGGTAATCAAGAGGTTGTTCGAAGCTAAACTAGTGAAGGTACTTCTTTCCACTACTAGCATATCATCATTGTGTGAATGGATGGCAACCACAAAGGTGGAAGCAAGAAGCTCCTTTCTTGTTGTGGTTATTGAGGTGAAAACTGTTCCGTGGAATGACATCCTTTCATTTCTTGTCATGATCTCCAGACCTTGCACTAATTAGCTTGTTTGTTCTCGTTGGGGAAGACTAAGTAGACTAAAACTAGCAACACATTCCACAAGCAGGCTTTATAAGGTCTGTTTGCCTCGTGTATTTTTCTTCTGTTGAGAAGTGATCGTCACACTCCCAATATTGACTTTCGTATCTCTTCCCAGTCAATAATAAGACGTAGTTGAGACTCGATGGTGGAAAGACGAGAGAGAGTGAAAACCACATAGGAAACACTGGGAAACATAAATTTCATGTTGGATACATTGTTTCTTGCAACCGATTGAAGAACATAGAAGAAATAGCTTTCCGGTGACTGGTCCCTTCGTAGATTCTCTTTTAGATTTTAGTTGTAACTGTTCTTGACTAAGTAATGTTAAGAGAACAGCTTGGGGGCATGAGGAAGTAAGAAATTTGTGTCCTAGAACTAAATGATTTGCTATATGAGGGGAATTTACTCGGAATAAATATATTCCCATGATATTTGTACGAGGAAACTATCTCAGTAGTTTGAGGAAAAGTAAATGTCCTTTGATGAAGACTGTCTACCAGATCTGGCAAAACTAATCATGGTAAAAGTTAAGGACACACTCTTCATTGACTTTGGAAAATGATATGGAGTAAAGCAAAATGACTCACTAAATAGAATGTACTTCTTATTTTGTGAAGTAGCAGTTGATCGACACAGTTTGACGCAATTTTCATTATAGGTCATCGGGAAACAACCTCGATGTGTTTCTAATACATGAGTATGGTTGCGTATATCCGATCCTCCATATTTTGTTATAGACAAGAGCTTTTAAGACAACGGGGTAATGTTGTTGTTGGTAGGAGAACAAATTTTGTAGGTTGGCTTCAAATACTTATATATTCTTGCCAAAGAAATGTCTATCAGTGCATATCAGCCATCGGTGCTTAATATGCGCCATGCAAGATTTGCATGTAATTTCACTTACACGGTTTTGTTTACAAAATAGTAGCGCACTGAATATTTCTGGAGTGTCTTGGACATTTACAAAAACTTCTCCAAACCATATACATGATTCTGCAAGCAAAAGGGGGGAAGGTCTTACAAGATATTTAAGTTGCAAAATTTATGGATGAATCATTTCCCATGAAGTCAGCTAGGGGGCTACCTTGAGGCGCACAACTTTTCTGATGGCAAGTACTTGTCCTGGCATGAGAGATTGCACATCTGTTGTATCATGTTTGATTGTCTAAACCTGTAGCAAGAGTCCTAACTTGTCAAAGGTTGTAGGATAAAAGTTATACACAGACCTCTCCACGCCTTGAGAAGTGGATCGTTGTATTAGCTGGTAGCCCGGGAAGAACTAAGCTGTCTACGCGCACTCCATCTTCTCCAATAACCTGTCCTCTTGCCTGGCATGATCATGGCGATTGGATGCTTAGTATCTCTGGTTATTATATAGTAGTTGCTGACTTTACAATTCAGCAAGGAAGAAGCTTATTGTTCACCTGAACATCTGTTGAGATAATCCTCTGTTGTAAATCTGAAGGTTAGAGATGTTATTTGCAATCTGTGTTGCATCTTGTGTGGGAAAATCCTGTCCATAAATCAAGACAAGGTTAATAATACCTTTTCATGATATCCTTTGGGACTGTGCAGAACCATAGTGGTCAAGCTATAGACGGCTGAATCTGCTACACTATTAGTTAAGCGGGATATTACGTCATCTTGAGATTATATGCATTTTTTCAGTATTAACTGTGCCCTATGGAGCATGAAAATTGAATCACTCATTTTTTTCTTATCTTCCTTCTCTGTAGAGGTAAGTATGAATAGTCTATATATCTAATTGGGACATGAAAGCTTCTGGAAAATTTCGTTTAACTTATTTCATGAATCACCCACTGATGAATGAAGAGTTCTAACTCAACAACTCAACGCTTTAGCATTTTTCCCACTGTATATACGAATCAGTAGTTTCCACTGCGCTTTATTATGTCTTGTTGGTTGGTTGGTTGCTTGCCCTCTCTATATATTCCACTTGATTAGAAACGGTATATAAGAAGTTCGCAGAAAGAGTATTAACAACACTAATAATATATTATAGGCGATCACAGAAATTTCTGCCTGCATGATTCGGCCCATCTTTCACTCCTTAGAGAGACAATGTAGTCCAGTCAATAGCAGCTAGAGCCCTTTATCACTTCGTGTGCTGACCCGAAGACGAGGGAGATTTAGTCTGGCTAATGCCGGGATACCTCCTAAGGGGCAACCCTTTAAAAAAAAAAAAATAGCAGCTAGAGCAAAAGAAATAGACCAGATGAGAAGGATAAATCAATCGCCAATGCTGATACAAAAGGAAACCTGTAACCGTGCTTTCGCTTCAAAACTGAAGGGAAGTCACGAATCGAACTACCTGCGGGTCAACTAAAGCAAGGGCAAAGGCTTCCTCCCTTGTTAGAACTCCTTGGACCATGTTTAGGCTTACTGGGTTAGGCTGCTGGAAAGGCTTAGACGATAGGCTTTGATTCTGTAATGACAATAATGCCAAAGGTGATGATATTTATCACTTTTTCCCCGGTCCATTGTGCCGAAACTGTCGAATGGTGTGAAACCCAAAAACGGCCATAATAGAGGGCCTTGGCAGATTAGAGGCATAAAGCTCGGTCAGATAGCGATACGACTCAAATTGAGGAGGTAGAAAACCTTTATTATGTAATTAGTCTCAAGTTTTGAATGACTAAACCCTTTCAAATTCTCTTTTCCTGAAGTAATTGCACGTTTACCAAGTCCTCGTCAAAGAATCTGCTAACTTGGTGGACCTTGTTGCCAGCTATGGGAAATTATTCTTTCATTCTGCTTTATCGTACTGTCGGTTTGTCTTTAGTAGTAGTCTAATAGCGAGGAGAAAAAAAGCACTGTTCCATATTTGGAGCACCAATTTTCCCCATAGCATTTTAAACCTTTAAGGGACCCTAACTTAAAATTCACAATCAAAAAGTTTCAAAAAATGACGGTAAATGTAGGACGAGGAAAGCTAGAGAAAATGACTTACCCCAGTTGGCCTTGATTCCAATTTCCACGTTGTTGTGATGAAAAGAAGCTGAAATTGCTGCTTGCTGTAGAAGTATCGATCCTATAGACAAGGCTGGATCCACGGGACAACCCTGAATCAGAAACATTCTTTGACTAATCATCATATTACAACAACAAAAACACCACATACCCAGTATACCCAAACAAAATCAAAAGCTATCGTAGGGTCTGGCTAAGGTGAGAGGCAGACAAACAATACTTCTATTTCAAATGATAGATAACTTGCTTCCACTAAAACCCTCAACTCTATATTGACTAATCATCGTATTAACGATGTCTAATTCCTAGATTCCTGACAAGTTGATTTGTGATACAAATTCAGGCAAATGCATCTAAAAGATGAATTCATGGTGCAGGTAAGACATGATTTAGAATATACAAGGCGTGTAAGTGTGGTGCAAAGTCTCACCCGGTCCTCGCTGTGGGATATGATTTCCTCACCCATTTTTTCTCACTCCATTTGTCACCGCACGCCATGTGGCAACAGGGTGGGGTGGTGAGGCTAGATGAGGGTCACCCGCATCTGCCTCACCGCTCCATCATGCTGCCACATGTCACACGGTCTACGGCGGGGTATGGGTGGTCGAATGTATGCAACTATACTCATGTGTTAAAAACACAGAGAGGTTGTTTCCCGATGACCCATAATAAAGGTTACATCAAGCTGTGTCGATCAACTGATACTTCACAATATAAGAAGCGCATCCAGTTTAGTGAGTCATTTTGTTTTATTCCATCATATTCCAAAGTCAAGAAATACTGTGTCCTTGACTCCATTGGAAACATGATTACATATACATCATATGTGGATAAACACTCTACCATCCACATGTGATGAAAATGGAATTCAGACCCTTTGGCTTGCATATACTAAAAAAATTTTGCACTTAAAACAATATCTAAGTTTTAAAATTAAGAAATCAGAGTTCTCAAAAAAGTTTAACAAATCAGTCTTGACATTAAGAAGGCATTTGGTTGAAGGGTATAGAATGATAGGAAATGTCAATTCTTTTAAATGATCTCATTGAAGGTGTTTATTTTGAGGTATATTGGAATAGCTATATGAGTATAAAGAGGAATATTTGAAAATGTTCTATATCTTCCATCACCTTTAGATATTATTTTTATTTCATTCATAGAATCAACTATGGAGGCCCGTGTATATTCCAACTTTTACTAAACAGTTATGAGTTTACGTGTCATACTTATATTGATTTTCAATGTGTATCATTTTTATTTCGATTTCGTTTCTTATGTTTAAAGCAAATGCCCTAAGTCTTATTGGTCTCGATAAGTAAAAAAAAGAATATTAAAAAAGACATGGGATAGTCATTTATAGGTATTCCTTATTAATGTAGCCAATCTCCCCCTACATTAAAAAAAAAAAAGAAAAAGGAAGACAATCTGAATTTCTTTCGTCTTAATAAATAATAATCTGAAATATGCCTTCCCGTTAAAAAGAAAAAAAAAATAGAAAAAAGTGGTGGTCGTAGCATCAAATCTAGTTGACTTTACTGTTATCGTTTAGTCAATTGTCATTAAAGTGAGTGGACCGGAAGTTGCATCTTAGCCACCAAATCCATTAAATTATTTTCTGGATAAAAGATATGTTAAAGTATGAGAAGTGTGAGAACCGTGAAAGACATACAAACAATATCTCCTATCTAAAAGATCGAAAGTTTACTTTCAGTGAGATCTTCGGCTCTACGTATAAATGCATAGATAACACAATAATAGGAATATGATGTACTAGTGTATTAGCGAAGGAATAGAAAGCTTCTGATATTAAAATAGTAATAACTGTGTATATACATAAATAATGAAAGACAAAACAAAAAATAAAAAAGTACAAAGTCAACCTAAAGAGTGAAGAGTATCAAGCCCCTAAGTATACTATAACGTTATCTTATGCCTTCAATCAATTTTTGTCGTTGGGTATTCAATTAATAAATCTAAAGCAAGGGAGGAATGAAGATAGATCTAAAGAAGGCTTACGATAAAATTTACTGGGACTTTATTTTGTATTTTTTTTTATTTTTTATTTGGTTTAAAACAGTTTGGATTTCCATCTCACATGATTAAACTTATTTACTATTGCATGTCTTCTGTAAATATGTCAATTTTGTGGAATGGAGAAGTCAGTTTAAAACATCAAGAGGGATTAGGCAAGGGACCTCCTGTCACCTTATTATATATGGAAATCTTATCCATGTTTATTAATAAATAAATATCGCAGAAGAAATGGATCCCAATGAAAGTAGCTAATAATTCTGGTGCTATTTCACATTTATTTTATTTTATGCTGATGATATTTTGCTCTTTCTTTTAAGTCAAGTAAAAGGGGTGTAACAAAAATAATGAAGATTTTGAAAAAATTTACAGAATACTCGGGTCAAACAATGAGCATTCAAAAATCTTAGACCTTCATGAATCCATATACAACCGCAAGAAAAAAAAAAGATTGACTAGGAATGGAAATTACAAATGATTTGGGAAAGTAACTTGGAGTTCCTGTTGGGCAAAGATTGGACGGATTGGGTAAATTTAAATTTTTAGTGGAAATGGTACAGAGAATATTATACGGGGTGGAAGACGAAATGCCTAGGAATAGAAGAAGGATGTGCCTTCCCGATACACTAAGCTTTCGCATTTGTATATGGTCTGAAGGGGTCGGATCGCTTCAGGATCTGATGTACATAGTCTTATCTTACACTTTATGCAAGAGGCTGTTTCCGCAGCCCGAATCTATGACCTCATGATCACAAAACAGCAATCTTACAAGTTGCTACAAAGTCCCAAGACAATGGAAGGAAGGATGACTTTGATAAAATCAATAACTTAAGCCCAACTAAATTATTACATGGAGTCGATGTGGTTTCCTGAGGCAGTGTGCAATAAAGTAGATCAGTTGGAAATGAACTTTTTGTGGGGGAAACTGAAGGGATTAGGGCAGGTTATTTGGTCAAGTGGGAAAAGGTGACCAAAACAAAGAAAGAAAGGGGATTGAGAATTAAGAATACTAGAAATATGAATATTGCAATGTTAAATAAGGAAAGGATTCAGAATGGAAAAAGATTTTAAATGCTAAATATACATAGGGAAAAAGTCTTTCTCAGTGTAAACCTAAAGGCTATGATTCACAAAGTTGGAAATAAAACAAAGGCAGGGTAAAGTTGGAGGATAGGGACAGGGGATATGGTCTTGTTTTGATTAGACAAAGAGTTAGGGAATTTTACTTTGGAGGAGAGACTTTGACAAGTATTCCAAGAGACTTTAACACTGAAACAAGTGGTGGATGCTAATGGAATATGGAATTGGGAGGTATTAAGAATAGATATTCTTTCAGGCATAAAGGATATTATACCACCAACTCTACTTTTTTTTTTTTTAATATGCACATACTGTGGATATGCAGGTTTGGGCAGAGGATCTAGATGAGAAGTATACTGCAGCAAGGGGATATAAATACGTGAATGAATGCAGTGAACACTATGCTGCTGTTAAATGGAAATATATTTGTTTCTGTTTAATAAATATGGGAAGTATACTTCAGCAAGGGGAGTTGTAGTTGCTGCGTTCACAAATGTCTGAGGTTAGGTCGTATTTTTCTTAATTGGCTGAGAAGAATCTGAAGTTTCTGAGGGTTTGTTTGGAAAAAACCTACAAATTCGTTTGAGACAAAGTTTTAGACGAAGACAAGTTAAAGAGAGACTGAGTCAAACTATCAGAAGCCAAGCCGAAGCAAATCCAAAAAAGGAGCCCGTAGAGATTCCAGAGACAAACGTAGTGCGTTTGTACGCCTGGGAGACTGAAGCAAGGAAGAACTGTCTTTGATTGCCTTGAAAGAAAGGATCCTTACAATCATAGAAAAAAAAGAATGAGGACGGACCCACTATTAATGCTGGGACCAAGGTCAAAAAGGGATCCCAAGTTGTATTGCAAATATTATAAAAATATTGATAGTGACATAGAAAATTGCAGATACCTGCATGCGAAATCGAACGCCTGGTTGAACATGGTCATCTGCATCAGCTTTATGACCTAAGGCTGCGATTGCACAATTGATTGGACTTTTGCAAACCTTCTCCAGAAGCAAAGTGCAACGAGCACAAGTCGCATCGACACAGAAAAGATGATGATACGAATGATGAAGAGCCTAATGCTGCAAGTCAGCCTTACGTTAATTCAATAATTTATACGATTTCTGGTGGATTCGACATGGCAAGATCAAGACTAGAGACAGGGGCGGCCAAGACTTCAGACCACTCATCTCACAAAAAGGCAAAGCTGTTACATGAGTTGATTTGTGATTTGAATGACCCAATTCTCTTGGGGTATGACAATTAAATAATCTTTTTCGATGTATAGAGTTTTTTTATTTAGAAGCTTTTATATCCGGCTACGAAATATTATTTCATTTTCATAGACAAATTCAAACTCATAGCCTTATACTTAACAGACGAGATGAATGAATCACCAGAGCATACCTCATAGTTAATATTCGTAGCTAATTTAATTTTTTTCATGGAAAGGAAAAAGCAGCATATCACGAACCACACAGTACGATGTAGCCGTCCTACCAAATTGAATTTCCCAAAAAGCCATTAAGTCTTATGTGACCTTAAGTAAACGGTACAACTTTGGAATTTCCAATTCAAAAGTGTCGGTAAGCTGTCCTTTGGTACAAACGGCAAATTCTATTAGTAAACGATTTTATCGATCCGGCTTTAAAGCTTCACATTATAACAACAACAATCATATCCAATATATCACAACGACAACAACAATCATATACAGTTGATGGCCCAAAATCCGACCTGCTCAGAAAAAGACAACACTTGACGGTAGGTCGGACGGTCAACGTAACTTAGGTTCAGTTACTTGACGGAGTAATCTCGGCCAAAGTGCCACAACACATCTCGGCCACAATACATCTCGGCCTCAGCTCCCTCTAGGCCGACAATCGCAGACCATTTCAGGTGTCAAACCTTAAGTAGGGGTGTCAAACAGGTCGTGTATCGTGTTTTTTGGGTTTCGTGTATCAAAGTGTCATACCCATACCTTACTCGTTTGCTTCGCGTGTATGGATGTAGATACCCAAATCCGTATATGTCAGGTTTCGTGTCGTGTATCGGGTATACCCACGAACTTGACAAGTACAAATATTTCAAGTCATGTACATGTCATTTCATGTACTTTTCAGGGATTTTCAGGTTTCGTTTATTTTTCAGGTTTCATGTACTTAAACGACTATTGATACAATGTATGAAACAACAATAAGTACACAACCAAATGTTAAACATTAAAATGAGCGAGACCCTCTAAACTCAAATCACTTGACTCTGCAATAATAGATTAAAGGAATTGGATTTGGGAATGTAGGAAGGGGAGAAACTGAACAGGGTTAGTTAGTAGTGCATTAGTCTTTTTTTGGGAAAAAATTATTTTTTATTTTATTAATTATAAATTTTATTTAAAATACATTTTTTTAATTTCGTGTATAAACGGGTACCCGCGGGTATACCCGGACACGACCTACCATTGGCGGGTATCTTTCAGGTTTTACCCGATTTGTACACGAAACCCGCCAAGGTCATACCCATACCCGCGAAATTTCGTGTCAGGTTCAGGTCGTGTTTCGTGTCGTGTCTGAAATTGCCACCCCTAACCTTAAGACTGAAGCAGTCATCAAACTCAGGTCGGCCTACGCCTTATAAAGTCGGCCGCTGACATCATGTCGGCCACTTGCATCTCGGCAAGCAGGCCCCACGGCCCAGGCCACTTCGTGCATTTTTGGTCATTAATACATTTAAAGGCTCGGCCTCGGCTCCAATAGTTTACCTTGGGCAATCCTACTAGGTAAAACTCCTTTTCAGGTGTCAGAAACTAGCCTATTCAGCCAAGCACAGTGCCACCTGGCGAGCATGCAGAAGTAAGAGTCATCTTTGTGACCTCCTTGCGTGTCACGATCTCTGATCCCTGCCCATGCATTGGCTCAGGCAGCCATATAAAAGACAGAAAACAGGAGAGAGAACGGCAAGTGAAAACTCACAAATTACAACTTTGACTCATCTTTCCCACGGTGGAAACTACCAGGTTCACCAGAAAACCTTCTATATACTTACTGTCACCAGTACATAAATTTCACCATAAATGGCCTCTACTGACTTGAGCGTCAGAGGGTATTACCAGGGGCCATAGATCTCGGGTCCTCTGACCTTGTTCCTTGTGCAGATCTGCCGACACGACCTACTACGGACAACTGACGGAAGGCTGACGGCGTAACTTCCGGATCACATTAATTATTTGGTGATAAATCCGACATCATCAACAGTATATCCCAACGACAACAAAAACTATCGCTAGGATAAAGATTTACATGATATGAATCAAAAATCCAGCAGCTAAATTAGGAAGCTAGACAATCCATACAAGTTGTCCATTACAAACTGAAGCATAACCATTTAACTTAATTTGGCCAGATATTATAGCCTAAACCAATATTGACCTAACAGCAGTATTGTATCTATGTTGTAAGTGTCTTATTTTGAACCTATGTCTTGCTAGTTGCAATGTTTCAACAAGATATGACAGAGAGACTACACCCTACAAATTCTTGGTCGGACTTTTATATATCTTGTTAATCATGCATCAATAATTAATATATTCTACCATCCACTTGCTATTCTATGAAAAATAAAATAATACTACGTCCTTAAGAGATGCCGACACCCCCAATGACCGCCCTCTCCTTAAACAATTTGAAAATTTTGATTAGATTAGAAATTCTCTTGGATTTGTAATGCAGCAATCAGTGGATTAGTCAGAGAAAATTTTGTTCTTACTGTGTTGATGTCGAATGTCTTCAGCAATTTCCTCGTCTAATGAATTTTTTCTATACCTAATAAGGAAAATCCCCAAACGGGTTCTGATAATATATATTTAGTTGACGATGAAGAAGATGAAAGATTTCAGTTATATATGAATCCATATTTATGGTTTTTAGTTTTCAGTTTTTTTTTTAAAGGAATTTTTTGAAGTACTTTTACTCACGAGTTATGACAAACATACCCGTTACTGAGACTATTTCGGTTTCTAATGCGTAATTTCGTAGTGCAAGTTACATAAGGGCTGGTTACAGCATTTTTGGAAGGATACGTTGTTGTTGAGGTCTATCAATCAACCATACCCAGTAAACTTCAACGACAACAAAAATTATCGCTAAAGTCTAGAAAGAATAAGAGACAGACAAACAATACGTTGTCGTGGTGTATCATGACCATAACCAAATACTTACAAGGAAAATGAGAAAATCAAATCCTAACTTTTCAACATGCTCAATGGGCTAAACCATCATGTTACGTTGTAGGACGTAGAAGGCCAGAGTAGCTTAGCTATGAAGAGGTAAGACATATAAGATAAGCCAATGTTTTTTTCATCTACGGACGTTACCGATTTCTTAATTTACGTCCTCCGTAAAGATTCATCAAGATTCTTGAAATTAAAAATTCAACATTTTGTGACTCAAAATAAAACTATTTAGTTCGACCTAGACGATTAGGTCAATATCATAGTGACTAGACAAATCTGATAGATAGTCGTAAAACTAGTATATTCTAATAAATCATTAACCCATTAGAAGTTCGGTTGATTAATTTGGTTTAGTGTCATAATTAAATGACACATATTTTGATATATATATATATATATATATATATATATATATATATATATATGAACAAATACTTAATCATATTAAATGTTTTCTTTGAAGTAACTATAGAGTTGTATACGCGCATATACACACTTATATGTGTGTATATATATTTGCATACACATATACATACATATATTACACGGTTGAATCATGATCCAAGAATTTACAGTTCAGTTTACTGTTTTAATCCAACACATTATGCAAGGACGGGAGAAGTAAACAGTCTCGTGCTAGCTATTGAGGCCTGAAATAAGGAGAAGTACATTCAATCTAAGTATTACTCTTATTTATTTAAAATATTGTCACACCTTTAATTAATACAAACATTTTAAAGTATTTGACACAATAGTTTGATAAAATTATAATTCCTATCATTTAAGACCAAATTAAAACAAATAATACGTAAAACCAAAATTATATATGCACTTTATTCTTAATATTTATTTTTCCTCACTTTAGGTTTATCCAAATAATGGCCAAAGTTCAGTTAAGAAGGTGGATGCAGCGTCTTCGTCGGACATCGACTCCACCGAGTTTGTATCCTCTCACCCATTTTTCCCGTACGGTGACAGTAGTGTGGTGATGTGAGATCCCACGTGTCGTACGGTGAAGAAGTGAATGAAGAGATTGTGAGTGAGAGGATCCGGTTCAGACTCCACATCACAGTGCCATTTGCTTTATGCGCTTTATGCAACTTGTATAAAGTTGATGATCCCGTGACACTCATCTAGTCTCATCATTTCTTGCTGCCACGTACGGTAGGAAAGTAGACGAAGGGATTATAGGTAAGAGTATCCCGTCTTAAACTCCACAGCACAGTGCCATTTGCTTTCTGCAACTTGTATAAAGTTGATGACCACGTGGTGTCTAATCGAAAGACTTAAAAGGTGCCACGTTTAGTAAGAGAAGTAGCTGGAAGTTAAAAACTTCAAATCTAACGCTCCATAAGTGTCGGTGGAAATTGTCATCTGGTAAAGATTAAGGATAAAGATACATGCATGCAGTAAAAGACACGGCCGCCCCCAGGGGCATAGTCCAGTGGTAAGTGGCAAAGGTGATTGGGGCTAGAACCCCGACGTCTCGAGTTCGAGTCCGTGTGGAGACAATTCTTGTCGAAATATTACAAGAGTTGCCTCTGGGCTGGCTGAGTCTCGTGTGTCCTCTCCCTTTGCAGGGCTGCCGGTGGAGCACATCCCTCGATTTACATCCCACCTGGCTAAGGGGCCTCTGGTACAGGTGGGGAGAACCCACCCCCTCATCAAAGTAAAAGACACGGCCATATCCAATGGAACTTGATGGTACTTAATCTTGACACGTCTAATAAGCGGTGACGCAAGCGGCAGAGCTTGGACTCGTTAGTAACAGAAAGATGACGTAGTTTGTCCTTCTCCCTTTTTTAACACAAATGAGGTAATTTAGGGAATGAGTTTGGAATATGATGTAATAAAGCAAAATGACTCATTAAATTGGCTGTACTTTTCATATTGTAAAGTATCAGTTGATCGATACAGCTTGACGTATCATAATGAGTCATCGGGAAACAACCTCTGTGTGTTTTTAACACATGTATATGATTCCGTACATCCGACCCCCTGTACCCCGCCATGGACATGAGCCTCTAAGATAATGGAGTAATGTTGTTGTTGAGGTAATTATATTTTAGAACCAAATATTTACTAGTTTATCACAAAATTCCCAAATTTATTTTATTATCAATTTTATCCAAACATTCTATTAAACGTTCACAAACAGACAGGCGATCGGCTATTAACCTGTTATTGTAGGTTGACACTATCTACTTCTTCCTCCATTTCTCTTCCTCCTTCCACCACTGGAGCGCCGGCGATCGGTTATTAACTTGTTATTGTAGGTTGACACTATCATCTACTTCTTCCTCCATTTCTCTTCCTCCTTCCACCACTGGAGCGCCGTTGCTCCCCTTCCTTTTCCTATGTTTATCTCATTCTTATCTCTCTCTTCTTCTTCCTTCATTCTCTCCCCCTCTCTTACATCCCACTCTCTTCCCCTTTCCAGCCATCCTGAGCCCTAACCAACATCCTTACTGTCACACACCGTCACTTCACACCACCACCACCACAAAAAAGTCATGTGTCTTCTTTCTTCAACATACAAACTCCAAGCGACATCCATCTTTATCGAATTGGTCACCACCATTGCAAAAAACCATGACCACCATTATCTTTCATCTTATAAGACCCCATCCAACCATTATCCTCTAGCGGTTACCAAACATTCTAACCATTTATTCCTCTTCAAAAACTTATTTTGACTTAATTCGACAAAAAAAAAAGTTTTGATTTCTTTAATTGAAGAATAACAATTAAAGCTATTTGATTTTATCTATTAAAAGACAAAAAATTGAATTCTACAATGGAAATGAGCAATGAGGGACAAAGGGAGGCTGAAGATGACGGAACTAAGGAGGCAGAAGGTGCCAGGAATAAGGGAGACGGGGAGCGTAGCGGGGAAGGGGAAGGGAGCATGCTGTAATGGAGATGGAGGAAAAAGATGAGAAAGAGGTGGAGTTGAGGGAGGCTAGGGGAAGAGGAAAGGGAGGGGCGGTGCTACGGGGATGAAGGAAAGAGGAGGAAATAAATAAGAGGTAGATGGATGTGGCAAGGTGAAGTCACATGTCAACAATCGATCACCTGGTTTTTTTATGAGCATTTCGTAGAAGGTTCAGATAACACTTATAATAAAATTAGATTTATATATTTTGTTAAAAAATAGTAAAACATTTATTTGCAAAATGTAATTACCTCTACCATAAAAGTTCTTATTTTGAGTGAACTTTCAGAAGATATAGTGTCTAAGGTCTTGCTCTCATACAATTATATAAAAGATAAAAACAATCTATCTAATAGCTTTCATAGATAAAAACCAAAACCGAACTCGATGAATGATACAATGGTTAAAGATAATATTTCGACCCGAACTTGGAATCCGGATGTTGACCTCTGGCAGAAAGTTGATACTTGATAGGACGTGACCCGTATCAAATGGACAGCAACCTTGCCACCAAGGGGGTGGGGGTGGGTGATAGGAGGGAATATCACCCCTTTCTTACAATATCCTTATTCTTTTCTTCTGTATCAAACTGATTCGCGCAATTTATTTTAGTTTATTAAACCATCTACCTTACAATTTAATAATTTTTATTATGAATACCTAAAATAACTTGCGAAATGAGCTTTTTTTTTCTTTGTTGGGAGAGGGATCTCCATACTTCATTTGAGATTAATTGACTAATGATAAATACATACTTTTTTATAAATACAAATATTTTGTTTTATCAGTGATCAAGAACAAATTATGTGATAAAATCAATACTGTAAAAATGATAAATGTGTACATTTATTTCCTTTGCTGATTTATTTTTATTGATATTTTCGTAGACTTGTTGAACAGCATCTTAGCTTAGATTTCTGTAGTATTTTACAAATCTTTTGTATTAGCTTCATGCATAAGTTCATGGGGTTTTCATTACATTTTCCCCACATTCTAGTCTAAAAGGACATTGTAAAAGTTTTTATATATTTACAAACTTCAAGACGTATAAACAAACAAAAATTCTTACGAAAACTGAAAAGTCTAAATGGTGTTTCCGGTGTATTAGGGTCTTACGTTTGCGTAGGATCTTGACAAGGGCCAGATCGTTTTGAGATCTGATGTACGCAGTTTTACCCTATATTTTGTACAAGATGCTGTTACCACAACTAAAACCTGTGATTTTAAAATCACAAAATAACAATCTTATAAGTTGTTCCAAGACTCGTACTAGAAAACTGAAAAGTTTCTTCACCTAAAAGTATCTATTTTCTACTTTATGCATTTCTTTCCAAAGCCATTATCTTTGGAGCTAGCACTGACATGGTGAAGCTAGTAAAACGTAGGTGTGAGAATAAACACGTGTGCAAAAAAATCATCAAAATATGAAAGAATATCATAGGTGAGTGTCTGAGTGAGAACATGAACATAAATACCAAAAGAATACGAATATAAATGCAACGCCTATGATTATAAATGCAACGCTTTTTTTTTCGAAGAGTGTGACATAAACTTTACTAAAATAAGCTGCAGAAAAAAGAAACGCACGACTGGTACTAAACAAAATTTCTTGTACTTCGAGGAACTGTAAATTTTTCCTACCCGTGTGGCACTTTTTACCTCGTGCTTTGAGGACACTTTTTTACCTGCGACTTGCTACTTGGGTAATATTGTCGGATGATGAAAAATCAACCTCTGGCTGAACCGAACCGGACAGGACCCGGCCCGGCCCGGCCCGACCCGACCCGACTAGACTAAGATCTTTTTGCCTATTCTTTAATCTAATTCCAACACCCCATGTTGATTTGGCACCAATTAATCAGTATTTCAATGATTACTTCCATGTAAGAAGTTTCCAGTTTTACCCTCGCAAAACTCCACGTGTCAGTTTCAAGGAACCAGCTGCGCACACAGTAAAATGCAACCACCCGCACAGATGCTTTTACCTTAATTATTAACCTAATAATCTTGATTCTCCTTTGTATTAAATTATTTATCCTTCAGACTTACGTATTTGGCGGCTTTCATCAATTCTTTAACCTACAGTTTTCGTCAAACCTATAAATAATTGGGAATTTAATGATATATAATTGGTTGCGTTAAAAATTTGTATAATAATTTTCCTCTGCACATTGCTGATTGCTGTGTTCTGCTGTCCATTCATTGTTTTTCCTTTTATTTTTTCACTAATATATATGCAAATTGTGTTTCAACCCTTCTCTCTCTCTTACTCTCTCTTTTTCTCCGATCTTTCTCCAGTTTCCGATTTTAGATGCTCTGAATATATCATCATTCAAATAAAGTAGCTTTTCCAAATTCAACCCATTAACTTCTATTGGAATGTCAAGATTTCTTATATCCTAGGACATATTTTGCTTGTTTTTAGGATTTCTTTTCTTTATTTTCTCTCAGCAATCACAAAGATCTCGAGAACATCTTTTCAAATTTACTTCCCCTGGACTTGCTCTGTTTGTTTTTCTTGATCTCTGTTTTTGTTCTTCTTGCATTGAGAAGAGAATAATGTCAATGGTGAGGCTTATTTGATCTGGTTTCTTTATTGGGTCGGCCGGAAAATAGTGAAAAGAGTTTGCTTTTTGCCGGCAGCAAAATGATGCGAATGAGGAATACTAAAACTACTGGAATGGGGTTGGAGTTGCCGTCGCCGTCAAAGGGAACTGCGATTGCCGGCGGCGAAGGTGGTCTTGATAACAATTGGGAAATGAGACCCGGTGGAATGCTGGTTCAGAAACGAAGCGATTCGGAAACCAGCCGCCCTCCTCCTCCCACTATCCGGGTCCGGGTCAAGTACAATGGTATCTATCAAGAAGTCCGCATCAGCTCACAAGCCACTTTTGGTAATCTACTTTCCACTTAAGTTATAAAGTTGAATTATAGTTACACTTAAATGAAGTATGAAATTCGAAGACTGAATTGTAATTACACTCGAGGGCCGTTTGCAATACTTAAGTTGACTCTTTAGAATTGTTGAAAGTTTGGATTTTTATGAGGTTTTGTTTGTTTCTTTGATGTGATTTGGCTGTAAAAATCTTATCTTTGTTGTTTTTTGGGTGGAAATAATTAAAAGGCGAGTTGAAGAAATTGTTGTCTGGGCCAACGGGATTGCACCATCAAGATCAGAAGCTGCTGTTCAAGGACAAAGAGAGAGACTCGAATGCTTTTCTTGATACTGTAGGGGTTAAGGACAAGTCCAAGATGGTGTTAATTGAGGACCCAATGAGCCAAGAAAGAAGGTTTATTGAGATGAAAAAGAATGCTAAATCTGAAAAGGCTGCCAAATGTGTGTCTGAGATCAGTTTAGAGGTCGATAGGCTGGCCGGAAAGGTGTGATTTTTTGTTATGCATTTCCATTTTTCTGTTTAGCATAGTGGTTGTATTGTGATTCCATCAAGTGCTAGGCTGTAACAGGATGTTTGGGGGGGGGGGGGGGGGGGGTCTTTTGATAGTCATTATTTAATGTGGTGTATAAACTTTTGCAATTTTGGGAAATTTAGGTGTCGGCACTTGAAACTGTGTTTTCTAGAGGTGGGAAAGTAGTGGAAAAAGATTTGGTGAACCTAATCGAGTCATTGATGAATCAACTGCTGAGGTTGGACGGAATTAATGGTGATGGCGATGTCAAATTGCAGAGGAAAATGCAGGTATTTCTTGATTATATTTGTCAAAATGGTCCGTTTTCTTGTGATCCCATTTTGCAAAAAAATTCTAACCATTGCTTTCTATAGGTAAGAAGGGTGCAAAAATTCGTGGAGAAACTAGATTTGATGAAGATAAAAAACTCCACACCTAATAGCACTGGCAATCTAACTAACATACAGAAGTACTCCCCAGCTCAACCACAGACCAGTCCGCGGTTTTCGTACGAGGAAGCATCGACGCCCACAGGGGAGCAGCTCCTGGCAAGACATCCGACCGGACAATCGGCTACGGAGCCACGGACATCCGTGCAGCCATCGGGCTCTGGTGCAGTTGTGATCACTACACAATGGGAAACATTTGATTCAGTACCAGCTGCATTGGCTTCCCAAAGTCCAGCATCCACTAGAGCAGCTGGTGTTGGCACCAGTTCAGCTCATCCACCTAATTTCACCTGGAATTTGCTGTGAGATAGCTTTGGAAATAGCATATTTTTTCATGTTGCAATGAGTAAATTCATCTGTTTGTCTATTTGGTTTGGTACCTAGTCCCCCATTTTTTGCATGCACCAAGTGTTTTCCTATATTTGCTTTGCAAATAATTGTGGTATATACAGTCATTTATAGTGCCTTTATATTTCATGGTGTTGCTATCTCCTAAAACTTTTGTAACATATCATAAATTCATGTGTTGATTTTTCAGTCTAGTAAGTAGACTTGTTACATATATTGATTTGAAAATATGTGATGAAGGCTAGACTTAGTTTGTGAAGTGTTTTTTTTTTTTGAAATATAGGTTCAATTGTAATATCATTGAATAAAGGTACATCATAATGTCTGCTTTTCTACTTCCTACTATTATTTTCAGCATGTACAGTATTTACACAACAAGCAACGAATAGTTTCCTAGTCTGTCATAAGACTTAATGCCATATTTGCCAAACTGGCGGGAGTTGAGTGATGCCATCACGTATCTGATTTTGTTAATATCAAATGTTGTTTATTGTTTCACGAAAGATGTATCTCTATTCCATGTCTGTATTAACATGCTGCTTCGAACTGGTCACACTCGCTAAGAACCACGCCACCCTCATGAAAAGTGTCAAGATATCCAGGTATATTGGATTTCGTCATACTTTGCTTGGCTTATATTTACGTATCTAAATCACTTGATAGGTTTTATGCTATGATGCAAACTAACGTGATAACATATGCAACACCAACCGAGTTGGGTCCTCATTGATGTGTTGGTTGGTCAAACTTTACGTTAACGATAATTACTGAATGTTTTACTATTTCGCCACACACTTCGATTAAATTAGGACGCTAAATTTGTCATCCTTTGATACCTCTTTGGTGATTTATTAGTGGCTAATTACTACAGTAATGAATGATATAGTCAACTTGTGCTGGAAAAGTGAGCAAGAAAAAAGAATATCTTTTTTTAGTTATTGTTTTTCGTCATTTAGGTTATTATTTTTATAATTTCATGATAAAAAACTTTATGTATTTAAAAAAGTCACGAGGTGTGGAACGTTGTTCCAGCATAAATGGTAATGTATAATTAGATACAGTATGAGAGGAGTACATGCATGGATACTCCTCAAACATCATAAAATGACTGGTTCCAAAATACTATTGGACGCAATTATTTTTGCGTCTGACAGCATTTACACCAACCTGGAAATAAAGGACAGCCAAGTTGCTGATGTGATAGGATCACCTCACCACAAGGGGTGCGGTGACGCGTGATCGGACGACACGTGGCAGCAAGAGAGGGTGGTGAGGCTAGATAGCCTCACCACCCCCCACGTGTCGCGTGGTCACAAAGGAGGTAAGAAAAGTTAGGGTGAGGAGATCTCAACCCGTTGCTGATGGATTGCAACCGTGAGAAAAGACCACAGGATTTCTTGTTTTCCATCCTATCTTTAATTTGTCAGAGCATAATGAGAAAAAGGATATTTCTTGACTACGGTACCGTAGAGAATGCAAATCAGAAAAGTAGAAGACTCTTAGGTTGAGTCAAGATTTACGCAATGACTCACATAAGGTGTTCTCATACAAACCAGACCTCCAGCCTAGCAGTGTAGAACACTCACACTGTACGTGTCTGTGAATTCGAACTTTTGGCTTTTTGAAACAAATCCAAACTCGAACACCAACTTAACTATGACTTGAAATCGTAGAGCATAATTACTAGATGAATTTTTCTTGTTTTTTAAGATGCTCTGTGTGAAATACTTGGATTCAATTCATCACGGACTATTAGTTGAAGTACGTCTTGAGAACAAATTCTATGCAAAATACTTACGACATATAGAGTTATAAATTAACATATAGTATCACGTCTTACATTAAGAAAGTCGCATTACAATGTCACAATAAAAAAATCACATTTAAATGTGAATGAGTGTAAGAAACTAATATGTTTATAATTTTAAATAGTAAGATAATATTAAGTGAACATATGATTTCGCTTGAGGGCATAAAATTTCGGCTTCGACCAAACAGATAACCGAGGATATTTGTTATACAAAATCTATGATTTTACATGGCTTACAAGTAATAATTAATTCTTAATATGTATTTCTCAACCGACGTGATAAACATATACGCTATATGTCAAAAAATATTGTTTCGTTTGACTTTTCAGCATGTGTAATTTACCTATGTTCTTGAGAGTTGTCCTCATTTTTTATTTCTTATTTGTTAGAAATTAACTTATAATCGGCTTAGTAGTTATGTTTGGATTTTTTTGAAAATTATTAAGTAAACAATCTTTCTCTTTGAGGGGAAATTAAGCAATATTTCATTAATAAGCATCGTTACAAGACCGTTGAGTGTCATTAGTGGCAAGGAGGCTGTGGGCTTAGTCATTGGGCCCGTCATCCCTAAGACTAAGATCCACCATTACGAAGTCCGTTCGTATAATCATTTGTTTGCAAGTTTTGGGGCCTATTTTCCCGGATGAGATCCTATGAGGCTAAAAGTGAGGCTTAAAGTGAGGTCTTCAATCACGCGTCGTCACATGTACAAAAACAAAAGGGTGCTGCAATTTTTTTTTTAAAAATTGATTTTGTATACGTGGCGACGCGTGATTGGAGACATCACTTTTAACCTCCTAAGATCTCATCCGCTATTTTCCACAACGTCTGAACTTATTTTATTTTATTTGAATTTTAATTTCCAACACATCAACATCAACATCAACAAGACTAAAAATTGAGTGTCCCAATACATAACTCATTTGGAATTCAGGTTGAAATTTGCTCCAAGAGATCAAGAATTTAATTCTAGAGACACGCATGTTCTACTGCTGCTAGGCCAAAGGCCTCGTTTGCGAGATGATAGTTTGTATGGATCGCTGCGTAAGTCGTCACCTAACCTAAGAGGCTGTTGGGCTCCTGATTTACATCTTTTACAATACTTTTTAGGACCGGAGCGATATGAACCTTTAAAGCCAGCGAATGACTTTTCTTTTTTTTCTTTTTTTTTTTTGCGCCAAGACTAGAAATTGAGTATTGAAAGATGGAGAGACGTTCCTCAGCTATCAACTGTTATACTTAAGGGGCTTTTGCTTGAGTTTGAAGTTTGAAGAGATGTATTAATATCTGACGAATTCAATTCCTTGTTAACCTTTATTTACAATTACAAGAAAAATGTCATTCCAATTTATTTGAATTTTTTTGTTGCAAGAGAACTGATGTAACGACTTACCCAATCGATTCTAAGCGTGACATCTGTTTAGGTCCGACGTGTCATTATAAACAAGTATTATTGGATGTCGACTAAATCAGGTTTCTCGTCTTTAATGACCTAGAAAAGATTAATCTTTATTAATATTTAACACTGGGAACATACTTATATATTATGCCACTCTATTTTTTCTTTTCGAAGGAAATTTCTGGGTCTTTACAACTGATGTTTATCCATTTTTCTTTAAATTTTCACCGGAATGTGATGAAATTAATAATGTCACTACATGGAGGAGATGTGAGAGTGAATGATGGTATACCTGTTCTGTTTTATTTATATATTATTCAATCAATTGTAAAAATTTGAAATTCATACCGGAAATCAAGGGCTGATAGAGAGAATGAGAATATTAGATGGAAGTGTTAATAATAAAAATTAAAATTATCTAAAAAGAATAAAATAATAAAAACTAGAAAGTTATCAAAGTCCACTGGTTTAAGTTGGATACATTACCTAATTAACTTTTACTGTTAGTGTTCTCCTTTTTAAACTCTTTTGGTTTCAAAATATAAGTTTATTTTGATTTTTAATATATATAATTACATAATTAAAAAATTGAAATGATTTTATATTTAAAACAAAAATAATACCTAACAAAGTTTTTAATAGCTTTGGGGTGGTTAGAATATACTATCCCTTCGTGACATCTTTTTAGTGTAGCTGAACTATCCGCTAGTTGGTTTCCTTCCCTATCTTATGTACATGGGAATTACCTTAATGTATATTGAAACACATCTTGACGCAATTTTCATTATGCGTTAATCGGGAAATAAACTCTGTGTTAGAAATACATAGGCAAGTTGCGTGCATCCGACCTTTCATATCCCGCCACAAACGAAAGCCTTTAACATAATAAGGTAATGTTGTCGTTGTATATTGAAACAGTGTTCATGTTGTGGGGGTGTCTCTATACATCGAACCATAACTATAATAAGGTAATGTTGTCGTTGTATATTGAAACAGTGTTCATGTTGTGGGGGTGTCTCTATACATCGAACCATAACTATCAACTTGTCTCTAGACTATTGTAAGAGATATCTATACTACTTCGACAGATCCGTCTGTTATTTTTTTAAAAAAGACGAGTTTTTCTGATAAACTAAGTCTACGTACTCTACAATATGTTATTAATTAATCAAAAGTAACACCCTCACAATCACAACTTAATACAAGTCTATACAAATGAACCAATATCAAATCGATAATACACATATAATTACATTGGCGTTAAAAATAATTATAAAAAAAATTTGCATCAAACAATAGGTGGCACATCGCTGTACACTAAAACTTAGACATAGACTCTTGACTTGATCTAATTTGTTTGTGTCGGAGAATAGGAGACTGGGCATTGTAATAATCGGAGTAACATCTGTATAATAGTCCCAGTGGATAAATAATTGGAAAGCTTTAAAACAAAAGCTGGTATAGATAACTTGAAGGGGACAGCCACTCTATCAAGAGAGCAAAATCAACAATCGCCCTTCATTTCTTTGACGTTATCTTTTTTGCTTGGAATATTTACATTCTGACTCCCATATTCTGACATAGACGGAAGACTCTAAAACAATAATGTGATGTTGTTGTTGCCGTATCCACCCATTTTGGAGCTCCAAATCCTTTATCAACCGTTATGCAGCTACAACATCGTCTATTTCCCGGTTAGGGGAAACAGAACCCATTAAGCCCGAGATATCAGAACACGAATTGATTAAGTCCCAGTTGGATGAGTCTAGACGAGTTTACCCTGAACAATGTTATAATAGTTTGTAAAGGCAATGGGATGAAGAATGGATGCATGAGATCAAAGATGATGGTGAATGAGTGTTTAAATAAGCAAGAATAGCTTGACTCATGACTTGGATCGATCCATGTATCAAATGGATAAATCCATGTGGCTTGAAAATGAAGTTGAGTATTTTGCCGGACATATATCGATCACATCGATCGATCGATGTCACATACATCGATCGATCGATGTATCCTGGGTGCAGAGTTGAAACTTTCTGTCCAACATAGATCGATCGAAGTCACTTTGATCGATGTATGTGACTTTTCGATGTTGGTCAGAATGGAATTGGAACTTACTTTGAGACATCGATCGATCAATGTCCTGACAGAAGTGACTTTTCATGGAAAATCACATCTTATGCATCAAGGGACATACCCAATCGCCATGCAACTGTTTTGAACGGCTGAATGGAGTTTGAAAGCCTATAAATAGGTTGTTATAACACATTCTTCAAATCATCTTGTATCCAAGTTGAATCTTGCATTCTATATTCTTCATCCTTCTCAAATTCACTCTTGTTCTTGAAAGTTCATTGAATCTCAGTCTTATTTGTTGAGTATTAGAGATTGTTGACTGTTGTATCCTAGGAGGAAGTTTGCCTATAACCCTGCAGCATCTAGTGGGGGCAAATATTCCTTACGGAAAATGATTTTCACGCCTCAATCCAAGCTTCTTTACGTACTTATTCTCTTGTTTGTTGTCTTATTTCCTCATTTTTATAACAAACAAAAGGTTTTTACCGATGTTGTTAACAAGAAGCTGGAGTTGCTTGAAGTTGCACTGCGTGATATGCATGGTGACTCGTCGTTTGATTCTTCGACTGATTCGCATCAGGTACCGGAAGAGGCACCTTCTGGGGCTGGAAGACATTGAAGACGCGGGTAAATTTGCTGTTTTGTAACTTTGAAGTCATGAGTTCGAGCCGCGAAAACGGTCTTTTGCACGAAGTATATGATAAGACTACATACATCAGATCACGAAGCAATGCGACACCTCCACTGACCATGCACAAACACAGAAGCCTAATGTACCGAGAACGCCATTTGAATGAGATTTTATTTTAACTTTTGCACACTGTATGTTGTGGTTAAGTTTGGATTTAAGGGTGTTGTTTTGTTTATATGTTTGGATATTTGATAATTACTTATGAACGTGTGATATGATTAATGCACCGAGAACGTTTATTTTTTTATTGTCCCCTCTGTATCTTTTCAAAATCAATGTTACGACTAAAAATCCGTCACAAAATTTATGAGGGCTTTTCTAATCAGTGGGTTGTTAAATAGCGACTGCGTTTCAAAAAGTCTCAATTTTTAATTAGCGACGACCATAAATTGACCGTTAGTTTGCGACGGCTAAAGTATACATCACCAAAATAAGATATATATGTGTTCCTCTCGGTAAATAAATATTCAAGTAATATTTAATTTTATCTGATGGAAAATACTCTATCCTGTTGGATTTGATATGCTCATACGTGTAGTGCACGACACGTGTGACTTAAGTTACATATCAAACATATGTGGACTTATGTATGTTATATATTATATGTTACTAATGTTACGTAATATTTGTACGTATCCACACATTAAGTGATCACTTCGGTATATTAGTGGATACAGTGTAATCTGAATGGACCACTAAATGTGTAGACAGTCATACGGTTACAGTCTTTGATGGTAGGACTCTTAAAGTCGAGACCGTATTATTAATGACATCTGGTCCCTGAGGGACAAGAACCTACGGGTATTCTTCTCGAAGTGTTTTAATTAAGAAATTTAATATATATATATATATTAAAGATTTCCGTTACATATTTATTAAGGAATTGAAATATGCAACGGAAATGAATGGAAAATTGATTACGGAAATGAATGGACAATTAATTACGGAAATTGATGGTTTCCGTTTCAGCCATTATTTTAGAAAACCGTTTCAGCAAATCTTCAGCAAATTGATTGAAAGGTTTATGGAATTTTCCATTATAAATGAAGCAAGTGATCAATGTGGGAAGAGTGATTCTGGTGATAGTTCTTTTCCCTCGTTGCTTTGCACTTGCATGTCACTGAAATTCTATTTCCATTTTGCATTTGAAAAATTCAGAAGTTCGTTTGCACACTTGCAAAGAACGTATACATATATATATATATATATATATATATATATATATATATATATATATATTTCATATATAAAACACTTTCAAGAGAGAAACACACTATTTATTCTCTCCATCGGAATAGTAGTGCTAGTTGTTGATATTTCATTAGTGGATTCAACAACTGGTGGGTTCTTGGAATCCCTTGGAAGACACAGTTGTCACGCGTGTCAGAACCCCTTCAGCGTTAAACAATGGAGCAAGGTACACTTCCGCATTTATTTACTTTGCTTTTGTGTTCTCTTAAGTGATCCTCGGGTAATGGATCTACCGTGTAGATCCAACAAGTGGTATCAGAGCACGCTTAATGAGAACACGGCGCTGTTTTCTTATTTTCGTGTTTGTACATATAACGTCTGCACTGACCAACATGATACACGACTCTAGTTTGCAACACATACATGTACACGGCTTCAGTTTGCAGGCAATACATATATAATTTCCATTTGCAAAATGAAAAGTACCACATCGGTTGCTAGAAAATTTATGAGAATTTGCAATGGATTGTGTTATCCGATCGATTTGCATAATACATTAGGCCACTGGCTTCTTTTAGCAACCAAACAAATTTCTTTAAAAAAAAAAAAGGGAGGCCACTGGCCGAAACAATTTTATGCATAATGTTTAATATGCATTATAGTATTGTTTTGTAAGCAACAGTTGCATTGATAACTTTATATGCATGTGGTAGATTTTTCTATGTGTTCGTCACACTGAATAACTATCGCATTTGCAAGACCATGCTCAAACTTGCGACTCTTCAAATGGGACGCATCCATCTGAGCACTCAGAATTGATCATTGCATTCTTTAGTATGAAATAAATGCAATGCATAGACAAATAAAATTCAGAAGTGGCCTTTTTAATATGTGGGTTGAATTCTTATTTTGTTATGCACTGTTTTGCTGTGCGCATGTCAGAATGGAAAGTATGATTTGCACACACATATATAGTAAAAATTTCTGAAACGTATTTGCATCTATTAATGCATTAAAGTTTCACCTGTTAATGCACTAAAACGTTTCCGTCAAATTTCTTATTAAATATGAGACGGAAACATTAATATATATATTCGTTGCTGTTGCTTTGACATTTGGAAAGTTTTCATTTGCAAGTTAATTTCGTTTGCACCTTTCAATTGTCAATCGAGATCCTAGCTCGTTCATTCTTTAGTTGAATCCATTTCCTGTGTCTTGGTTGTAAATGTATCCTTGTCAAGCAAATGTTAAATATATTTGAGACGTGCAATGTAATAGTTATTTGTAAAAATGACACAATTTCATATGTAGCAGTAGAGTAATATATATGATGTATTTTCTTGCAAACTGTGTAGTATGTGACGTACATATTGTACATTTAGCATATGCAGCAAATCACAACATTTGAGCACTTATTTAATAGTGCTATTAGTTGTTAGAGGATTTGCACATGATACAAGTGTACTTTACTGTTGTAACTATGTGGTTGCTACACATGTGTTGTACATCATCAGTATTGCGTCGTACATTATTTGTATGCATTAATATTCGCAATGAAGTGTGCTATGATGCATAAATTACTGTCAAATATAAAACTTCATGATAGTTGATAAACTGCAATTATGTATAGAACCATAAGGGTACGCATCTTAACAAATGTATGGCTTTAATATGATCCCCTTAAAGTGTGGCAATCATATCATCGCATATCCAATTGTTAAGTTTGTGACAGGTGTATATGTGCTTCGCATAACTATTAGTCGGCCCAAAGGAAGACGTAGTTGTCGAAGTCACATATATCACATCGTAGTAATTGAAAGAGTCCGGCGATAATAAGGAAATACGTGACTAGTTCATCGGCCCAAAGGAAGGTGACTACTTTACGTATGGTGTATCGCTGCATCAATTTCTACATCCCAATTGTTGGACAATGTTAAGGTGACTCCAAAGAGCACTTAACATTGAAAGACTTTTTGGGAGATGGAAGTGTTCTATACTTAATTTGGACTTTAGTTATATTGCAGTTGATATTGACTTATTTGTTGTTTTGTTCTTTGGTTTTCTTTTATTTCAGCAATCTTTTCCGGTGTTAATAATATTCCGATGTTGAATGGTTCAAACTTTAAAGCTTGGAAAGATCAATTGGAGATTTTTCTGGGGTTAGCCGATCTGGACATTGCACTTCAGATGGACCGACCAGCAGTGCTACATGATGATAGCACTAGTGAGCAGAAAGATACTATGGCTCGCTGGTTGAAGTCCAACCGCATATGTCTAAAGATCATGCAGAAGACTATTCCTGAGGCATTCAGGGGGTCTGTTTCAGAATCCACCACGGCTAAGGAATTTTTGGCTGAGCTTGAGCAAAGATTCATGAGGAATGAGAAAACCGAAATGGGTAATCTCTTAAAGAAATTTTGCTCAAACAAGTATCGTGGTGATGGTGGCATTCGGGAGTACATCATGGAGATGTCTCATATGGTTTCTAAGTTGAGGAGCATGAAACTGGACGTGTCCGATGACATGCTGGTGGTAATGGTCCTTAACTCCCTTCCTCCTAAGTTTAACCACTTCTTGGTAAGTTACAACTGCCAGAAGGAGAAGTGGTCAGTGAATGAGTTGATCGCTCACTGTGTTCAGGAAGAGGAACGGCTTCAGAACGAAACCGCTGCAAGTGTGCACGTCACCACCACCAAGAACAAGAATGGTGGAAAGAAGCGTAAGGCTGCACAGACAGTTAAAGATCAAAGCATTCAGAAAGCGGATAAAAGGGCAAAACCGACTGCTGTCAAAGGGTCGGATAAGGGTCATGCCTGTTTCTTCTGTAAAAAGAAGGGACATGTGAAGAAAGAATGTACCGGTTTTCGTTCTTGGCTTGCTAAGAAAGGTACATCTTTTGCTTTGGTTTGTTCAGAAATTAATCATGTTTCAGTACCTAAAGACACTTGGTGGATTGATACGGGTGCAACCACCCATTTATCTATGTCTTTGCAGGGTTGCCTGAGCCATCGAAAGCCAACTCCAGCTGAGAAATATATCTACTCAGGAAATGGCAGGGCAAAAGTTGAAGCTATTGGGCACTTCAGACTGTTGCTGACAACTGGCTTTTATTTAGATTTGCATGAAACTTGTGTTGTACCGTCTTTCAGACGCAACTTAATTTCCTTTTATCATTTAGACAAAGATGGTTATTTTTGTGATATTGGAAATAACACCTTCAGATTGTTTCTTGCGTCTAAATTGGTTGGTAACGGTCAATTGTCCGAAATAGATAGACTTTATTCTATGAATGTCACTTCAACTCAAGAAACCTTGCAAACAAGTACTCGAAACGTTAAGCAAAAATTAACTCACGAGAATTCAGGAACGTTATGGCATAGACGTTTAGGCCACATTTCGAAAAATCGAATTGAACGTCTAGTCAGAAATGAAATTCTCGATCCTTTAGACACAATGAATTTCGGATCATGTATATTTTGTGCTAAAGGAAAATAAACCAAAGTCCGCAAATATGAAGCTAATCGTGCGTCGAGTGTACTACAGCTAATTCATACAGACATCTGTGGTCCATTTCATACAGCCACCCGAAATGGCCATACATACTTCATTAGCTTTATCGACGATTACTCACGTTATGGCTACATGTACTTGATCAAAGACAAAGCGCAAGCTTTGGACATGTTCAAAGCCTATAAAGCAGAAGTTGAGTTACAACTCAATGGAAAGATTAAGGCCGTTAGATCGGATCGTGGAGGTGAATACTACGGTCGATATGATGGATCAGGTGAACAATGTCCAGGGTCTTTTGCTAAGTTCCTAGAGGAGTGTGGTATTGTGCCACAGTACACCATGCCAGGTACGCCTTCCATAAATGGTGTAGCTGAGCGGCGCAATCGCACATTAATGGAAATGGTTCTTAGTATGATCAGTCAAACTACGTTACCATTGTCCCTCTGGGGAGAAGCGCTTAAAACTGCAGCCTACATCCTCAATCGCATACCAACTAAAGCAACTGATAAAACTCCATATGAGTTATGGACTGGACGAAAGCCTAGTCTACTTCATTTCCGAATATGGGGTTGTCCTGCTGAAGCTAGGCCTTATAGGCCAAGTGAAAGAAAACTGGACGCTAAAACAATCAGCTGCTATTTTGTTGGTTATGCCGAGAGGTCACGGGGTTACAAATTTTATGATCCCACTAGCAAAACTATATTCGAGACAAATTCATCACGGTTCTTTGAGGATATCTCGGTTCCGGGGGGAAATGGTTTGCATCAGCAGATCACTGAATTAGATGAAGATCGTTCTGATGGTGTAAATATGCGAATCGAACCAATCAATGGTGAGATTCCACTAAGGACACACGCATCTAGCGATCTATTCCCTAGTAGTTCTGGTCCAGAGGAACCTGTGGACATAGTTTCTAATGAACCAGGAACTACTGATGCAGTTGAGGAACCATCAATACCTCAAGAACATGCAGGAACTACTGATGCAGTTGAGGAACCATCAGTACCTCAAGAACATGTACCACTAAGACGATCCACGCGTGAAAGAAGAAACCCCATATCAAATGATTATGTGGTGTATCTTCAGGAACACGAATTTGATGTAGGCATGATGGAAGATGATCCAATAAATATTCATCAGGCCATACATTGTCAAAATTCAGAAAAGTGGATTGAAGCTATGAATGAAGAAATTAAGTCTATGCATGACAACAATGTTTGGGACATCGTGCCATTACCCATAGGTTCGAAACCGATTGGTTGTAAATGGATCTTTAAAACCAAACGTGATTCGAAGGGTAATGTAGAACGATATAAGGCTAGACTTGTTGCAAAAGGATTCACCCAGAAAGAAGGCATAGACTATACAGAGACCTTTTCGCCGGTATCGACGAAAGATGCTTTCAGGATTATCATGGCTTTAGTGGCACATTTTGATCTTGAGTTACATCAAATGGATGTTAAAACCGCTTTTCTAAACGGTGATATCGATGAAACCATATACATGGTTCAACCACCTCGTTTTGAAGTGGGAGATCCTAAAAACATGGTTTGTCGACTTAAGAAATCCATTTATGGACTCAAACAGGCGTCTCGACAGTGGTATTTTAAATTTGCACAAGTCATTACCTCATTCGGTTTCGAGTCAAATCAGGTTGACGAGTGTGTATACCATAAGTTTAGTGGGAGTAAGTTTGCATTTTTGGTTCTGTATGTTGATGACATATTGCTTGCAGCAAACGATATTAATATGATACGCGACACCAAGAAGTTTTTATTTAAACATTTTGAAATGAAAGATCTTGGTGAAGCGTCATATGTGTTAGGACTTAAGATATACAGAGATCGTTCTCAAGGTATATTGGGTCTTTCACAGCAAACATATATCGATAAGGTGCTCAAGCGATTTGGCATGGAAAACTGCAGACCATCTGATACCCCGGTGGCAAGAGGAGATAAATTCAGTCTAAGACAATGCCCCAAAACAGAACTTGAACGATCGGAAATGAAGGATATTCCATATGCTTCGGCTATAGGGAGTATCATGTATGCTCAGGTTTGTACACGACCTGATATTGCATACATCACTGGAATGCTGGGCAGGTACCTCAGTAATCCAGGTATGGATCACTGGATAGCAGCCAAAAGGGTACTGCGATATCTACAAAGAACAAAACACTACATGCTGATGTATCGGAAATCTGAAAAGTTGGAGATCATTGGGTACACAGATTCCGATTTCGGTGGATGCCAGGATAGCATGAAATCCACCAGCGGCTATATCTTCTTGCTGGCAGGCGGTGCTATCTCATGGAAAAGTGCAAAGCAATCGCTGGTTGCATCATCTACCATGGAAGCTGAGTATGTATCATGCTACCATGCTTCCAGTCAAGCGATATGGCTTCGCAATTTTGTCACAGGGCTGCGTATTGTTGAGACTATTCAGAGACCTCTGAAAATCTATTGTGACAATAACTCTGCGGTGCTTTATTCAAATAACAACCGGAGTTCGTCTAAATCGAAACACATAGACATCAAGTATCTGGCTGTTAAAGAGAGAGTTCAGAATGGTCTGATTAGCATCGATCATATAGGCACAGATCTTATGGTGGCCGATCCCTTGACCAAAGGGGTAATACCTATGGTGTTTCACGGGCATGTGGCTCGTATGGGTATTAGTACAGCTAAAGATATTCAGCTTTAGTGGGAGCCTATTGATTACATTTTGTAATGCTTGATAAAGAATATTGTTTTCAGACATTCATTATAATGTATATTACAGTTTCAGTTATACTGCAGTTTTTAGAGTTGTACATTATTTGCGACTTTCATTCTGAATTCTGTCGATCTCATTAAGTAGGACCAAGTTGGAAATTGGCATGTATGATCACATAGCATGTAATTTCCACACTACACATCCATTCTAGCATCCATGTCATTCAGTTAATGTTGGTATCATGATTCATGATTCGGGACCCGTCACCCATAAGTGTGACGACGTTCTGCTTGTTTCTCTTATTGGCATTGACTGAGTGGACCGGACTAAGTTGATTACACTATTGGACATTCAGTAAAGGAGCTCAAATAAGTAACATAAACATACATAGTCCAAGTGGGAGATTGTTGGATTTGATATGCTCATACGTGTAGTGCACGACACGTGTGACTTAAGTTACATATCAAACATATGTGGACTTATGTATGTTATATATTATATGTTACTAATGTTACGTAATATTTGTACGTATCCACACATTAAGTGATCACTTCGGTATATTAGTGGATACAGTGTAATCTGAATGGACCACTAAATGTGTAGACAGTCATACGGTTACAGTCTTTGATGGTAGGACTCTTAAAGTCGAGACCGTATTATTAATGACATCTGGTCCCTGAGGGACAAGAACCTACGGGTATTCTTCTCGAAGTGTTTTAATTAAGAAATTTAATATATATATATATATATTAAAGATTTCCGTTACATATTTATTAAGGAATTGAAATATGCAACGGAAATGAATGGAAAATTGATTACGGAAATGAATGGACAATTAATTACGGAAATTGATGGTTTCCGTTTCAGCCATTATTTTAGAAAACCGTTTCAGCAAATCTTCAGCAAATTGATTGAAAGGTTTATGGAATTTTCCATTATAAATGAAGCAAGTGATCAATGTGGGAAGAGTGATTCTGGTGATAGTTCTTTTCCCTCGTTGCTTTGCACTTGCATGTCACTGAAATTCTATTTCCATTTTGCATTTGAAAAATTCAGAAGTTCGTTTGCACACTTGCAAAGAACGTATACATATATATATATATATATATATATATATATATATATATATATATATATATATATTTCATATATAAAACACTTTCAAGAGAGAAACACACTATTTATTCTCTCCATCGGAATAGTAGTGCTAGTTGTTGATATTTCATTAGTGGATTCAACAACTGGTGGGTTCTTGGAATCCCTTGGAAGACACAGTTGTCACGCGTGTCAGAACCCCTTCAGCGTTAAACAATGGAGCAAGGTACACTTCCGCATTTATTTACTTTGCTTTTGTGTTCTCTTAAGTGATCCTCGGGTAATGGATCTACCGTGTAGATCCAACATATCCATGTTATATATCACCATAATCCAACTTTGCATTACAGTGATCCACTGTCCACGCCAATATTATCGACCTTACTTATTAATAAAAGAAATAGCGAATAAATTTGATAAAAGAATAGCGTTACTTCGTACACTTATAACTTTCTAAAGTCAATGGCTTGATGTATGCCTCAACTACCCCCCCCCCCCCCTTTCAACGACATATAACAAAATAAAACGGCATAAGTGCAGAGGGGAATAGAATCTTCTTAAAAGGCAATTCCAGATATGCCCATACTTAACGTGCCATATGAATGAAACATCATGTGCCGTATGAATGAAACATCATGATATTAAGATGTCTTTGTTTAATCAGATTGCTCTAATGATGATACACAATGGGCCCCAGTAATTGAAATCATAATCTATATCTTCAAAAAGTGAGTTGCGATGTAAGGTGTTAGTACAAGTTCTTTGAATAAGATTAAAGAAAGATTGTTTTAGTATGAATCAATGACAGTACCCTCTGATTCTGATTGAATGCCTTAGAAATTTTAAATTACTGGTTTATGGTGTTCAAATCAATCAACAATACTGTTTCAATATAAAGTAGTAAGTTTGTTAGACGTAAAATTTGAACTGGTCTAGTAATAAATATCACTATATATACATATATATAAACATATGTATATATTGTGTTAAGCAAGGGTATAACCTTATTCTCCTTCCTAGGTTCGAACCCTTATTCTCGCTTCCTTTATGCAGGTTCATATCCTTATTCTCCTTATGTTACATCTATAACAACATATCAACCTTTTCATCAATATATATTCAGCCGTGACTTCCAAACACTCGTTCACACTTAGGTTAGCTAAGCTGAACAAGCTGCCCACCAAAGACAAACTAGCATACCTAAATGATAAGGCTTGCCAGCTCTGCTCGGCGGAACAAGAGACACTGTCCCATCTCTTCTTCTCCTGTCCAACCACCATACAAGTTTGGAACTCTATCTCGGCATGGCTTGAGCTTCCACGAGGACTTACTACAGTCCGCAGACTGCTGACCTGGGGAACACACAACCTAAAAGGGAAGTCGCTCAAAGCCAAGACATCAAAAGTTGCTGTGGCAGCTATGGTGTATCACATATGCCTGGCGCAATATGGATACATTTTTGAGAATACAGCTTTTGTATCTAGGGATGTAGTACATAGAATATGCAATCATGTGTACATGGTGATGTTTAAGCTGTTCTCTCACATTTTAGACATAGGCGACGCCCCTATTGTTTAAAATAGCTTGCATTACTAAATAATGCATCTAGATCGACAGCCCGATCTGCCCTTTGATGTTTTGATACTAAGATAATACAAATTTGCATCTCACTCAAAAATACAATTGAAAAAATTGAACAGCCTGACAAGTTCAAGTTGTCAAATTTCACCAGGATTACGAGTTGAAGGGAAGAAACAAATGAATATATTCGTTCGGCTTTTAATATGTGGAGAATGAAGATCCCATAGGTAGGATCATATTCTTGAGAAATACGTATTTGACTATTTTTGTAAGAAGATGAAAGGTCATCCAATGTAGTATGAGCTTCAATGTTGCCCACAATTACGTAAACACAGACCAATTAAATCGAAGAGTTTGTCCAAAAACAAGATTTTCTCTTAGGACGTCACCATGTCAACGGTTATTAGTCGTAATCAATAGATATTATGTTATCTATCAGAAATATAAAATCTGGGTTTACTATGCCTTGGAAAAATATTGGACTTAACCTAGAGAGAAGTTGACTCTCATATTGATGTTATCGCTTTAAATTTACTCTTTGTGATTATGGGAATATCGCTATTCTAGTCTGGAAGACATTACAACAACATTACTCCATTATTTTAAAGACTTCTATTTATGACAAGGTATGAGAGTTGGATGTACGCAATGATACATATGTGTTAGAAACATATTTTCCAATTACCTACAATAATAACTGCGTCAAGATATGTCAATCAACTTGACTATATGTTTTAGTTATTGACAAACACTAAAGAAATGATTATTTGAGTTGCCGAAAGATATATCTCTACATATCTGGCTGTTCAAAAACTACGTGTAGTTAAATGGCTAGACAAGTATTTTTATTTCATAAGTTGGATGACTAGACAAGTTTAATTATATATGCATGTATGTCAGCAATTGATATTTCTAGAAGAAGGGTTGCCTGTCTTTATACAACCGTCATTTTCCTTTGGCCTTAGGTTTTGGTCCAATGTTAGGAATCATTATAAAACACGTTCTCGATACATTAGTCTTCTGTATTTATGCAGAGTCTGAAGAGAATCGTTTCGCGATCTGATATATGCAGTCTTACTTACACTTTGTGTAAGAGACTTTTTCTGCGGCTCGAACCCGTGACTTCAAAGTCATAAAGCATCAACCTTACCAGTTGGTCAAAGGACACCCTCAAAGTTCCCAATTATTATATTAAGCATTATTTGGGTTCAAGGCTAATTTCTGAATATTACAAACCAAACTTACGATCTTCTTTTTTTTAATAAAATAAAACTCGATTGTGACACACAAATATACGTTGAGAATAAGAAAGAAAGAAAATGTCGTGTCTCTTGTTGGTAGGAGATGAGAATAAAAAATATTCGCGAGCTTAATAATGTAAAAATAATAATGAAGTAATTTCCTTTGATTAAACATTCTTATATTTTACATAGTTATAAATAGAACAAAACATAAATTAGATGTACCATCTTAGTGCATTTTGAATTATGAACACTTTGATTACTTAAACTTTTGTTACCTTTTACTTAAGCAAAAATGTTTATTTTCACAAAAGTTATTAAAAGCTAGATTGGAAGGATATTAATCTAGAATGATAAGGACCACTGTAAAAGACATGTTATCTATCATATCTTTGACCTTATGAACGTGAAATTACTTGATTTCTATAAGGCCCCATGGTATGAAACTTATCCACATACAAGCTTATTATTATAAATCTAATGACAGCTTGTTATTGACTCTCTTAAAAAACAAAGAGACTTTGGGAGGAAAGTTTTACCCTTCACCTTATCAAGTAAAATGGGGGCGGAAAGTTTTACCCTTTCACCTTTTTTATTTTATAGATTGTTTACCAAATAGTCTCTCCCTCTTAAAAATATTTTGTCTTTTTTATTTTGGTTTGTTTGAAAAATATTGTCAACTTTTTTTAAAATAGTAAGAATAGTAACATTTCTATACTACTATTTCAATTAACACTTACATAATTTATCTGTATTTCTTTGTGTGGATCAGTGCGTAAGATCTCACCTAACATGGGATGCCGCTGAGCTCCTGATTTGATCCTCCACACATGTTCTTTGGGGCTGGATGGTGGGGTCTCCGGGATGAGAGATTTCACCTTTTGCTCCAAAGATAATGGCACAAAAAGTATAGGGTAAGGCTGCCTACATCAGACCGCGTAGCGATCCGCCTCCTCCTCAGACCCTGCATAAACTGTGGAACGTAATGCATCATGAACGTTCTTGGGTTCAAATCAAGTTATTACAATATTTTTGAGACAAATCGAGTGATAATTAACTGAAAAAATAAAAGAAAAGGATCGACAAGAGTGGCGGAGAGGGGGGGTGGGGGGTGGGAGGGGCCATTATGGAACTGAAGTAGACATGAGGAGAGAGTGAATATGGAGCCAATTGTGTTGATTAAGGTGATAATGAAAGAAAACTAAAAGACATATGTAGGAGTGACGTATAATTATTTTTCATTCCTCAAATTACATCTAAAGCAACATCTGACTTGGTTTAATTGTCATAAAATTTGATCACAATAAGGAAAGTCTATATTAAGAGCTTTTACTTTTTTCCCCATTTTGAATGTTTTTTGCAGGTGTTTCTGTCACAAGTTATTTTCGAAATGCATTCAAGAACTCGTAATTGCTACATCATGATCATCTTCTTGGCACCATTGATTGGTCCCCAAAAGAAATTATAGGTCGGAACTTCTAGTAAATGTGTTACTGTTTGGCGACATAAGGTGAATGTCCACTTTAGAGGTGACCTTATTATTATAATTATTGTTATTTTTCTTTTATGACACAATACTACACCATATCCACATCATATACAAAGACTTGTAGGTGATGGAATATTAGATCCTAGATTTTCTTTTCTTTTATTTTTTTTCAATTACGTCATATCATATGTTACTGCTTGATTACACAAAGAACTTTTGTCATGATAAAATCTAAAGCACGGGTATTAATTGAACTTTATACGGTTATTTAGTATTAATGGTTGGAGACAATCAATCATGTACCAAGACGCAGTCGTTCAACGTGTGCGTATGAAACAGTAAAATAACAAAATAAATCAAACCCGGGGCGAGTCGAGGACTCTGTCCTTAAGACGTATTGCTCCGGTATACTGTGCCCAACCGGTGTGAGCAACCGTGTCCCAGGATACAACGGGTACCTGTTCAGTTGAGCGACACTGCTGAACTTGAACTACTTCGAACCTTCGAATGTCCTGACTTCTCCCGGACGATATGCAAGACTCGGATGCTATGGAAGTAGTATGCTATGAATGCTAGAAATTGTTATGTTTAGAATGCACCCTTTGCCCTGTTTATATAGGGGAGTCGGTTGGAGAACAAGGTACCGTGACCGTTGGATCAAAACCGTAGTTTGATTTAGGCCGTTAGATGAAAACCTCCTATCTAGATTAGGAAGGTTTAATCTCAGCCCTTGGATCGAAAACTGATTCGCAGGTTTAAACCTGGACCATTAGATGGAAACCACATTCGGTTGGGCGGTTAAGACAGTTTAAATCTCGGCCGTTAGATTAAAGCTGCCTCTTCCACCACCGTTAGATCACAACAGATTGATCTCATCTTTTGTAGGAGGATAGTGTTTGTTTCAAGTTTGAAACACAACTGCAATAACAGAAGGATTCTGCCCGCTGTCCGACATCGATCGATGACATCGATCGATCGATGTGATCGATCGATGTACTCAGAATCACTTCGAACCCTTTTTGTCCAACTTCGATCGATACATCGATCGATCGAAGTGACATCGAAAACTTTAAATCTCCAACTATGAGCCAAAGCCCAAACCTTTAATTCTCCAACATTAATTAGGTCGGATAACAAAAATATATGTCCAGCAGATTCCGGACTTGACGTCTAATCAACCATGGTGATGTTATTATGATATAGAAGATGATCGAATATGGGTTTACGTGTCGTCTTTGCTCGCCCAAAACGAAGTAACACTTGTTGATCGATGTTTAAAACTAAGGCTCGTTCATGTATACTATGTCATCATCTTCACTTTATCTACTAGATAAATTTGCGTCGTTACATTTGATGATACTATTCCGAAATCATGCTCGAAATAATAGGCTTTTACTTTATGTCAACGTATAAATAAAACATTTTGCTATTGAATAAATCTGGATTTTTTAATGCGTCATAAGTCAAAACCAACCGTTGTGTACTATCAGTTTTTTCTTATTCAATATGATATAATCAAATATTGGATTATCCTCTTATTTCAAATACAGTTATTCGTTTGAAATTACGATAAGTGTAAGGATAAATAAAATTTAATCTAAAAGTTGTAGATAAGTGATGAGGTTGAAATTGTTGACAAGTGCACGGTTGCCACGAAAAATTTCGATTCCAAAGTCTCATGCATGCAGAGAGTTGCAGAAGCCGACTTTTGTGGATCGTGTTGGTACTCTTGTTTTGACTTGCAAGTTGAACTTAGACCCTTCTTTTCAAAATTTAAAGCAACCACAAAAACATTTTCTTCACAATCTGGTCATCAACTGTGTACAATTTTGGCTATTACTTTATCCTTATCACTCCATCCATAATAAATATGAAAAGCTAACTAGTGCATAATTCAGCTGGTATTCGGGTTGGATTTGATTCAAGAAATTAAGAGTTCAATTCCAGGCACACGCACAGTATGAGTTTTTGACTATTGTTAGGCCGAATATCTAGTGTACGGGGACAACTTGTGCGGGTCATTGTGTAAAGTCATCATCAACCAAGAGGCCGCTGAGTTTCTGATTTACATCCTCCAAAATGCTTCTTAGGACTAGGGCGTTGGAGAACCTTGGGACCAAGGTATGGCCTGTTACTCCAAAAAGCTGATTGTATGATTTAACCATGGACCTAGGCTGAAAAGTATAGTATAGTTCTTGTATTAAAATTGACCAAAAACTGTAGAAAGTTAACATCCCAATATTGCCCGATTTCTCCGGGTTTGTCTATTAATTTACATCCTCCACATTCAAAAAAAAAAAAATCACCTAAAGATATGGGTACTGTAGAAAAAGGAAAAAAGGGGTAGAGAAGAGATTGAGCAAAAATCCTGTATCCAGGTATGCATATCTATCTCTGAGTCAAATGACAGAACGGTATAGTTTTGTCAGAAAAATATACACTACAAATGTAAAATATAATGTATGTTTATGGTTTTGTCATTGAATACTGTGTTTTGGATTGAGGATCTGGCCTCTCAAAAAAAGTCAAGACATGATGAAAAATCTTGATCAGTTTAGATTTCTACTATAACTAAAGCGGGATAAGATCACCTTACCCACTTTCCCATCATTCTATGCGTCACCACGTGACACGTGTTAGCAGAGAGTGTGTGGTGAGGCTAGATGAGGGTAACCGGCATCTAGTCTCACCACTCACCCCTGATGCCAAGTGACGCATGGGATGAGGGATTTGAATTGAAGGGATCCTAACCCAACTAAAGCCACCTAAAGTTTAACAGAAAGAATCTTCCTTATTTTCTTCAATATTCTCCTCGGAGTAAGTGAAAACTGCAGTATCTGAACCAGTAAGCTGATTTGCTCTCTGGGCTTCTTTTTCCCAATCAGTAACAAACAAAACGATAAGCATAGTCACCATACATGACGCCTGAGCCGCCAGCAACCCCATCCATAATCCTTCAAAATCAAATCCGGCATAAAATCCCAACACCACCGCCACCGGCATTCCGACAAGATAAAAACACCCTAGGTTAATATTTGCTCCCACTTTTGGCCTGGCAATTCCCCGCAAAACACCGCACCCGGTGGTTTGCGGGCAGTTGCCAAGCTCACATAGCCCAATTATCGGAAGAACTAAGGTTGTAAGGGAAATAATATCCTTATCTTGAGTGAACATGCTTGCCCATATCTTTCTAACCGAAACTGCAAATGTGAGTGCTGAAAATCCCAACACAAAGCTGCAAGAAAGCCCGACTATGGCGGCGAGTTTGGCTTTTACTGGTTGTTTGGCTCCAAGTTCATTTCCAACCCTAGTTGAGACAGAGAAGCTAAGAGAAGAAGGGAATATGTATATCAAAGAAGTTGTTTGGATAAGTATCCCCATTGATGCAACTGTTGCTTTTGGATTCACCAATAGCCCACATAGCAAGATCATGATTTCGTACCACCACCATTCTAGACAAACCGAAATGCAGCTTGGAACAGCTAAATTCAATAAAGGTTTCCATCCTTTCAAGCATTCTGAAGTCAAACTTCCCCATGTCTTTTTATAGACTTTAGAGAAAAGGATATATATGATCAAAGATGCTACTAAGTTGATATTAGTCCATACCCCACTAAGTGCAACGCCTTTAATTCCCATATCAAGTTTTGTAACTAGAAGGTAGTTAATAGGTAAGTGAAGAATAATAGAAAGGGCAGCACAAAAAGTGAGGGGTAAAGTTATGCACTGAGAGCGGAGGTAAATCCGGAGAGGATGTAATAGAGATTGAGATAGTAGGTCGGGAAGTGAATAAAGAAGGTAAGATTGAGCTTGAGATGCTATAGCTTCATCTTGACCAAACATAAGTAGAATGGTTTTCATGTTAAGCCAAAGAAAAGCTATAGGGACTGAGGTCAACAAAAGCAAAAGAATAGTCCTTTGCAAAGTGAGACCAATCAAAGTATACCTTTTGGCACCAAAGGCTTGACCACAAATTGGTTCCATACCCACAGCTAAGCCAGAAAGAATGGAGTAACCGGATATGTTAGCAAAGCCAACTGCAAGCGAGCCGCCGGCTAAAGCCAAGTCGCCAAGCCGGCCAAGAAAGAGCATGGAGATCATGGAACGAGAGTAGAGTAAAAGACCAGTGAGTATCATAGGAAAAGCTATGTTGGCTATAGAATAAGCCTCTTTAACCACAAGGGTAAGATGGGTATTTTGTGGCTTCATCTTGGCTTCAATGGTTTCTTGATTTTTTTCTGTAAAAATTGGAGCTTTGGTCATTAGAGGAGTATACATATTTTCTTCTTCTTCTTCAGCTACTTTGTGTGGGAGAAAGTAATGTTGATCCTCGTCTAGTTTGTTAGAGCGTGGAGAGGAGGTTGGATGACACATTTTTATGTGTTATATTTTGGGTGTTAGAAGTAATAGATTAGTCAAGAAAAAATTGTGAGAACACAGGAGGATGTGAAGAGAGTAGGTTCTTGATATGAGATAGAGAAGTAGAGATTGAGATTTGGTGTGAGGAGTTTCAGATATTGGTAGGGTGCTTTTGTAATGGAAAAATTTTCTGTAATGAAAAAAGATTTGGAGGACGGCAGGGGAAAAAAAGAAAAATAAAAGAATGTGGTCTTATCTAAAATCTTCTTGTATCAACTTCGATGTCTTGTGTGAAAAATGAGGAGAATACCTTTTAGACTAGTGAGCAATAATGGCTTACTCAAGTTGAAGTCACGAGTTCGACCCGTGGAAACAACCTATTATATAAACTGTAGGATAAGACTTCGTACATCAGATCGTACGGAATCAAACTTCTCCTCCGACTGTGTACAAAAGCGGAAGCTTAATGCACCAGAAACGGCATTGAATAATATGTCTTCTTGCTATTCAATTCAATGGCCGGCTAGAGGGTTTTCTTTTTTTTTTCTTTTATTTTTGGGATTTGTTTTTGGTGGGAGAGAGAATGTCTGAATGATAGGGGGACAAATGTAAAATTGGGGAACTAACATTTTTTAATATTATTTTGCTCAGCAAAGACGGAGTAAACGAGCTTTAATTTGATCTTTCGTCACGAAATTCTGTGCCATTATTTTGAAGCAAACCTTTGATGATTGTGACTTTTCTTTTAACGCCTCTCTCCGGCGATTAATATTCACGGCAAATGTTAAAAGTTTGCCCATAATAATAATTCGTTCATTTTTCAATAAATTAGATGTATAAAATATGAGATATTTATTGATTTATAATTTAATTACATAGTCCAAGTATTTGACCTATTTGATTTAATTTCAAATACCAATACTAAGACGTAACGCCTTCAATTATAAGACTAATGGTGCTACTATGGATCTGTTAGAACTACTGTCAACTTTTTGCGTTTTGTTTTTGATGGCATGAAAGTACTGAACTCAAGTTGATATTGGTGTTAATAGGTCAATACTTATATCTTGTGTCTTGTTTATTTACTTTTCCAATGTAGGATATTATAGTCCATCCCTTTAAACGGGTCAGCTTCCTGCTGAGCCCCACCCAGTATTCTTGCCGGATTCATAGATCTTTTTAATAGACTGTTCTGATATCATATTTGTAACGTTTTCAGTTATAGAGCTCATAGTATTACTATTGGCCGATATAACTAATGTCTATGATATAATACATAAGCTAATTGATCTCAAATTATGAATAATGCAATAGCTTTGCTAATTCTCTCTCTTTTCTCTTCAATGTCATAACACCATTCTCTCTTTTCTTAAATTATAATGCATTTTTGGCACCATTCTGCATGTTATTGATATGTCATGAATGCTAAGAGAAGCATTTAATTATATAGACATAGTACTTAAATTAAAAGCTATACCAAGAATTTTTTGTTTTCTATTCTCTCAGCCTAATGAAAGAAATACCCATTGCATCATTATACTTATCTAAATAGATAAAAGAAAGACTCATGAAAAATACGACATGCCATCATCGGATAAAATATGAAGGCAATCTCAGGCACATATTGTAAGAAGATGAAGAATGTATAGAACCACATATGTTTTATCCCTGTCAAGTCAAATGTTTGGAGGAGTCTCTATTCTGCAAAGCTCTCTTCATGTACAAGGACTTTTAGCAATATTAAAGACCTCTAGAAATAAAAACTAAATGAAAAACATTCATTTTAACATGTAATTAGGCGTTCCCGGTGCACTAGGCTCTCGTGTCTGTGCAGGGTCCGGAGAGGGATCGGATCGATTCGCGATCTGATGTACGCAGCTTTATATATCCTACACTTTATCTAAAAGCTTATTTCCGCGGCTCGAACCCGTGGACTTAAGGTCACAAAGCAATAACATTATATGTTGGTCAAGAAAATTAAGGCCCACTCTAATGTAATCCAGACTAATGAGTTTGCTAATTTATTGTGTTCTATGAGCTACTACTCATGAATAATTATGTTTACAACAGAAAATAATACTCACTATCTGTGAATTTCTTAATATTCACTCCTTGGAAATTCTATATTTGCATGATCTGTAATAAAGGTCAATATGTTATGTAGTTCAACCTTTTCAATTCAGAAAAAAAGGAGGGGGTAAAAATAAATTGAAAATAAAATAAGTGAAAGAAAATTTAAAACATGTATGAAATATGATGTTTAAATAGTGTATGGTGGAAATGGCCATTTATAATAATAAACTAGTACTGAACCCATATCAGTTGATATAAAGATAACACAAGAGGTTTGATACAAATGGAAGCACCTAAACATTGAACTTCTGAAAGGGTTAATAAAACAAAAAGCATAAAACCGTAGAATGACTAAAAGGGATAAATCTAAAATCATGAACTGGCGAGAGATCAGATCCGCGTTGAACATTTAAATTCAGCCATGATTTTATGATAATTTAAGGGTAACCGTTCGTTGTTTTAATAGTTAATCTTTCATCATTTGTCTATTTGATCATTCCCTGGCCTTGAGTCTTTTTACCGTATTGCTCCAAGGAGCATTGATGACTTATGCAGTGACCCACACAAGGTGTATCTCTGCAAACCAGGCTGAATGCCTAGCATCAGTGGAACATCTACGCTGTGAGTGCCTCCGAATTCGAACTCTTGCCTTGTTGGAGTAAATCTCAACACGAGTATCAACTGAGCTATGTCTTCGAGTATCATTTGTCTATTTCTTAATGAGTTATAAAGTAATTATCGTTGTTTTAATAGTTAATCTTGCATCGTTTGTCTATTACTTAATGAGTTATAAAGCAATTATTTGAATGCTAGTAATTATCGTTGATCCATTTTAAAATTTTGCTAGTTTCAAATTTTGGTAAACCGCGTCCAGCACAAAGAGACTGAGGAAATGTATTTGGACGGTTGTGAAAGGACCCAAGAAGATGATGAGAAAATGGGCCCCTCTCACAAATTGGGCCCAATCTATGAAGGCTTAGATCCGGGACAATTAATTGGAACTAATAAGCATCTCCAGAATTTGCCAGCCCTTCGTTTTGTTGCGACACGGCTCCAGAAAATGCCTGCTTTGCCACGTCGACATTCACCACCCGCTTCCCCAAACCCCGCCGGATGAGATCAGGCGTAAAATATGAGACCTCCAATCACGCAACGCCACGTTTATAAAAGAGCCTTTTTTTTAAAAAAAAAAGTAAACATCAGGCCTTTTTGTACACGTGATTGAAGACCTCATATTTTGCCTCATATAAGGATCTCATCCGCCGGTTACCATCTCCAATTCTCCCGATTTTGGCCCCACTTTTTTCTCTAGATGTGAGACTATGTAATTTTATTAACGAAAACATATACCATAATGTGTGAAAACCTAAAAATTCCATATTTAAAAAAAAGATTAGGGCAATATATATAAGTATGACCGAATTATTAAATATCAATAATGATTAATATTTTTCAGTCCATTGAATACAAAAAAACCGATTGAAGTTGGTATTTAGTAGTGATTTCCCATAGTGGCGTCGTTAAGCCTGCAATCGACAGGACAAATCCGATCATTACAATTTTGTTATCAAAAATTGAGTATCGTCGCGGTGAAATGGTCAAATTCGGGACGTTAGAGATATCGTGATCCATTAGTAGGGTCCATCGAGTATGTTGTCTAATTAAAGAGGATGAAATATAAAGATCCAAAAAAACTCTCACATTCCTAAAAAAATCCACACTTAAAAGAAAGAGTACGGTGACATGATATGTAAGCATGACTCAAGTGTCAAATATCCATAAAGATTAATTATTTTTGGGTCAACAAAGACGAGAACCCAATTCAAAATTGATATTTTGTAGTGCTTCCTCATAGTAACTTATATCGAAAAATGTGCCTGAAATTTAATATTGTCTGTTCATTTTCAAGGTTCATCCACCAAAATGCTTGATTTAATACATGTACGTCTAATTAATTATTTCTTGATTTTGCAAACACATGAACTTCTAGTTTCATGTTCTTGGAGTCTTAGATTGATATTAAAGATGATATATATACTTCTATTTTTTTTGTGAGTATATAAATAGGCTTGAAGTCTTTTATTGAAATAATTAGCAATCTTTCAAGTCTTAAAATTTTCTAAATCAACTCGATCATTTTTCTATTTTGTGGTACTGAGTAATCCGTTAGAACTCAAAGCTTTTGACTTGCAAGTGCACACGACGGAAGCTTCTCGTTGTATCACGGAGAGTGACCGTCTAATGAACCCCATACGCACCGTAGACACGTCTCTGTGGGGACAAAATTACTTTTAAGGACAGTGATACATCTCTACGCCTTGATTTTTCTATTCTTTTACTTATCAAATATTTCGCCTTTTTCTCTAGTTAGAATATACACTATTTCTAATGCCTATAATTGGCTGAGCAAATCTGTATCATTACATGATATATAGTGTATGTTGGACAGAAACGGTTTTTGGATTGAAGAACCACCAATTAAACATGAAAAATTATGATTATCATTGATTCTGGTGAGTTTAGAACAAAACGTGTCATGCAAGACACACTAAAAACAAATGGTTGTTTAATGTCAACTCCTTATCTTTCACTTACATTTTTTTTTACGTTAAACAAGTTATTTAGATAAAGTTCAATAGTCTCACATAAATTACACATTTGGAGTGTGTTTTGTTAATAAAACTATATAGTCTTATATTTACGGAGAAAACGTATAGCAGTACATAGAAAAAGATTTGATTGCATGACACTGTCCCCTCCCCCTCCCCTCCCCCTGTCGGATTCCCCTTTTAACCCGAGAAAAAAACGGATGGAATAACCTCACCGCGCGGTGACTCATCCCACTCCCCACGTCGTGACACGTGGCAGCAGGAGGGGGTTGAGCCTCACCACCCCTCTTGTTGTCACGTGTCAAGCGGTGACACGTGCAGTGAGAGAGTTGCGGTGAGGAGATCTAAACCCCGAAAAAAGAGGGAAGGAGGGAGAACACCGAAAGGACAAACTTTTTATGATTCTATGTGGCGTGTTTTTCCCTCTTCTCTAGTCTTTTCATATTCCTTCAAATTATATTATTATATAATTAATAAAAGTTTTTTTTTTTTTTTTTTGCAGCGAGATGAACCCTTTTTTTTTGGAGGCTTTATTGTTCTCTTATTATAGTGGGAATTAATATTCAAAACATTAAACTGAAAGACTAATTCTATGATATTAAATGTATGAAAATCCAATCAAATGCTGCCGGATTCTATACACTAAAGAATGACAGTTGCAACCAGGTTATTCCATACCTGTGTTTTATCCTATACCACCTTCCCTCCCTACATCTCCAACAAATGTCTTCTAGATACTAAACTCCGGCCAATCACCCAAATCAATATAGAACATCTTTTTTTTTTTGGCCTGAAGTAATCTATACGCTGTTTGCACACGCATATTGCAATGTCATAATCGTAATTAATATCTTGAAGCAAAAGACCATACTCTGTTAAGGCTTTCATCGCACAAGCTCTAAGAAGCATTATAGAAGATGCTCAGAAGTCTCCTAGGTTAGTGAGCATCCTTCTAGGTTAGTGAAGAGTTACGCACTGACTTAGGTGTCTACCTACAAACTAGGCCGTTGACATAACAATAATGGAACACCTATATTGTATGTGTCCTTAGAATCGAACAAATCCCAACCCTCGTTAAAATCTACATGTATGCATGTCCTCTTCTTGCATATAATTAATTTATTCAAAAGCTGGTCCTTTTATTTAAAAAAAGAATATTACTTTGAATTTTTCATGCAACTCTCGAACTAACAACAATAGCTTTCCAACAAGAATAAGGGTTAAAAAAAAGGCTGTAGCAAATTGTCATATGTGGGTCCCAACTTTATTTTTATTCACACGCGCACATAATAAACTTATTCGAACTCAAGACTGTCTGGCTGTTTTTAGACATACATCTAACTGTTAAGAACTTCAGATTTTCAAAGGAGAAAAGTATAGTAAAAATATATTGGTCTACCATATATGTGAATAAGTTCAGTTAAATTATCAAGAACAATTTTACTATCTTACTTATCTATTTAACCGTAGCCTGCATCCAAATCCCTCTACGTAACTACAACAACAGTCATACCCACTATATCTCAACAATAACAAAAGATATTATTAAAATCTGGAGAGAGTGAGAGACAGATAAGAAACTTGCTTCCAGTAAGAATTTCGATTCTATACGTACCTGCATAAATGACATTGATAAAAATTTCTACGCAATTAGCGCGGTCCAAAAAAGAATATGTCTCACCAATTCTGGCATTTGTTAATTTCTCTTTTTCATTTTCTTTACCAAGCGTTTGTTGTTTTGATTTGACAATACATGAAGAAATAGTGGTAAAAGAAACAGTTGTATTCTAGAAACTTCTGGCTGGCTTATTTCTGTGATTGTCTCTTATTTTAGCCCTCAGGATTGGTATTTTATATTTGACGTTGGTGCCTACTCGAATATATATTTCATGTTTTAAAACTAAGTTTGATTTCAGATTGTTATATCAGCAACTTATAATTGATTTGGTAGCTTTCATTTTATTTAAACAGATCTAAAATGCATCAGAACTTTCATCAAAATAAAAATAATATAAAAAGAACGTAAACTCGATAAATCTAGCAGTTGCTTCAATGAATTATTAACTTTGGAACAAAAGGTCATATTCTGACTTTGAGGTATTCCACCGCTTCACCCCCAAGGAACATTGAAGCCTACACAAACTGTCCACTGCAAAATGGGCCGAGACAGCAGTGAAACACTCATACTGTGTGTCCTTAGAATTATGTACCTCTTGTAGCAAATCATAATCCGAGTACTAAGCTATCCTCTCGGCACGAATTATTAACTTTTAACAGGTATCAGATGTATGTACTTCAAGTCGCAGTATTCACTTCAAGATTTAGCAAAACCAAGTACTCCAATTCGCAATATTCACTTCAAGATTTCATGTTTTCTTTGACTAAAATTCCCTCAATTTTGTTTATATATCTCTCTTTCTTTTTTAGAATGAAAATTTCCTCAATCTTGCATAAAAGAGTAAGAAAATTATATCAAATTGTTATGGCATAGTGTCTTTGTTTATTTGACCAATAAATCATGTTAATTTTCAAACGTCACCTTTTTTATATATGTAAAAATATAATAAGAGGAATATGGTCGAAGCCATAGGTCAAAACTACATCTTGATAAAGTTGAACGGATAAGTGGGAACCTCGCTGGAGGTGGGGTATGTGTTAGGGAACGATACGCGGAATCAGTGAAGAACAACCACAACGATAATCACAAGAACACACAAAAGTAATGAGTAATTAACAAAAGAAGACTAGAAGACTAAAACGAAGAACACGAGATTTAACGTGGAAAAACCTTCAAGAGGAAGAAAAACCCACGGCGGCGGCAAGCCAAGGAAATTCACTATCACCAACTCAACTATCAATTACAAAGATAGCGTCTAATCGGGATCTTTTATAGGGATGTAAAAGGATTAGCATGAAATATGGAATTATCCTTTTACATCACAATCATACCATAATGGGATTCTACAATCACCAACTCAACTATCAGTTACAAAGATAGCGTCTAATCGGGATCTTTTATAGGGATGTAAAAGGATTAGCATGAAATATGGAATTATCCTTTTACATCACAATCATACCATAAATGGGATTCTACAGGATATTCTTTATACCAAAGATAAACATGCATGGAAGTTTCCTTCTAAACAAGATTCGTATCAATCAAGTCAAGATATATTCAATCCCGTGACTTTCTGGTATATAGCCGAGGCTGCCGTCTGTCCAGCTCGGCACTTCTGCTTCTGGCATTAACTCACAATTCTAAGTCCTTGAGCTCGGCTTCACATTCAACTCAGCACTTCAGTTCCATTTCAAACAGTATGTTGGAGTTGGCACAAGAGACCTTTGCAGAGGAGACCTTTGTAGAAAGAAAAATAGAATAAGAGGAACAATGTCGAAGCTGTAGGTCAAGACGAAGTCTTGATGAAGTTTAAAGAGTAGAGAAAAAGCTCGTCGGAGGTTGGGATTTTGCTTGGAGTTAGTAGTTCGATCCCCTACCACCCACAGCATACATAAAAGATTTAGGAAAATATCCATAAGAATATCTATATATACGCACATATATATTATAATATATATGTATGAATATGTGTATATATACTTGCACATTTTGCGAATTCAATATAGAAAAGCTTCAAAGGAGAGATCCTTGCATAAAAAGAAAAAGAGAATATTTTCTTCTTTTTTTTCCTTTTTTTATTGAGTAAAGAGAAGTCGTTCTCAAATTTAATTTTTGTTGGTTATAATATTGAAAAATCAGATGCAATAAATGATTACCAAAAAGGAAAACCAATTGCGCCGGGGTTAGGAAACCAACAGCTGAAGGCGTCGCTTTTAAAGATTCGAGAGTTATAATTGGGCCTATTTAAACGAAGGGCCCAAGAAAGAGATTATTGTGTCAGCTGGAGCACTGGGGAGCCCACAATTGCTAATGCTGAGTGGAATTGGTCCAGCCCAACAATTAATGAGCCTCGGCATCAAAGTGGTAAGGAGCGAGCTTTTGATACAATCACGTCCCCGCACCGCTTCCGGATGGGATCACCTCACCGGTATTACTCTCACCTCACTCATGAGCACGCAACACGTGGCAGCAAGATGGGATGGTGAGGCTAGATGAGACTCATCTAGTATCACCACCCCACCTTGCTACCACATGTCGCAGGTGACGAATGCGGTGACGGAGTTGCGGTGAGAGATCTGAACCATATTGCTTCCATCACCGTTTCTTCTACCGCACGAAACATGTCACTCATCTATTCTCATATCTCTTTTGCTGATAGCTTTCATTCAGTTTTATCAACATTTATGCTGCCAAGTGTCAACGAATCACTCTCACACCGCAAAAGAGACGCTGAAAGGATCCAAACCGCCTTTGGTGAGCTAGGAAACGTCGGGTAATCCAATGAATTCAATCGTGGTCAAACATTTTTGATACAATTAAATCTGGTGGACCACTGGCTGCTTCAATGTTTCAATTCTAGTCTAGCATATGATACTGCTATCCCATTATTGTAATAATGTTACAATCGCGACACATCTGCCTAAAACATTATGATCATGTGAGCAGTGTGTTGCATGTAGTTTTATGATGGGTTGGAAGTAATTTTGACACTTTTATTCAATATGATATATATATATACATATACACACACACACACACACACATATATATATATACATACATACATACATATATACATACAAACACACACACACACATATATATATGGAAAAGGTCACCACAATAGGGTTTCATTAAGTCAATTAACACGACTTCAGGGAAGGTTTCGTATATATATGTGTACATATATATATATATATATATATATATATATATATATATGTATGTATGTATATATGTATGTATGTATATGTATATGTATATGTGTGTGTGCGCAGAATGTTTTAAATGATTGAAGAGTATTTAATAGGCGTCTAATAGTTGCTTCTTGTTTAATAAAAAATATACAGATAAAACTGAATATATTAAAACACCATTGACGTAATAATCTTTTTTCAATTGTTTATATTATTAGTTGGTTAATTACAAACTATTAACCATTTATGGATCATAATTGAATCGTCAGATAAAAAAATCTAATAAATTATTTTCGAATCATCATAAATTTTGTGTGGTGTTACATGTTCACTATGATAATAAAGTGTCATATATATGATTATGATGTGGATATGCAGACATGGGTCCTTTCTTCGACTTCTTTAACAAGACGTTCCCAGGAGAAATCATGTCGGAACCAGCAACAATAGCAACCGTCAGTATTCAATCAAGTTTCTTCCTAGAAAAAGTGATTGATCCACTTTCTAGCGGGTTAACGAGCCGAGCCGAACCAAATATTATGTTAAATTCGCATTTGTTTAGTTTAACGGACTGTTTGGCTCGGCTCGTTTTCTGTAACAGGCTTCAAAATTAGTTCTAATTTGGTTTGAAAACGCTATCTCTTTACACAAACCGAACAATTAAGGACACTGTGATGACTATATGGCATTACCATGGAGGATGCCAGGTGGGTAGTGTGGTGGACCGAAATTATAGAGTTATGGGGGTGGTGGACGCTTTGCGTGTGGTTCATGGGTTGGGATCTACTAACCCCACTCCACACCTCCTTTGTGACCGCGCGACACGTGTCAGCAAGAGGGGTGGTGAGGCTAGATGCGGTTGACCCTCATCTAGCCTCACCACCTTCCCTTGTTGTCACGTGTCGTGCGGTCACGCGTTACCGCACCACCTTTACAGTGAAGGGATCCTATCTCGTGGTTCATGGCTCAACATTTATTGATTGTCCTCGAACGCATCGTCAAGCTACTGTCATGATGCTTGGAAGGTAAACCCACTTATCAACCTTATTTCATGCAATCCTCCTTCACATAAGAACAATACATCAACATGGTCTCATTGATTTAGAGACTTCTATTTATAGAGGAGCATGAAAGCTTGTATGTATGCAACTATATTCATGTGTTAGAAAGACACAAAAGTTGTTTCTCGATGATTCATAATGAAAATTGCGTCAAGCTGTGCCGATCAACTGCTACTTCATATTATGATAAGCACATCCAATTCATTAAGTCATTTTGTTTTATTACATTGTATTAACAATAGTTTTGTTAATATACATTCATTTTACTAGTTATTTTTTGAATAACGAAACAAGGAGTTATATGTCATGTCAGCACACTGACAACCAATGGAAAAAATGGGATGGGATCTCCTGTCTCTCAATCCTCTCACTCTACTCATGATCACACGACACGTGGCAGTAGGATGAGATGGTGAGGCTAGATGCGGGTGACTCTCATCTAGCCTCACCACTCCTCCTTGCTGCCACGTATCGTGCGGTGACGCGGGGAGTGAGAGAAAATGGGTGAAGAGATCCTATCCCGAAAAAAATAGCATGGTTTTACACGTCTACAGAGTGGTAGTGTAAGGATTTGGGTAGTTATCTTAGAGCAAAAGGTCATTCAATGAGCTTGAGGGCCTCCATTATCTTAGCTCCATAGATCATTGTGGAGTTATATATGTATGCATGCAACACTCCCTAAATATTAGAACATTAGTCCTATATTGTTCAACAAATAATTAACTAGAAAAGATCATAATGTGTACTTCTTAATCAATGACATATATCACAAGTGAGGAAAAGAAGGCTAACTCCCTTTTTTGTGTATCTTTTATAGGTTAACCGTAGTTACTAGCATGTCTATTTTCAAATTTGTCTTATATGGAGGTTTTGTGTGGTTACATACATACATAGATATATACATATATATCTGTGTGTGTGATTAGTTATTTTGTGATGGATTCTTGCAGATATATGGCAGAGAATTATTGGTGAAAGGTGAACTTCTTGAATTGTAACCCACAAGTTATATTGTTAAAGCTGCTCTTACACATTTTACAAAGTTTATTGAGTACTTATTGCAACACCTAATTCTAATTACTTTGTGATCCGAATTCTACACAAACAAATTGCAACCACAGTTTTATGGTGTTTCTGTTAACTACATGACATCCTATTAATTACTCCCCATTCAATAAAAAAATCGATATCTAAGGAGGGGTACCAGTATTATTTAAGTGATTATGCAGGAAGCAGAGAGTTCGGCCCCTACATATCTATCCTCTATTAAATGTGTAATAACTACTAGAATGCTACTTGCACCAGCTGGTTACTCCTATAACGCTATAAATATGTCGGCTAAACAATTCAAATAATGGTATAGATATTTCTCAAATGCCGGCTGAAGAAAAATGCTAGATTTTTTTGAAGTTAAGTTGAGGATTTCCATCATTACTGACTATTCAATATCCTCCCTTTCGCACACGCTATATAAAGGCCGTTACTTGAAATCTTGGTTCATTATATGCCACTCTTTTGATTTATCACCTCTCCCCGTTTCTGCTCTGACACTTTCAACTATATACAGAAAAATATGAATGCAAGAAGGCGGCCTTGCAACGACTCTATTGTCCCAAAATTCATTGCACTTATCTTCCTCGTTGAATTCTGCTTCTCCGAAAGAGGTTTGTTGTTCCTAGCTCGTTACTTCATCATATGTTTCTTTATTATTTGGTGACTTTTAATTGCTCAATTTGTATGTACGTATAGAGTCAGGGGTCTCATTGGAAACAAACTCTTTATCTTTTGGGATAGATGTAATGTTTGACTGACTCTCACTCTCTCCACAACCTAGTTAGCTAAGTTGTTTTAAGAGAGAAATTTGGATTGGTTAATTGCTAAATGACATCTCGTGAGAACTAATGTTTAACCATATACCCTCTTATTCAGTTACATGTATTAAGAATAAAAAAGGTTCAAAGAGAAATATGCTTATGGTCATTTTTTTTGTGAAGTAGCAGTTGATCGACATATAGTTTGACGCATCATTATGAATCATCGAGAAACAACTTTTGTGTGTTTCTAACACATGGGTATGGTTACATACATCCTATACTCCATACCCCGTTATAGGCGAGAGCCTCTAAGACAATAAGGTAATGTTGTTGTTGTGATTGCTCGGCTAGTTAGCTAAGTTGTTTTAAGAGAGAAATTTGGATTGCTTAATTGCTAAATGACATCTTGTGAGAACTAATGTTTAACCATATACCCTCTTATTCAGTTACATGTATTAAGAATTAAAAAAAAAAGTTCAAAAAGAAATATGCTTGTTATAAGGTAATTTAAACTTGCATATAAAATGTCTCATTTAGTTTATCATTAATGCTTAACCAGCAAAACCTTTTACTTGTTGTTTTGTCGGCAGCACCATACTCCAGTTTTGTTAAAGATGCAACGACAGCACGGCCAGGGGAGAATTACGACTACATAGTTGTCGGAGGAGGAACTTCCGGCTGTGCATTAGCCGCCACTCTTTCCCAAGGCTCCAGAGTTTTACTTCTAGAAAGAGGTGGACTGCCATATGGCAATCCAACCATTTCAACTATAGGAGGTTTTGTGGCCACTCTAACCAACATTTCTCCTACTTCCGCCTCCCAACCATTCATCTCGACTGACGGTGTTTTTAACCACCGTGCTCGAGTATTGGGAGGCGGGTCGGCACTGAACGCTGGGTTTTACACCAGAGCCAGTGCCGACTATGTAAGCAAAGCCGGGTGGGATCCGGAGCTAGTTAAAGAATCGTACGAGTGGGTGGAAAAGAAGTTGGTGTTTGAGCCAAGAGTTTTGCAGTGGCAAACTGCCCTGAGGAATGGTCTGCTCGAGGCAGGCGTTCAACCAGACAATGGATTCACCTTTGATCATCTGCCTGGAACTAAAATCGGGGGAACTATTTTTGACCAGAAGGGTTACAGGCATACCGCTGCTGATTTACTTGAATATGCTATCCCCACAAATATTACCGTTTATTTGCGTGCAACTGTGCACCAAATTCTCTTCCAAACCCAAGGTAACACTTCTTTATATTTCAACCCATCAAAACTCTCCTTTAAAGACATTCGGATTTCTATCTTTTGCATGTTTTCTTTTATGTTTTGTTCGTTATATAATTTTCAAAGTGTGTTTATGAATAGAAACACATGTATTCACAAAAGCAAGGAAAACATAGATATACACACACATACACACGTGTGTTTGTGTATATATGTGTATGTATGCAGGCATGTTGGTGTTAGAATATGTTGAGTTTTGATGATTTGCACAATTTGGCACATTGAACAACCCATTAGGCGCTTCATGTTTGTTGTTTGAAGTCATTATACTTCGAACGCCTACATTAGGCGCTTAATGTACCTTGGTGGAGTCCAGTACACTTCGAACGCCTAGATTAGGCGCTTTATGTGAAGTGTCTGGATCTGCGAACACTTCGAACGCCTAGATTAGGCGCTTCATGTGAGTGTTTGAAAAACTGGACACTTTGAACGCCTAATTAGGCGCTTTATGTGACCTGTTGAAAAGTGCGAACACTTTGAACGCCTCTTTAGGCGCTTTATGCAGTCCACTATGCCAAAAGTACTTTTCCCCTGGCTGGGCACGTACTCCTATGTACTTTCTCTGATTAAAAGTCAGAGTTAGTTCGAACAAGCGTGAAGTGCCACATTAAGCGCTTCATGTGACTTCGAACGCCTTAAGAAGCCCACATTAGGCGCTTGATGTGACTTCGAACGACTGTTCATTTTCACATCAAGCGCTCAATGTCACATCGAACGCCTGTGCTTTTGCACATTAGGCGCTTCATGTGACCAACGTTACAAAGGTCTTGAACTTCACTTTTTACCATCAGTTGACTCTTTGTACCCTCTCTTTTTAGTGTCTTTTTTGCAGACTCCTCTCTGTTGAAGTTTCTCAGGTTTCCTTTCTTGGCATTCATTTTGAAATCTCTCCAAGAATGTTGCTACATGCCAAAGGGAGATCCCCAATGATGAGGACTCACCAACACATGATGCCAAAACCCATTAATGTCAGTGCAGAGGGTTTCAAACGGGAAGAAACTTTGAAGTTGATAAAATAGGGTTTCTTCCACATTCTTCTCCAACTTTCTACTTCACAAGCTCTCAAGCTCAAGCTCTCAAAATAGTTGTAAATCTTTGTATACTTTTACTTTATTGTTGAGAGTGTTTATTGTAAGAAGAAGAGTCTTCTTCTTGGTGAGATTCTCTGTGAGAGATTTGGTAGACTGTTGGTCAAGGAGCAAGGGTGTTCCTTGTTTAAGATTTCTAAACTTTGAAGGGTTTGTTGATAGTGTGTGGTGCACTATTCTCCCTACAAGATTTCTTTGAGGGCAAAGAAGATCTTTGGAGGCAAGACTTCAAAGTGTTAGATCTCTTGGTTGTTGTCTAGGCAAGGTGCCTAGTTTGTATTTTCTTGATTTCGTTTTTGATTGTTGTTTCCCCCAAAAAGAAATAACAATCCCCATTTCAAAATCCTTCTTGTGAAACACCAAGAAGGTAGAGGAGTAGAGTCTCTTGACTTGAACCTCTATACATAATCGTGTTCTTTCTTGTCTTTCAAGTTTTTATCTTTCAAAAGAACACATCCAAGTATCGGTTGCACTCTAAAACGAAAAATAGCCACAAAATATCCATACTTGGTGAACACACTATTCAACCCCCCCTTCTAGTGTGTTCTAAGGGACCTAACAATTGGTATCAGAGCCACATCTTGCTTATTTGAGTCCAAATACAAGATTTGATCATTTCTAGTATGGATCCCTTCAGATTTATTGATGCAAGTTCTCCTAGTAGTGATGCTTCTAGAAGAAGAAGACAAGAGTCACTACTCCCTTCTATCTCAAGTGTACAGGTCAAAGTACCCACGTTTGACCATGTGAGCTTCCCAAAAGACAAGAATGCCTTCTACCAAAAGAAGAGGGCTCTACAAGAAGAAATAGATCGTTGGGAATGCTTATTGTCTGGATCCGAAAGCGATAGCGATGACCATGAGAATCTAACTCTCACGGAGATTAGTGACGATGATCTCAACAAGGAGTTTTATTCTCTTATGGCCATCAAAGACGACATGGAGGTATGCACTACATCCTCACATTATAGATTAATAGATGAAAGAGACGACTTAGTGCAAGAAATTGACCTCTTAGAACTAAAATACACTCGTGTCAAAAAGGAATTTAAAGCATGTATATACGAATACAATGACACGGTAGAAAATCATATTGCATTACAACTCGAGCATGAAATTTTGCTAACTATGCATATGATTGCACTAGAGGAGAAGCATGATTTGATAAAATCAAGCATCTCTCATAAAACCGTTGAGAATAAGAATTCTCAAAAGAAAAGTGCAAATAAAACTAAGATAGATAAAGATGCATCCTCATCTAGTATGAAACCTAAGGTTAAATCTAGCGTTTTGTATGCATCTAAAAAGGGAAAAACAAATGAACAAGCATCACACTTCAAGGAGTCTCAAGCTCTCTTGAAGAAGCAAAGGCACATGCCTAAAAGCAAGGCAAAACAAACTAAGGTGCCTAAGTCTTGTGTCAATTCCGTGAGAAATAATCCTTCTTTGATGCCAAAGAATGTTGTCCCTAAACGGGAATCACGGAACGTGTTAACACACAAGCATGATAATCATCATTATCCACACAAACACATTCCTACATGTTTTGTTTGCAATAAAAAGGGTCATGTAGAAAGAATGTGCAAAACTAAAAACGATAAACACTCTCATTCACACAAACATATACCTACATGTTTTTATTGTAATAAAAAGGGTCATATTGAAAGCATGTGTAGAGCTAAAAACAATCAACATTCTTATACACACAAACACATTCCCACATGTTTTATTGCAATAGAAAGGGCCATGTAGAGAGAGTGTGTAGAGTCAAAAATAATAAGAGTCTTGTGTGGGTGCCGAAAGGCGAAGTGAAGGTAACTAACCTTCAAGGACCCAAAACAAAAAGGGTACCAACTTCATATGGTTCTTTTGTAGGCCCTAGCACTCAATGGAGAAAGCGAAGACAAGAAGGTCAAATGGGTCGTGGACAGTGGGTGTTCCAACCATATGACGGGAGACAAACGTCTCTTCCATAGACTCACTATGCAAGACGGAGGAGTTGTCCACTTTGGCGGTAGCAAAGGCCAAATCAAAGGACATGGTATTGTGGGTAACGATTCCTTCTCTCTAAGTGATGTCTTATATGTTGTAGGTCTTAAGTTTAACTTGATAAGTGTCAGTCAACTTTGTGATGCTAATTATGAGGTAACGTTTTTGAAAACAAAGTGTGTCGTGAAAAAGGAAGAAAAGATTTTATTTGAGGCTTTGCGTTTCAAAAATATTTACAAAGTTAGCATCAATGATTTGGTTTCTCAAAATGTATCGTGTCTAGTTGCTAAGAATGATTTGACGCAACTATGGCATAGACGTCTCGGACATGTATGTTTCAAAACATTTAAATTTATTTGCGAAAATGATAAAGTCCGAGGCCTTCCAAAAATGAGTTTTGAAAACAATGACTTATGTGACACTTGTCAAAAGGCGAAACTTGTGAAAACAAGTTTCAAACCCAAGACAAATATTTCCACCTCCAAGCCCCTACAATTGCTTCACATGGATTTGTATGGGGATGTTGGAACAAGAAGCTTGGGTGGCAAACATTACACCTTCGTGGTTGTAGATGACTATACTCGCTATACGTGGGTGATGTTTCTTGCTAAGAAAAGTGATGCATGTAGTGAGTTTATAAGTCTAAGTAAACGATTGGAAAATCATGTGGGTGACACCATCAAAACCATCCGTAGTGATCGTGGTGGTGAGTTCGATGGTGATTTCGAAAGGTTTTGTGTGTCCAAAGGATACTCTCATGACCTTTCGGCACCTAGAACTCCTCAACAAAATGGTGTGGCCGAACGGAAAAATAGAACTCTACAAGAAATGTGTAGAGCAATGTTAAACGAGTTCGGTTTGCCCAAGTATTTTTGGGCCGAAGCGGTTAATGCCGCTTGCCATGTGATCAATCGTGTCTATTTGAGACCATACCTAAATGTGACACCTTATGAGCTTTGGAATGGAAAAGTTCCCAACATTGGGTATTTCAAAGTCTTTGGTTGCAAGTGTTTTATACTTAATACCAAAGATACTTTGGACAAACTTGACCTCAAAGCGGATGAAGGTATCTTTTTAGGTTATGCCTCAAATAGTAAAGCATTTCGTGTTTTCAACAAAAGGAGTCAAAAGGTGGAAGAATCAATCCATGTTAAGTTTAATGAGTCACTTAGTGATGAACCTAAACTTAATGAGGATTGTGTAGAGGATGAAGATGTGACTCCTCAAGAAGAAATTTTTGAGGATATTCCTATGGTTGTTCCTCAACGAGAAATCGTTGATGATCCTCCAAATGGAAACATCTTCGTTGATTTGAGAGTTGAACCTCTTGAAGGCACTCCTCCACCTTGCGTAAATGAACTTAGTGAGTCAAGTAAAAATGTTTCTCCTACTCATGTTGATTCACAAAATGTAGAGAATGCATCACACATTCCGGAACATGATGTTCATGATAATGATGAAGGTTCATCTCTTCCGGAACATGATCAAGAGGAAGTTGGAGGTGATGTCTCCAATCTTCCTAGATCATTTAAGCACAAAAGTTCTCACCCTCAAGAGTTAGTCATAGGTGATTTAAATAGAGGTATCACCACACGAAGGCAATATAGAGAGAATGCATTTGTCTCTCTTATAGAGCCTAAAAATATTAAAGACGCACTTCTTGATGAAAATTGGATCTTGGCTATGCAAGAAGAATTAAACCAATTTGAAAGAAGTGATGTTTGGGAGTTAGTTCCCAAACCACACGATCATCCTATTATTGGTACGAAATGGGTCTTTCGTAACAAGATGGATGATCAAGGTAATGTCACTAGAAACAAGGCTAGGTTAGTTGCTCAAGGATATCGTCAAGAAGAAGGTATTGATTTTGATGAGACATTTGCACCCGTAGCACGACTTGAAGCTATTAGAATGTTATTAGCATATGCTTGTTATAGAGATTTTACACTTTACCAAATGGATGTTAAATCCGCTTTCTTGAATGGTGTTATTCAAGAGGAAGTGTATGTTGCACAACCTCCCGGGTTTGAATGTCATGATTCACCACATCATGTCTTCAAACTTAAAAAGGCTCTTTACGGTCTCAAACAAGCTCCAAGAGCTTGGTACGAGAGGTTAAGTACTTTTCTTCTTAATAATGGTTTTTCAAGAGGTAAAGTTGACACTACTTTGTTCATAAAAGAACAAGGTAGGAATCATTTAATTGTTCAAGTATATGTTGATGATATTATTTTTGGTGCTACTAACAATTGTCTTTGTGAGCAATTTGCTAGTCTCATGCAAGGTGAGTTCGAGATGAGCATGATGGGCGAGCTAAACTATTTCCTTGGATTACAAATCAAGCAAACCAAAGATGGTGTGTACATTTCCCAAGCCAAATACACAAGAGACTTGCTCAAAAAGTACAATTTTGGTGAAGGAAGAGAGGTGAACACTCCAATGAGCACAAGTGCAAAGCTTGACAAGGATGAAAAGGGAAAACATGTCGAGGTAACCTTGTATCGTGGCATTATAGGTAGTCTACTGTACTTAACGGCTAGTAGACCCGATATTTTACATGCAGTATGCTTATGTGCTAGATTTCAAAGTGATCCTAGGGAGATGCATTTTATTGCGGTAAAACGCATCCTTAGATACCTTAGAAGTACTTTGAAATTTGGTTTATTTTATCCTAAGAATGCATGTTTTGATTTAAGAGGTTATTGTGACTCCGATTATGCGGGGAGTCTAGTTGATAGAAAGAGCACCTCCGGAACTTGTCAGTTTCTTGGAGATTGTCTTGTTTCTTGGTACTCCAAGAAACAAAACAGTGTGTCTCTCTCTACGGCGGAATCCGAATATGTGTCGGCCGCCTCGTGTTGTGCACAATTGTTATGGATGACTAACACGTTAAATGATTATAACATTCACTTCTCAAAGGTGCCAATTTTGTGTGATAACACGTCCGCCATAAATATTGCACAAAATCCCGTCCAACATAGTCGGACCAAGCACATTGAAGTGAGGTATCATTTCATCCGTGACTGTGTACAAAAGAACTTGGTAAGTGTAGAATTTGTTCCTACACATGACCAACTTGCGGACATTTTCACGAAACCCTTGCCTAGTGATGTATTCTTATCTATAAGAAGTAGGTTGGGGTTGCTCAATATGGGTTGACAAAACCATCTTGAGTTTTGAGCATGAAAATTTCAAAAATTTTCAATATCAGTAGACATAAAGCGCTTTATCTCAAATTGTTCAGGCGTTCGATGTTACATCAAGCGCCTGATGCTAAGGATGTCACTCGTTCGAAGTGACATCAGGCGCTTTATTAGGTCGTTCGATGTAGGATTAAGCGCTTTATCTGAGTATGTTCACTCGTTCGAAGTATCATTAAGCGCTCAATCCTCCTTGTCTCAGTTGTTCAATGTGACATTAAGCGCTTCATACATATTTGTGAAGTCGTTCGATGTCACATTAGGCGCTTTAACCCTATTCTTTCACTATCTTTTCGCCGCCTCTTCAGTTTTTCGCGCCATTCAAGGACCATCAATTCACAGCCGCCTCTTTTTCTTCCCTCTCTCCCACGTCTGCCTCTTCCTCTTCCCCATACAATCCAACTTTTCATCTTCTTCCTCACTCCTCTCTCTCCCACTCTCCCACTTCTCCCTTACCTCCCTCTCCACCATTACTCCACAAACTCTTCATCTTCTTCCTCTATCCTCTCTCCCACTCTCCCACTTCCCCCACCATTACTCCATCAACTCATCCTCTTCCTCTCCTCACCTTTAAAAGCCAACCTTCTCTTTTCTTTTCTATCACTCATCCTCTTCATCTTCCTTTGAATTTTTTTTTGACCTCTCCTTCCTCCAACAATGGCTTCCGCTGGTCCTTCCAAACGCCCAAGAACACAAAAGCGAAAACAAACGGCTGGACAAGGCATTGTCGAGCCTCCTGAAATCACAGTCATTCGAGAAGGGCTCACCAAGGACAACTTTCCTTGGTTGAAGAAATTTGAGCCCGACATCAAGAAGCCTCCACGCACCATTGACAAAGGTGCTCATGTATCCTACTACTCCGGCATGCTATTCCGAGAATGGGTAGCATCAAATCGTCTTATTATCCCTCTGAAACTGCTCAATCTCAGCAATCTTCCTGAGAAGAGCACTGCTTTTGACGTTGTTCCTCTGTTGGAACATCAGGGCTGGACATCTCTTTGGTCCAGGCCTGATATGCAGAAATACTCCCGCGAGCACACCAGGCTATTCTATTCAAATTTGTGGGTCACTCCACAATCTGAGTCTCAACCTTTTTCCCTTAACACTGTTATTGATGGTACTCCTCTCAGCTTCACTATTCCTGAAATTTGTGAAGTCCTGAGAATCCGAAACGAGGGATTGACTGATTTCTCTGTATTTGACTGGAGTGTCAAATACGGCGTCCTTGAGCAGGACGTTAAATTCGATTTGGGGTATTTCCCCTCCAAAAAGACTCAGAACATGCCATTGGTGGATCGCATTCTGCTAGCGGTGGTCACCTACTGCATTAATGGTAAGGCCACTAGAAATCCAAGCAACATGGATTTCTATGTCTCTTACCGTCTCAAACATCTGTCCCAGCTGAATCTAGCCTGGATTTTCATAGAAGTCATGTTTGCAGCGCTCCGAAAAGGGTCAAAAGCTTTGCCTTTTGCCAATATTGTCACAATATTGTTAAAATCAAAAGGCGTTGAAATTTCTGATGAAGACTTGACCCAAGTTGCCAAATCTGACGTCTATGATCACTACAACATCGCTCAGGCTGTTGATTCGCAGAAACGGAAGGCCACCACCATTCCTGATGAAGATGAGGTCGCGGAGGGACCTCAAGATGCTGCTGGTGGTAGTAATTCTTCTGAATTGCTATCACGCATTGCTGCCCTTGAACAGACTGTTCAACAATTGCATCTTCGTGATGCCGAGCATGAAGCTCGGCATGTCCGGAATGAAGCTCGTAATGAGCGTAATGAACTGCGCATGACTGCATTTCGCAATGCACTCATGCAAGTCTGTCCATGGGCTCTTCCTCCTAATTTTGATGATTTAGGGGGAGAAAGTGGTGGTGCTGGTGGCAGTGGTGCTGGCGGTGGTGGTGATGCTGGTGGCTCGGGAGATGTTGGAGGATCCATGGGTGGATTCACAGATTTTGCCGCTAGCGTAGGTTTTGGCTTTAGTGGCTTTACACCACCAAGTGGTGGTGCTATGTAATTTGTTTTCCTTCTGTTGGTGTCATTTTTTTTCTGCAATTTATTGAATGAAAATTTCATAACTTGATTTTATTGCTGATGTTCATTTAAATTGTTCATCATATCCTTTTGTTCAAGTTATTTTTTTCTTTCATTGCACTTAGTGAGGGGGAGCATATATTAAGGGGGAGCTTTGATAAGCTATGCATGTTGTGAAATCATCAAAAAGAGGGAGAATGTTAGAATATGTTGAGTTTTGATGATTTGCACAATTTGGCACATTGAACAACCCATTAGGCGCTTCATGTTTGTTGTTTGAAGTCATTATACTTCGAACGCCTACATTAGGCGCTTAATGTACCTTGGTGGAGTCCAGTACACTTCGAACGCCTAGATTAGGCGCTTTATGTGAAGTGTCTGGATCTGCGAACACTTCGAACGCCTAGATTAGGCGCTTCATGTGAGTGTTTGAAAAACTGGACACTTTGAACGCCTAATTAGGCGCTTTATGTGACCTGTTGAAAAGTGCGAACACTTTGAACGCCTCTTTAGGCGCTTTATGCAGTCCACTATGCCAAAAGTACTTTTCCCCTGGCTGGGCACGTACTCCTATGTACTTTCTCTGATTAAAAGTCAGAGTTAGTTCGAACAAGCGTGAAGTGCCACATTAAGCGCTTCATGTGACTTCGAACGCCTTAAGAAGCCCACATTAGGCGCTTGATGTGACTTCGAACGACTGTTCATTTTCACATCAAGCGCTCAATGTCACATCGAACGCCTGTGCTTTTGCACATTAGGCGCTTCATGTGACCAACGTTACAAAGGTCTTGAACTTCACTTTTTACCATCAGTTGACTCTTTGTACCCTCTCTTTTTAGTGTCTTTTTTGCAGACTCCTCTCTGTTGAAGTTTCTCAGGTTTCCTTTCTTGGCATTCATTTTGAAATCTCTCCAAGAATGTTGCTACATGCCAAAGGGAGATCCCCAATGATGAGGACTCACCAACACATGATGCCAAAACCCATTAATGTCAGTGCAGAGGGTTTCAAACGGGAAGAAACTTTGAAGTTGATAAAATAGGGTTTCTTCCACATTCTTCTCCAACTTTCTACTTCACAAGCTCTCAAGTGCTCTCAAGCTCAAGCTCTCAAAATAGTTGTAAATCTTTGTATACTTTTACTTTATTGTTGAGAGTGTTTATTGTAAGAAGAAGAGTCTTCTTCTTGGTGAGATTCTCTGTGAGAGATTTGGTAGACTGTTGGTCAAGGAGCAAGGGTGTTCCTTGTTTAAGATTTCTAAACTTTGAAGGGTTTGTTGATAGTGTGTGGTGCACTATTCTCCCTACAAGATTTCTTTGAGGGCAAAGAAGATCTTTGGAGGCAAGACTTCAAAGTGTTAGATCTCTTGGTTGTTGTCTAGGCAAGGTGCCTAGTTTGTATTTTCTTGATTTCGTTTTTGATTGTTGTTTCCCCCAAAAAGAAATAACAATCCCCATTTCAAAATCCTTCTTGTGAAACACCAAGAAGGTAGAGGAGTAGAGTCTCTTGACTTGAACCTCTATACATAATCGTGTTCTTTCTTGTCTTTCAAGTTTTTATCTTTCAAAAGAACACATCCAAGTATCGGTTGCACTCTAAAACGAAAAATAGCCACAAAATATCCATACTTGGTGAACACACTATTCAACCCCCCCTTCTAGTGTGTTCTAAGGGACCTAACAATTGGTATCAGAGCCACATCTTGCTTATTTGAGTCCAAATACAAGATTTGATCATTTCTAGTATGGATCCCTTCAGATTTATTGATGCAAGTTCTCCTAGTAGTGATGCTTCTAGAAGAAGAAGACAAGAGTCACTACTCCCTTCTATCTCAAGTGTACAGGTCAAAGTACCCACGTTTGACCATGTGAGCTTCCCAAAAGACAAGAATGCCTTCTACCAAAAGAAGAGGGCTCTACAAGAAGAAATAGATCGTTGGGAATGCTTATTGTCTGGATCCGAAAGCGATAGCGATGACCATGAGAATCTAACTCTCACGGAGATTAGTGACGATGATCTCAACAAGGAGTTTTATTCTCTTATGGCCATCAAAGACGACATGGAGGTATGCACTACATCCTCACATTATCATATAATAGAGTAAGACACTCTACAAATATCATACGATGTAATAAATTAGTGAATGTATTTGAGGCCTTGATTTTTGCCAAGGTATTCGTTTATGATTTATTGGTTAAATAACAAGTAATTGTTTTACAAAACTTCTAACATCGTCCCCTTAAGAAAAGATTAACATCGAGGGAGTATTTGTTTAAAAATTTTACTGTCAGAATATCTCTCAAAATTGTCGATGTTGGATGAGGTGGATGTCTATGTATGTTAATTTCTTGGATTACTGAAAATCCCATTTATGTGTTATAAGTTGAGGATGACTCCTCTATACACAAAAGTAAAGAACTCGAGAAGAAACGCATAGAATGAGAATAAAATGACAAGAGAGAGCAAAGCAAAATTTGAAAAGTGTAGCTCACTTGTTAGTCGGATTCGTTCACGGCAAAAGGTAATAGTTTCGACTTTTAACAGTACCAATTAAAGAGCTCTCACGTAAAATACCATCGATTGAAACACTACCTTTCTTCATGAAGAGAGAGAGAGAGAGAGAGGGAGAGAGAGAGAGAGAGAGAGAGAGAGAGATTTTAAACTTTTTTCCAAATGAAGAAAAGTGGTCGTGGTATAAACGTGTTCATCTTACCATATCCAACATGTAAGGTACAAGTTTGCAACCGAACAAAAGAGACTTTTGAAATTTTGCATATCTGCATAACTCCAATCAAGCAACCTAAATTAGTCTTTCTCGTTTGATTAAAATTCAATTAAAAACAAATCAAATTCAAATTCAAACTATGCTCATAAATTTGAACAAACCATACCCATAAGTTTAGCTGGTGTATTTACAAGCTAACTTCTATAACTTCATTGATAACAGTTTATTCAATGTAAACCATGTATGAGTTTCAACTAAATACGAGTAATAATCGAATGGAAACTCGAGTTTTGTTCAAATTTGAGTTATACAACATGAGAGCACAAGTTAAAGTTTCACACTTAAGTGGTATATTCACGAATAGCCTGAAGTCATTTTAAAAACAAAACCTAGGTTTCTGCAAGATTTGGAAATGGACACAAGTACAAGTGAAATGTGAGATAATAAATTCTGCCACAAAAACTTGCAAGTGACATATACTATGCTACAGAAACAAAGCTTGAACCTTAAAAAGAAACATAAATGTATGAATAAATTGAATGCGTAAAGTTAGGAAAGCACATTCAATAGTAGATAGCAAGAGTGTAGCATGAATATAGGCACTAAATCTGATGTGAACCAATGTAATCTGGTTATGTAAGATGAAGACATGTAGTAGATTGTAGAAACAAGGGGTTTAAATAAAAGTCACCAAATTCAGTTAGGTTCCACAGAGGCTAGCTTTAACTACACCCTTTTCAACCAGCCTATGAAATATGAACGTTCCCTCTTTAACCTGTTCCCAATCGTCTCATAGAACTCTATAAAACAGTTTTTATTGGTTGGTCAGTGGCTCCATAGAAACATAAATCCATGTATAGAACTACAACAAATTCAGAAGAGCAATGTTATACCTTTTCTGTGCAGCAGTGATTATGTCGAAGAAGTACACCACAAATACTAAAAACTCATGTTTGGCTTCAGCCATCTACATCAAATCCAGCTCCAGTCCATCCAGGGGCTGCAGGACCTCTACCCTTAGGTACTGCTCCTATTCCCCTCCCTCTTCCATGAACCGCAGTTTTCTTCTTTCCTGTTCCTCCAACATCTGTAGCCGGCACTTGATTTCCCTTAGTTGCTGGAGCATTTCCACTGGATACTTTGCTGGATACATCAACAGTAGATTCACTAGCTTGTCCGGCAGCACTTGTCACTGCACAAGCATCTCGAGCGGCATTAGTATGAGATTGTTCCACTGAATTCCTATCCTGAATACATTGTTGTGCCAATATCAAAAATGACAGAAGTTAGACAATTTTTATCATTGTGATACCTAAGCTTACTCTATTATTGACACTTTAAAAGTAAGAATCAGCAAAAAGTTGAGGCTATCAATCTGCTGAGCAAGCAAGAGGAAATGTATAACGATATGAGGTATAGTTGAAGTTACATGTGCTGCAGATGTAGATCTACTTGGATTTAGGGCTTCCAGACGCCTTTTCAGTTCCTCCAGTCTCCTCAGTTGAGTGTTACTACTCTCTTGCATCTGTTATGGGAGGCATATTCAACAAATAGAATCACTAATAAATAAAAACATGACTATACGAGCATAATGACAAGACATGCCAGGTTATGCAGGTCTTCCGAAAGCTTCTGCTTAATGGCTTCCTCCTCTTTAACGGCTTTCGATGCTTCTTCCCAAGCCTGAAGTTGAACACATAATGAAAGGGGCAAATGTTGATTAATAACCAAAAAGGTGGAGATATTACTAGCACTGGAAAACATTTGACTATAAGTCCAGGGAAGCAAAGGAGAGAATTGAATCTCCTCCACAAACAAGAGCCAGAAAAGAAAAGGGGGGTGTTAACTCTAAATATAAAGAGATAAGATGCATTAATTCCTTTGTGAAGATGACCCAATGTATAGACAAGAACTCAACATGACGAAACAGGGTGTACGTATTTGTTAGAACAGACAAGAAGAAACCAAGATAGCATATGAAGAAAAGAGTCACCTGCACCTCTACCATTCAACGACAGGGTAATTATTTTTTTACTATGATTACGAAATTATTAAACTTACTCTGCTTTAATTATAGATTTGACCCTACATAATAACGAAACTGCAAATTCCCCACGTCTTATAGTTGTATTTGTACTAACATCATTTAATGATAGATTCTGATGATTTTAGGTTATGGCTCAGCCCTTTCAACGAGTAGAAAAAAATCACATGTCATCCCTCTACTGCAATTTATGCTTTCGAATGCACAAAAGAAGCACATGCTTGCGTTCTACAATACATTAGAATCTTTTTTTTAAAGTTATCGGCTACAAATTAATGACTCCTGAGGAAAATGATCGAGTATGTCTCAATGAATACCATCAATTCCCATTTTTATGTGGCGTCTTACATCTAAATTGCATAAACCAATAGAAAATAAAACATAGAGAGGAAATAGAAGAGATCAATATAAGGAGACATATCGAGAATGGATCAATACTAATTCTGTGAAAAGAGTGAAACATGAGCCAATAAAGAATCAGCATTAAAGGAAGATGACCACCCTCTTAATGTTAAAATACAAATGTTTTGACAAGATAAATTCGCTACTCCGGTGTTGTTTAAACTAATCAGAAACACCTGCTAAAAATCCTCAGGTTGCATTTAGCGACTCATCTCATGCTACACCTTTTTTTTTTTTTTTTTTTTTGTAATTCTCATGCTACACTGAAAAAATTCTTAAACATAATATAGCTATGTTTTGAAACGAAGAAAGGTAAGCTCACATGTAACCCGCATTATGGAAACTAGAAGTAACACAGAACAGTGCCTCATTCATCTGAAGGGGCCTTCCTGTTTAATAGTTGAATAACAAAAGCCTTCAGGATAACAATATAACCTTGAGCAACTAAAAGGGAGCACTATAGCTAAAAGACATCAGAAAACTATAAGGATCAAGGGATACATGGAACAACCTTAAAATTTACTTGGGAAGCTTTATACCAAAATTTAAAAGGGGGGGGGGGGGGGGGGGAGAAAAAACCTTTCGCGCTTGTTGTTCCTTCAATTTAGCAACTTGGATTTTCTCATTTGACATTTCGATTTTCTTCCTCATGTGCTCAAAAGCTGAAAGCATACACATTCAATACGTCACAACTCATTCACAAAAGCACTCCAAAGGTAATCCTGAACATAAGAAGCACCAATGCCTGATGCAAAGCGAACCTGCTTTCTTTGACCCTGATGTAAGCTTCATTTCCATTGAGAGATTTGCCAGCTCCCTCTCAACATCGCGAATCTTGGAGTAGTTTTCATCAATATATCTTAGAAAATGAGCATCCAGAGGAGTTCAGCAGACATAGAGGACAGGCGGGTGGTTACATGGGAAAAATACTCATTGTTTACAAGCATCCATGCAGAACACAGTTATTAAGCACGGATCCTTAAAATATAAAGCGAGATATGTTCTAAGAGTTGAAAATTCAAACAGTTTCACATCCTGCTATATCAAATCAAAATCCAATGCATCACCATGTCCTCCTGACGTATTAACAAGGGAAGTCAAGTCAGGTCATATACACAAACCCCAGAAGTAGCCACTGCTTTATAGAAGTACACAAGAAGTATGGGAGGATTTTGCATCACTAACAAAGTAGCGAGTATCTGTCTGACAAGGTACTTGAGAAGGGCAGGAAGCGAAAAACTTCTATAGGAGTCTATACGATAACAGCAATGAGGCTCGAGCCTAATGAGCGCAAGAAAGACTGAGTCCTGCTTTTTTCTTTTTCTTTTTTCTTTTTTAAGTGACTGAGTCCTGCCTTGGCTGTACATTGTTGAAAATATAGAAAGAAATCGGAATAATCAACCCAAAGAAAGAGCGGACGAGACTTCAAAATGGAAGTCTTCTGTATCATTTCGATAGACCAAACAGAAAGCTTAAATCAGGTTGTGTTGAAGATCATAAAGACAACTCAATGAATGGTGCGACCCTTTCGCAGAAATGTTGTGAACAGACAGACAGATCCAACAACCATATCATACCACCTCAAGAAACACATTGCTCCCCTGTTTCAATAGTGCCTAATTGGATGCTATTTCTTACTGTACAGTCATATGTTTCTTTATATGAACAGTAATTAATTTGGTTTGAAGTACTAAAGGAAATTAAATTTGCACTCCGTTTTGATATAAAAACAAGACAATTTCAATAAAGAAACCTACATCCTGGGAATCTGAGAGATATCCCTAAGAAACCGATATTCAACTATGCATTAAGTGGGGAAAACTGAGAATTTAAATCACTAAAAACATGATTAGCCTGACTATGTAAGATCCAAAATTAAGTAAACTGCTCCGAAGTAGTTGAGTTTTATTGAATTGATGGTTAAGGCTTAATTCCTGTAACCAGTACTTCCATTTTACACTCAGAGTCGTTTCAAGATTTTCATCTAAGACTATATTGAGAGTGAACTTAATCACATTCCGGAATAAATAAATAAGAATCCAGTCATAAGCACCGGAACCAGTTCTTGAAAAGTAAAAGCACAAAGAGAGACGTACTTCCTCAGTTGAAGCTGCTCCTCCTCAATTTTCTGAAGGAAAAAAAAGAAAAAAGAAAAGAAACAAGAGTATCGGTGTATAAAGTAACCAAAAAACAATCAGTCCAAATGTGGAATAATAAGATAAGGGGAGGCTAAACCTTCTCTGCGTAGGCAATGGCAGGAGATTCCCTCGGCACACCATCAGGTCCGATCACCGGCGGCCATGCGGCTATGGCATTTGCGCCCGAATCCGAATTCGGGTTGGCATTGGAGGCCATTTGAGTGGTTTGGATCTTCAATAGATTCAATCGAATTCCAGAATAGTAATTAAATTTGCTCACACTATCCGCTGGACTAATTTCAACAGTAAAATTTGGCTGAACTTCTGTTGAATTGGAAGTTTAAATCCGGTAACTTCAGCTTAAAAAATTTTTTTTTCCCTTTCAGGAATGCACATGCCACCAGCGATGGAGAAGGATGAATTGCGTGATTCTGCAATTTTATTTAGTTTTATTTTTTTTTCTTTATTTTTGACTTGTATCCTACTATTCTTTGACTTTTTAAGCAAAAAATATTTATTAATGTTTATTTTGATCGACACAGTTTGAAACAATTTTCATTATGGATCATCAAGAAATAACCTCTGTGTGTTTCTAACACATGGGTATTGACGAGGCAAAATTAACCTGCTCAGATAAGACAAAAATTATCAGTCATTCAAACAGTCAACGTAGTTCACGCACATCTACTTGACTAGTCAGCCTCGGCTATAAAGCCTTAGCCTCGGCCACTATTATCTATGGTTGAAGCAAGTTTATTAAAGTAACTAAGGCAGACCCAAGCATAACTCTTGGTCAGCTCGGCCGCATACCTGAGTCAGGTCGGCACTTATTCAATATGACCAGAAATGGTTAGAACTGTAACCAGTCTTCTGAGACTAGTTCAGCATACTGCATCTCGGCTCAGCAATGCATTAGTCAAGGCAACCGCTTCTGGTCAACTTTATCTCGGCCTCAGTTTCCTAATCGTCCCGAGCTCAAGCCTCGGCCTCAATCTCTTACAAGATATTTATCAACTGACGTCTGGGACTCACCAAGGCAATTCTGCAAGTGCTTTCCAGGTGTCAAGCATCGTTTGGTTAAGTACAAGATCATTATTGCTGGCCGGCCTAAGTGTCACAGATTCAGCCACTGGCGCAGCCGTATTCGCAGTCATCTGTCCAGTCACACTGCACACCTACAGCAGACAGAGTAGCCCTTCTGACACACGCAACAATCACATCATCGGGCAGAGGGACTAACCTTATCAATTTCGTGCATAAAAGGACTTCTTTCGAGACAAGAAGGAAGGGATTTTTCGGAGCCAAATTTGACTTTGAGAATCTTCTTCTAAAAAGAAAGAACTCCATATTCTCCAACTTTGAAGATCTCTCAGTGAGAAATCTCCAAAGAAGGCATTTCAGCCGACATCTAAACACTCCTACTCTCAGTGAGAACCTGATACATGTTTCTTCTTAAAATCTTTATTCCAGCATTGACTGTATGCAAAAATACTCATAACTGACTTGAGCGTCGGAGGGTTTTCTCAGGGCAGCGCCCTGGGCCTCTAACGTCTATTTTCTTTCTCAGGCTCCATTGACAGACCCAAACGGAGAGATAACGACATACAACAAGGATCACCCCTGGTCCAAATTGTGAGGATCTCGGCCTCGTCAGGTATGGTTGCATACATCCGACCCCTATATTCCGTCTTAGGCGAAAGCAATATAACGTTGTTGATGATTTCATATCAACGAAATCTAAGGTAAGACAAAAAAAATGAAAGGTTTTAGGTTCAAACATATGCAAATATGGAGTTTTCCTACGCTAGTATTATGGTTTCGTTTTATTATCACATATCATAGTCATAATTGAGTTTTAGGTTCAAACATAAAAATGAGTCGGGGTCTCATTAGAATCAAACTCTCTATCCTTTGAGATGGAGTTATTGTTTCTCTACCTCTCATCCTTCCTAAATCCTAACGATAGCTTTTGCTGTCATTGGGATATACTGGATATGATTGTTGTTGTTTGTTGTTGTATATCATAGTCATAATGGTCCATTGGAACTTAATGTGATTATAACGATGTCGTGCCTTGGAACAACTGATGAAATTGCTACTTTGTGACTTTGAAGTCACAAGTTCGAGTCGCATAAACAACCTCGGTTCGAGCCGCATAAACGACCTCTTGCTACTTTATGACCTTAGAGTCACAAGTTCGAGTCGCAAAACCAGTCTCAGTTCAAGCAGCATAAACAGCATTTTACATAAAATATGAGATAAAAATGCGTATATCAGATCGTAAAGCGATCTAGGCTCTCCCTAGACTTTGTATATACGCGAAAGCCTAGTGCTCCGGATTTATAATGTTTCATTCACCATCAAATAGTGGTGATGTAGTGTTTTGTATACATCCAAAAAAACGTTTATATTGTCGTTTGAGACAATCGTAACTCAACATTATTGGTTAAGGGATCAATCATACAGGTTTTCATTATTTTTGAAGCATCATAACTTATCATATTAATTTCCATTATTTTAAAAGCGCCGTACCATAAAAAGCAATATAAAGTATCTTATTACTTAAGACATGTTTTAAAAAGGTCAAAAAGACCAAACATTTTCAATTATCTTTAATAAAGATTTTATGTCTACGAAATTCTTGTAAATAAAACAACAACAACATTATCCCATTGTCTTAGAGACTCCTGCCTATGGCGAGGTATGGGGGATCGGATGTACGCAACCATACCCATGTGTTACAAACACATAGAGGTTGTTTCCTGATGATGCATAATGGTGCGTCAAACTATGTCAACTGTTACTTCACAATAAAAGAGTTAAGGTATGGTTGCTGTGTGTCTGTGTGGGTGTTTCTATTATTTCAACCATGACTTGACTTATTATCTCGTGAACTCCTGAATTAACAGAATGGGAGTCTGGGCTACTTTGTTGAAGCTGCAAAATCATTGAGCTTCCTTTGCATGGACGAAACTTCTACTGCAGATGAAGATTCAGAAGAGGCACAGCAAAGTAGAAATGTGATGCAGCCTTAAGTAAATTCAAATAGCACCAATCTCTTATCTACCTGGAAGACAACAGTTTATGGTAAATTCACAAACTCCGAAAACTCAGCAAAAGCAAGAAAGAAGCTTAGCTCCCTGAGAACATTACAAAATCATTACTGCAGGAGAAACAGATAACAAATATGCGATGCACGGGTTTATCAACTGTTATGTGCTGCTTAGGCAGAAACTTGAGCAATAAGTTGTTCAACAGCCTGTTTTGTTGGAAGGGCAGGGATTGCTCCATTTTCTGTCACAGTGATGGCACCACAAGCATTTGCAAAATAAAGTGCCTCCCTCAATCGCTTTTCATCCTACCAGCAATCACATGAGAACATGTTAATGAGTTGTGAGAAATAACAGCATAGCAGCAGCGCCAGAAGACGACGACGACAACAACAACAACATTACCCATTGCTTTAGAAGCTCCCGTCTATAGCGGGGTATGGGGGTCGGATGTACGTAACCATACTCATGTGTTAGAAACACATAGTTTGTTTTCGATGACCCATAATGAAAACCCATGTTAGATTAATCAAGTCTGATGAATTCTTTCCAACTTCATTTAAAGTTAAACCTTGAAGAAAATATGCGGGTGACTATAATTTTCAGCATGGCAAGAAATCTAGTTATTTATGAAACCTGGCAGCAGATAATGACCTCAGTTTGAACTCCATGAGACAAAAGTAAGCAGCAACTGAGGGATTAGATCACAAAATTTATCCGCAAGTATAATGTGAGTCAATCAAATGTAACAATGCAACCTTTACTGCATAGACTTGCCAGATATGACACAACCACTTGATACTGCTGCCTTCATGACATGTCAGTTTACCTGATAAAGATTTGGGTCAAATGCCAATTTATACAAAACCCCACCAACAAATGCATCACCGGCACCAGTAGTATCAAGCGGCTTGACTTTTAGACCTGGGACTCTTCCCTTAAATTGCTGCAAAAAAGTGAACTTTGGTCTCAGTATTAACAGCACCAGACACTCATCCAGGATAAAACATTGGATTGCTAAAGAACTACATAAAGACAGCTAACTGAATCATAAATAATTATTTTCAAACAGAAACTAAAAGGTGATCCTGATTGATCTCTAGCATACTATAGTTCAACACGTCATGTACAAAAAGTTCAGTTTCTCCTTTTTTTTTTTTTTTTTTTTGAAACAGGTTCACTGCCTTTTAAAACAATCAATCATTTAGTTTAAATTAAGACATCAGTTGGATTGTGAAACATAAGCATTCAGAGTTTTACTGAAAAAGGATTATGGGTAAAGCTAAAACCTCTTGATGAGATCTAAACAAGATTACATAATATCATGTCTTCTAACCCAAAACCATAAAGACAAAATCATTTCAGTTCTATAAAAAAAACTGCAGGTCCAGAGTTTAAAAGATTCACCTTTGTGTAATACCGGCAACCTTCTGAGCCTTCTGATACTAATAAAAGACGCAAATTGGGGTGAAACAACTTGTTTAAGACCACATCGTCATTGTAAGGATCATCACCTCCAGTCAGAAACGTAATCTCATCCTCACTAATCTGTTAGGACACAAGATCCCAGTGAGCTCTAGAAAGTGTCAGTGCAGTCGACACTATTAGAGGACCTTAAGCTATAAGTTCAACATCAAGAAACCTTAACCTTGATAATGTCTGCCTGATCCCACACACTCATTATACCTTCACGGGCAGCATCAGCTGAAGGCCACAAAGCCAATCTCAGGTTTGGATCATAAGAGAGTAGACTACCAGACATTTTAGCAGCCTTCATTGCAGCTAACTGCGCGGACCTACATGGTTCCTCTATCAGACTAACTGAACCATAGTGGAAGATGGTTGCCTGTCATACCAACATCATACTTGATAAATAAAATAGTCAAGCATCATGTCTTTTCAAGTTTGAGGAAGAGGTGAAAAATTTATACCTTTTTAAGCATGTCAGTGTCAAGTTCAGACTCACGAAGGAGCATGTCAGCACTGGGGTGGCGGAAAAATATGAATTCCCGTTCCCCATCAGCTCTAAGTGTAACAAACGCTAGGGCAGTCCTCGCAGAAGGATCAAACCGGATACCAGAATTGTCAACTTTATTTTCTTTTAGTACATCAGCCAGCATACGTCCAAACTCATCATCACCAACCTATTGTTCAATATAATATTGTTTTTCATCATACCACCACAAGAGATTCAAGAAAACACAATTGAACCAAAGTCCTCAATTGCTAGGACTAGTCTTCAGATAATCATGCTTGAAAAGGTGTAACCAAATTCGAGTTGAGTGAACAATCCGATTAAACTGAATGACCAAAGAACTGGTTAATTAAAAGTGTCAAAACGCAACATGCCAGCCATACTCGATATGAATACCAAATTACCTAAAATGAGCATATAACTTAGTTCTTAACATAAGTTAATTTATTGCACAGGGTGTGTTTCTTTATATGTCAACTTACTTAACTACTGCAACCTAATCAAGGGCATGCAGGATAAATTATGTTGTGGAACCAAGAAGAGCCCTCAAAACATAAAATTGCATGACACTACATTGTTGTCATAAATAATCATCCAGACCAAGGAAAACAGAGACAGATGTTCACCTTGCCAATGAAAGACGAATAGCCTCCCAACCTTGCTATGCATACAGCAACATTGGCAGGAGCCCCGCCAGGAGCCTTCTTGAAAGCTGGAGCTTCAGCGAGTGAAACTCCATTAACAGTTGGAACAAAGTCAATTAACAATTCACCAAAGCAAACGACTAAAGAACCCTTGTCTGGTGACTTCTTGTCTGAATGTATAAACAGCCTTTCGACATCAGCTGCAAGTAAGCAAAGCCTCAGAACATAACAATCTTTTGTACACAATAATTGATGGAAGCCCCTGATTTAAGCCTGAAGGACAGAAGAATCTCTAAGAACACATTGCGCTATGTAAATCACATGGCATTAATTCAACAACGGTGCAGGATGTTATCCTGCTAATTATAGTGGAAACAATAATCAAAATCTAATAGTATTTGGACCAAAGAAATCAAGATCACACATACAACTAGAATCTAATCCTTAAGCAATCCTGAAACATACCCAAGAAAGAACCTCAAAGAAAAATCTGACTTTTTGATTGAGAAGTCAAGATCCACCAATTTCAAGGGTCCAACAACATAGTTCTCCGAGATACTCCAGCGGTTACAGTACAGGATGTCTAAACAAATGCAGGAAACCAATAGAGCATACCTCTAGATAGAGAATCTTGCTTTCTTTGCTTATCTTATTAAAGCATGTGCACTATCTGGAAGATACAATTGATGATCCGTACGAGGAATTTATTACCTCAAAAAGGCATAAATGAATAAGGCTTGAGAAGGAAAAAAAAAAAAGAACTCCAATATTCTATAGAAGGCTGAAATCCAGAAATATACTTTACAGAGATAAACTAAAAGAACCATCCAATTAAAACGGGTAATCACCCTTAACCAAGAAATCAAAGACCAGAAAATCCAACAACCCCCACCATGATATGAAGTTCACATCAAACCCATTTACCAAAGCATGCATAATCCAAGAAGAAATGAACCTGATAAAGAATTTTCCGCCATGCTGCTATGCTCGGAGCAGAAAGACTGGTTATTGTTTGGAAGCAAGAACAGTTTTGCCCAAGAAACAAAAGAAAAAAAAATAATCAACTGGGATTGTTCAAGAAAAGGAAGAACATGTGTATTTTCATTAATTATAAGAGATCTAGAGACAGAAGCTTGGATCTTGAAGTTGACGGACGACGAAACCAAATTTTGCTGGTATTTTCTTGCAGAATCAGCTAACTTTTGTGTAACAGTGATTAATATGTAAACACGAGGCCTAATTTTAAAGATGCTTGCTTGATTCCACTCCAAATCTAGCTTTTCGTTGAATAATAGGTATTCCAGCCGCGGAAGAGGAAAAAAAGAAAACACGAAAGCGTAAGAGAATATTTTGGAACTTTGCTCTGTTTTGGTCGCACTTTTTATTACACAGAATCAAGAAAATATAAAATGCAAAATAGTTAAAGATGACTGGACCGCAGTATTCATTTTTCTATTCACCTGAAATGTGTATCATAAATATGCTTTCCTTTCTTTCCTTTTCATCTTTTGTTTTATAAATAAACTATGCTTTCCTTTTAGGTGGATGGTTTAATTTTTCTAGTTTAAAAAATCGCAACCATAACAACATTACCCTATTATTTTAGATGTTTTCGTCTATAGCGGAGTATAGAAGTCAAATATACGCAAACATACAGATATGTTAGAAACACACAGAATTTGTTTCCCGATGATCCATAATAAAAATTATGTCAACCTGTGTCGATCAATTGCTACTTCACAATATAATAAGTGCAACCAATTTAGTAAGTCATTTTTCTTTATTTTATCATATTTCAAGAAAAAGTGTGACATTGACTCCAATAAAAATGGAAAATTTGTTTAACCGGCGCACTCTTAAGTAAAAAAGATTACCTGCCGTATAAACAATATCGACATAATTCCATGTTTGATAAAAATATGACTTTTTGCATGTAATAGAACTAATTTAGACCTATCAAATTATATTAGATCATGTATTATATCCCCGATCTAATAGCTCAAGCACGTCGTGCTTAAATTTTTCTTTTTTTTTTTGTATGTAGTTATCCGTATTTAAAAGTACGTGCTTACTTATAATACTGCTACAATAATAGTTTGAGTAGATTCAGAAAGCAAATAGATTTTTTTCAACCGTTAATATAAAATATACTTTGTTTATCTCAAATTCATCATACTTCTTTCATATAAAAAAATATTATTTTATTTTGACTTTAAAATAATTTAAAAAAGTTAAAATATTTTAATTACTATCCTCTACTCGTAGTTTAATTGATATACATCATAAAAATATGTTAACTGAAATGATATTACGTAAATTTAGACTATTAATATATTCATATTTTTTTTATAAAGTAACAAAATTTTAAAGACAACTAAACATAAAAAATAAAATAATATTTTTTAAAACAAATAGAGTATATAACATCACTGAGATGATAGAAATGTAGGAGGATATAACACTCTACTCCGGTTTGTAGTTGGAGCAAAGGCTATTCTCTGGTCATGGGGGTCACAACTTCAGCCCCAAGAAATATTATGGAAGATGTAAATCAGGAACTCAGCAGCCTTTTAAGTTGGGTGAGGAATTACGGAATGACTCACACAAAGTGTGTCCTTACAAATCAAGCCTTTAATCTAGCATCAGTAAAATCCGATTTGTAGTTGTATGGGGGTGTTTTGTTAACATGACGAGAAAGGCATGCTTCCCTGTTTTGCGTCTTTTTTTTTTTCATTTTCTTTGAAATTTTAGGCATCACCCAGACAAGAATCTTAAAATACTGAAGACATTCACATAAATCGCATGTCACATTTGCCTCCACCCCGATTTCTTGAACAACAATCGTGTGAGCAACTATAAAAAAAATCGTGTGAGGAACCTCTATATTACATTTTTGTTCCTTCAAAAAATGCATTGCACATGCATTATTTAAATATAACTTCAATACATGCAAGACTACAGTTTTGTAACATTTAATAACACAAATTACATTTTCAAATGTTCAATAAATGATTATTTCAGTCTTTAGGTGATTGACATTTGATACTCTTTTTTATCACAAACACATCCAAATCGAGAAATTATTCAACCTAATTATTTATCAAAATAGTCTTCGCATCATTTATGACGAAATTCTATTGAAAAGTATGTAAAATATATTGACGATTTTAGTTTGACTACTTATGTACTTATTAACTGTAATAATATTTTTGGAAAAGAGAAAAATATTATTTAAATTAATGCATGCTATTCCTACACTTGCACAACGTAATCACCAAAACCACAACTATGAAAACATAGTACGTGATATAAAAGTAAAATTTTAAAGCTCACCTCAGTCTAACCTTCTCGTTATTACATCTCAACACTTCCATTCATATTATTTTATAATCTTGTGTGGCTCCTTGCTATAAGAGCGGAATTTTAAAGCCCATAGAGCCATAAATCCTTCAAGGCCATAAAGCATATTCTTCTTTTAATAGGCCATAGAGCCTTGGCCAAGAGCCGAAAAATCAAGAAAATTTCTAGAGGTCACATAACCTTGGCTATAAGAGCGGGAAAAATCAAAGAGGTAATATAGCCTCCAAGAGACCATAGAGTCTTCAACTAGTTCATGAAGCCAAACAACTTACATGGCTATTCATTAATTTTTAAAGACCTTTATGTCTATAAACTTCCAAGAGGCTATGAAGAGCTTTGGTCATAAACCGAAATCTTCTCATTGAATGGGCTATGAACTATGAAGAGCCTTGGCTATAGAGAGAAATATTTGATAGCTGAACTCTTTTGTTTGGAAGAGCCTTGGTGCTCATTTGTGAAAGTCTGTTAATCTGATTTCAAAATTGTGTTGTGCATAATCTTTGTTTGCGAGTTGGTGGTTGTGAAATCTTCTGTTCGAAGAAAGTTCGCTCAATCTGAGAAATTAAACTTTGAGATCTATGATTAATTCTGTAAATCAATCTCTGGGAAATTCTGTGGTTTGTTCTGAAATCTTGGTTCAATCTGGATGAGATCCAGCCGCTATAAGTTCGGATTGTTGAAATCGATCAAACCGGTGATCTGAGAAAACTTCTGTTTGTGTTCCCGGTCAAAACCAATGTTGCATGTTCTTTCTCTTGAAAAAAAAAGGAAAAAGGGGAATCTGTTTGGTTCTGTGAAATTGATTCTGTTGGGAATTCAGATTCCATGTACTCTGCTGACTTGTTAGTAAAAAAAAATGTTCAGACTCTATTCTTTCTTGAATCTGAACCTATGTTGTTCAATTCTGAGAAAATCTGGTTATCTCCGATTTCGATTGCTTGAGATCGTGTTGTAATCAAGCCCTTGGCTGCTGCTGTTGATTGGCAGTTCATCAATTTGTTCTGGTCCGGCTTGGCCAATTTGCAGAATCATAGAAGTTTGCTTTCTGTGATCGAACAGTTTCTAAACCTGCAAGCAAAAGTTCTAATATTGTGTTCCTGGAACCTACCATCTGTTCCTTTTCAAGGTCTTAAGTGCATTAAGGGTCAGTTCATGGAGACTGCTAGCTCTCCAGCTGTTTGATGGATGTCCTCTGTCAGCTGGATAGTTGCCGTGGGGGCTCATGCAACTGGTCTAGGACAGTTACTTCTGAAATTCTCATACTTCACGTTTCAGGTGTTAAGTTCTCTAACTCTCAACTTGAGTGAATCCTGTTTGCATATGCTGGATAAATAAGTAACAACTGTATTTATGCATGACTCTTCGTGTATAACTCATGTTTCTGTTTCTTCATTTCAATATTGTTCTCCAAGCTCTGTGTTTTGCTATATGCTTCCCTTCAAAGGAAGGGTTTGGAGTAAGGGTATAATGTGTTGTCCTATATATGAATAAAGTTAATAAGTGGCTGTTGAATTAAGGTTAATTCTGTGGTTCCCATGTTATCAGCCTGTTCATGTAAGGTGTCTTTAAGATAGTCTCTATCTAATTAACTGTCAGTAACTATTTATGGGAGAGCATGTGTTATGATTAACAAATTTGTTATGGGCAAGTGCTTCTCTGAAAGTGATCTCTAGGCATTGGTAGTTGTATTAATTGCGTGTGCCATTAAGTTTAGTGTTGAGGCCCCCTCAGTTGATTGAAAGGAAAGGAAGGAGTGTTTCCTCAATGGACGAGGCCATTGTTGTTGTTGTGGCCATTGTTGCCAATTGTTTGGATGAACATGGGTCTCTCTAAGCTTTGGACAAGGACGAGTGTTGTCCCTCTGAGTCATTCTGTTTAAGTTTAAATGAACAAGAGTCTCCTTGTGCTATGGACAAAATTGATTGATCTTCTGAACCATGCACAAGAACTCTTCTGAGTCACTCCAAGTTAAGTTTCAAGTTGTTTGATGATATACATGTCTTTGTATCACTTGTAAAATGTTGTTCCCAAATTGTTTCAAGTTGGTTCTTTTGCTAGATGATGATTCCTAGCATTTGGTCATATGTGGTCTTCATTAATATCTAAAAAAATATTGTATGCCATAAACAGTTGGAGTGACTAAGGTCTACCTCCTAACTGTTATGTAGTCGGGTATCTGTGTAATGATCATCTGCAAAATCATTCTATGTATGCATCCATTCTATTTCCTGCATCAAGTGTCAAAAAAAAAAAAAAAAAAAGAGTCATGGGTGAGAAATCTTGTGCCATCCTTAAATTTCTATTTTTTTCGCCTATGTTATTTTCTCTATTAAAATCTCATCTAAAACGTTAGCAGTGTTTTTTTAATAATTGTGATTTATGTTTGTATATCTGCTGCATCTCCTTGATTTAAATACGAGTGTATGATATATGTGTCTTGCTGTATCGATGCTTGATGTTATCATATCGCAGTATGGTAACTGGTCTATATTTCTTGGTGTTTCAATTGCCTCACATTCTTACCTTTTCTGCTTCTTGAATCACTTGATTTGTGATTATGAGTCTTGCTCCTCATCTCTGATGATGGTATGATTTCATTTTGTGATGGATTGGTGTTTTTATGGACTACAAATTCTGTTGAATCAATGCATTGTGCAAGAACACTTCATCTTCTTTCTAACCTTTGCAGGGATTAACACTAATTTGCAGGGTGGAGCAGTTATTTTGTCTTCAATGGATTGTGCAGGAACACTTCATCTTCTTTCTAACCTTTGCAGGGACTAACACTAATTTGTAGGGTGAAGCAGTTACTTTCTGCAGGTGCCCTTTGGGCTACAGGACATCCAATTCACTGTCAGGCTCTACATTTTTATCCACTAACAGTTGTTTTGCAGGGATAACATTATTTCGTGCAGGATCAGGAACACAGTTGGTTTTCTTCTAATCATGCAGGGCCAGAATAACATTCTTTGCAAGAAATCCAGAGCTACTTTGGTATTCTAGAGATTCCTAATTGCTTTCTGAGTGGCTCCCAATTCTTGTTCCTCTGTGCTGCACCACATGGAGAAGCTTCGATGCCAGAGGATCGGGTGCAATGCCATGTTCACCGACGACGATAACCCTGAGGGTTCTTGTCTTTTTCCACGACGCCGTCAGTTTCCTTTTTCTCTTTGTCGTTACCTTCTCTTTTATTGTTGTTTTCTGCTCCAATCAGTTGCTCCAAACAATTTGTTATCTTTGTTTTATTCTAAATAATAACAACTTTTTACATATGGTCTTTGATAATTTGTTCTTGCTGTACAGAAGTAACCTTCTATGTTTTCCCTTCTTCTTCTTCTTCTGTGAATTCCTTGTTTCATCTACTTAGTCTTGGCTGGTTTATTTATGGTAAGTTTTGAATGGCTTTGGTTGTTAATTGAACTTTGGATTTTGATTGAAACTTGAGCATTGAGTAGGATATGTGGATCTTTCGTTTCCGGTAGGTGGTATGAAACAAGTAAAGAAAGAAAAAAAAAATATAACTAAGGGAACTCATATAGGTTGCAGCATGATTGCAGAATTGTCAATCACAAAATATATTCCTGTTGAATGAGTTGTATCTACTTGCTTTGCTTTATATCGTTTCTGGTGAAATTGCTTATTGAAATTCTGATGTTCAGATTGCAAGGGGGCGACTGTTTCTTTTGCTTAGCTTTCTTTTGGTCATTCTTTTCACCCACTTGCCAAACTATGGCTGTGGTGAAGTTTCATAGGATAATCCAGCTTACACTTTTGGTATTGGGATTTTGATTATAAGTTTATTGTTTGCAATAAGGGAAGGGAGTTCAAACAGTTTTATGTTGGCTAACCTTTTTCCTTTTGGTTCATGGTATGATATTCACCGACTGGTTGTGCTCATATATCATATGCACGCAACCATATCCATGTATTAGAAACACGTAGAGGTTGTTTCCCGATGACCCATAATGAAAATTGTGTCAAGCTCAAGCATGTCATGCTTATTTTTTTTTTTTTTTGTATTTATGTAGTTATCCGTATTTAAAGTACGTGCTTACTTATAATACTGCTACAATAATAGTTTGAGTAGATTCAGAAAGCAAATATATTTTTCTCAACCGTCAATAGAAAATATACTTTGTTCATCTCAAATTTATCATATTTCTTTCGTCTAAAAAATATTATTTTATTTTGACTTTAAAATAATTTTGAAAAGTCAAAATATTTTAATTAATATCCTCTACTCGTAGTTTAATTTATATAAATTATGAAAATGTGTTAACTGAAATGATATTACATAAATTTAGACTATAAATATATTCATAATTTTTTATAAAGTAACAAACTTTTAAAGACAACTAAACATAAAAAATAAAACAATATTTTTTAAAACGAATATATATAACATCACTGAGATGATAGAAATGTGACAGGATATAATACTCTACTCTGTTTTTAGTTGGAGCAAAATGCTATTCTCTGGTCCTGATGGTCACCACTTTAACCCCAAGAAACATTATAGAGGATGTAAATCAGGAGTTCAACGATCTTTTAGGTTGTGTGAGGAATTATGGGATAACTCATACAAAGTGTGTCTTTGCAAATCAAAGCTTCATTCTAGCATCAGTAAGCTCCGATTTGCAGTTGTATGGGGGTGTTTTGTTAACATGACGAGAAAGGCATGCTTCCCTGTTTTGCGTCTTTTGCTTTTTTTCCATTTTCTTTTAAATTTTAGGCAACACAGAGACAACCATCTTAAAATACTGAAGACATTCACATAAATCACATGTCACATTTGTCTCCCTCAGTGGCGGAGTCAGAAGTCCCTTATTGGAGGGGTGCTGATAGGCTTCGCCACAGGATTACCATCGGCCGTTGTTTAGGACCGGAAATCGACAAAATTTTCTAAACATATTTTTGTATTATAACATAAAATACGTAAAAGAAAACACATTTACCAACTAATGTACAAAAATACACAACAACAATATGCGGATCATAATTATTAAATGAATATAGTAATATACATCAATACATACCTTTTATTTGCCTATTGTAGGACGAGAAGGAATTGACAAGGGACGCAAAAAATGTTCTTCGAGATGACATTTATTGAAATCGTTGCATAATATATTCATCTTCAATTGTGCTAAAGGTTTCATGCTCAAAGTAACACAATAAACAATCTGATAGTACGTCATCCATCAACCGGTTGCGTAGACCAGTCTTGACGATATTTATTGCAAAAACAGTTCTTTCAGTACTAGACGTTCCAACGGCTAGATCAATGCTAACTCGAATATCGGTATACTAAAGAAAAGTAATTATGATACTTTTTTCTCCACCATCTTCTTGCAATATCTCCAAGATTATTTATGTTAGAGAATACTTCATTTGATTTCATATCGACAATGTAATTGTCAAGTTGATGTTCAAGCTCCATTCATTCCAAGGTAGTGAAGTCATCTGGATATAACTCAACAAGATGTAATAGTTGACCATGATCAAAGTTCGCAAAAGAATTTGAAAGATCAAAACACATTACACATCTAAGTAAATCCATGTTTTGCTTCTGTGAAATGTTCATCCATTTCCATAGCAATAATGTCAATCACCTAAGAATTTATATGAATAAAAATCAATTACGATATAGACAAATTAATCATCAATGTCATATGTATCAACACAATAAAGATAAATGAAGTATCTATATGAAGATTTTTTGCACAAAATGATAAAAGTATGTCATCGGTTCACCATCTTTACGCTTTTTTCTAGATTGGCCAATGACAATATCCTCCATATTAGGCACATCAATTTCATGTATTTACAAAACTCGAAGACTTCTTTCAACAAATTATCTCAACCAACCTCTCTATATTCTTGCCAAACTCTTTTTTACCCTGTCGATAATATTAGAGCACACCCTATGTTTTGATTTCTCACTTATAGAATCTTAGAAAGTGTACTTGTCATTCCTAAATTTTCAACATAAATTTCCCAACAATTACAAACTCAAAGAGATCATCTTATCAATCAAACGCGATGCAGTATTTTGGATATCTGATTTCTCGTCATCCTCGTATTTTAGTAAGTTTTAGACACAATTTTAGTCACTTAGCAGAGAATTATTGAATGCTAAACACTATGTGACCATGTAACAGAGAGTTATTGTTCTGTAAGCAGGGACACACTTTGAACTGAATGGCCAAAAATACAACTACACTTACCTATTTGTATAATTTTTTCCATCGACGTTGGGGGGCACGTGCCCCAGGACCCCCTTCCCTCTGCCCCTGCCTCCACCCCGCTTTCTTGAACAACAATTGTGTGAGCAACTATAAAAAAAATAAAATCGTGTGAGGAACCTCTATATTACATTTTTGTTCCTTCAAAAAATGCATAGCACATGCATTACTTAAATATAACTTCAATATATGCAAGACTACAATTTTCTAACATTTAATAACACAAATTACATTTTCAAATGTTCAATAAATGATTATTTCAGTCTTTAGGTGATTGACATTTGATACTCCTTTTATCACAAACATATTCAAATCGAGAAATTATTCAACCTAATCATTTATCAAAATAGTCTTCGCATCATTTATGACGAAATTCCACTGAAAAGTGTGTAAAATATATTGTCGATTTTAGTTTGACTAATTATGTACTTATTAACTGTAATAATATTTTGGAAGAGAAAAAAATATTATTTAAATTAATGCATGCTATTCCTACACTTGCACAACGTAATCACCAAAACCACAACTATGAAAAACGTAGTACGTGATATAAAAGTAAAATTTTAAAGCTCACCTCAGTCTAACCTTCTCGTTATTACATCTCAACACTTTCATTCATATTATTTTATAATCTTGTGTGGCTCCTTATTCGAAGAAATCTATTCGTTACTATGTAATATTGGTTTTAAATTCGAGTTTGACATTATTTTATCTTTTTCTGACTCGTAGCAGGTTTTATAAATTTCATCATATCTTTAAAGAAATTATGACTCCCCAATAATTTATATTGGGAAGTAGAACTTAGAATGTACTTTGATGTTTAAAAGAAAATGACATTCTACCCCCTCTCCCACAACCCACCTTATTTTGTTATTACAACGAATAAAAAAAAGGCATATTGTTATCGGGTTTTTGCTCCAACAAACTTATGCCATATACATTTAGAAATAATTAAATATATGTAGATATTTATAGATGCGTCAGAAGATAACAACAATACATACGAGTATATTCATATGACAGAAAAAGATTTCGTTAGGATCTGGAGAGGGTAAGATGATGCAAACAATAAGTCCATTACAAAGGATGGAAGTTTGTTTTCAGTTAGACCTTTGGCTCTATATGTATCTATATAGATGACACGATAATAAGAATATGGTGTGCTAGTGGTTAATGAAAGAATTTAGTAAATATAAATAAAAAGTTTCCGATAGTAAATATTCATAAAAGTGTATATGCATAAACAAAAATTTTGGTTAACTTTCTAGCCTTATGTACCTCCACCATTTTGATATATTTGATATTTCAGGATTTAGGATCAAATAAGTAGTGAAACAATACTTAAAGTTCCAATTTCTGAATTGCTATCAGAAATTTAGGAGAAAATTGATGAAGTAATTTATTGAAGTGATATAATCTCTATTATAGTTTTATAACCACAAACTACAAAAAATCATATTAAGTCATGTTTTAAATTATTAATAAAAATTACACTGTATAGTTTAAAGAATTTCCTTTTTTTTTTTGAATCGTAGTTTAAAGAACTTGAACATCGAATCAACCTAAAGACATTTTTTAAATTAATATCTTCCACATTTTAATATCTTTCAAAAAATCTTCATATACAATTTTCAGAACCGAACTTGAATCTTCATACATAATTTTCAGAGCCCAACGTTCCGCAAATAGATTCACCGAACTCTCGGTGTTGTGTTTGGTCCCAAAACAGAAACTTCAGAATCATATCATACTCAGATGCCAAACTCATTTTTTTTGTCAAACGTTCGGCCTCTTGTCACCAAACTTTGAAATCAGAGTATGCTTACATACCAAACTCATGATTCTGATTATAGTGATAAGCCAAACTCAGGATTCAGAATACGATGATCTAATTTAAGTGTACTTATTTCTTAAAATTTTCGGAATAATTTGATGACTTCCATAAACTTTCATTGTGAGCGATAATTAAAGTTGGAAAAATATTTTTTTAGTGTGTCGAGACATAACATGAACATTACGTGCCATCAGTAGATAATACATATACGATACAATATATGATTATTAACTGAGCCATCACTATAAAGGTCACCACTATAAAACTGGATCTTATATTTCATTATTTGTATCATTTTATGTCCCATCTAATAAAATATATCATATATATTAATTTTAAAATAATTAAATACACACGTTATATTTTTATTAAGTGGATATGAAGATTTGATAAAAGATGAAGTAAGCCATCATTTTCCATTAAAGTTGGACAAACTCTCCTCAACAACTCATTTGTATGCAAGAATTAATTCACAAAAGTATATTCACCCCCTAAAAAGTAATAAAGAAATCACAGGACCGTAGGTTTTCGATTAAGAAGGAAGGATTAGCTTAGATACTTTTAAAGGAGAAAACAATCCCACACTGCTCAATGAGAACAGAGAGGGCCAAGCTTCATTTATAAATAGCAGTCGATGGAGCATGAAAGTTTACATTTTGTTTATAAATTATATACGTCTTATCACTTCTGCTGAGTGAAAAACAGTAGGCTTACCAAACACTCTCTTTATCCTTCTGGCATAAAAGAATTTCCTCCAGTAATGTGTCCTCCGCTCCTCACTTGAGACTTCTTTTGGCATAAAAGAATCTCCTCCCAGGATCTGTCCTCTTCTCCTGCACTTTCAATATACTTGATGCACTTTCAATATACTAAGAAGAAGAAGGCTTCGTCTGCTACTCTTTTCGTTCTTGACCTCGTTCTTGTTAGTCAAGAAGAAGAAGAAGGCTTCGTCTGCTACTCTTTTCGTTCTTGTTAGTCAAGAAACGGATTCTGAAGAGAAATCAGTGAATCCTAATAACGACATCAGGTTTCCAAATTCATAAGCGACAGAAATCTTGGATTAATTCTTCTATGCTGTTATTTTTCAGAAATCTTGGATTAATTCTTTACTTTTCTTTGATTATTTCTTCTGTTTTTGCATAAGCGAAGATCATAGGTGCCCAGAATGCAAGAACAAGTGACCAACTCTGATTGTTTCCCGGATATTAATCGAAGATTTCCATTTCTTTTTGAGCATCATATACCGCTGTCTCGCGTCAATAAACAACAATTTCTTGGTATGTCTGTAGTTCTGAATCTTCTAATTCTTGGTATGTCTGTAGTTCTGAATCTTCTAATTATTCGTTGCGAGAACCAGATGCTCCCTGGGATACTGGTGAACAGTTACATTTAGTTCTTGGATTAATTCTTCTATGGTGTTATTTTTCTTGAGGCGAATTATTCATGGAGACTTGTCCTTCCAACATTTTAAGTATGATCGCACCCAGTATTTTCAAGTCCTTATCTCCTTGAATTCTGTCGTACTGCCACAACCAACCAAGTGAATTGTACATGATACACAATACAATACTCAAAGCTTACTCAAAAACACCTGGGGATGTTCGGTATATCTGTGTTTCTTTTACATCATGTTCTGCTCTCTTGGTTGGTTGGAGTCTTGATAGGTTTCTTTACTTATGGACTGTCAGTTGCTTTGAGTTGACAGTCTGTTTTAGTTCTTTTGTACATTACATTGAACATTCTGTTAAATGTGTCGAGTAGGGTTTCTTGGCTGTTTTAGTCAGATTGTTGATGGATGGACTTAAATTAATTTGTTCTCTGCTCCTGCACTTTCAAGATACTTGAAGAACAATGAAGAAGGCTTCATCTCACAAAGACACTAAATGATTGATTGTTTTAAACTAAATGTTGATGGATGACACTATATGTTTCACAATCCAACTGACGTCTTAGTTTAAACTAAATGATTGATTGTTTTAAAAGCCTGTGTCAAAAACAAAAAAACAAAAAAGACACTGAACTTCTTGTACATGACATGTTGAACTATATTATGCTAGAGATCAATCTGGATAACCTTTTAGTTTCTGTTTGAAAATAATTACCTATGATTCAGTTAGCTGTCTTTATGTACTTCTTTAGCAATCCAATGTTTTATCCTGGATGAGGGTCTGCTGCTGTTGATACTGAGACCGAAGTTCACTTTTTTTTTGCAGCAATTTAAAGGAAGAGTCCCAGGTCTAAAAGTCAAGCCGCTTGACACTACTGGTGCCGGTGATGCGTGTGTTGGTGCGGTTTTGTATAAATTGGCATTTGACCCAAACCTTTATCAGGTAAACTGACATGTCATGAAGTCAGCAGTATCAAGTGGTTGTGTCATATCTGGCAAGGCTATGCAGTAAAGGTTGCAGTGTTACATTTCATTGACTCACATTATACTTGCAGTGTTACATTTCATTGACTCACATTATACTTGCGGATAAATTTTGTGATCTAATCCCTCAGTTGCTGCTTACTTTTATCTCATGGAGTTCTATTGTTCAAACTGAGGTCATTTTGTGCTGCCAGGTGTCATAAATAACTAGATTTCTTGCCATGCTGAAAATTACAGTTACTCAGCATATTTTCTTCAAGGTTTAACTTTAAATGAAGTTGGAAAGAATTCATCAGACTTGATTAATCTAACCTGGGTTTTACAGTTGCTTCACAAAACACACCAGCACACCATATCCCTATTATTGTGTCATCTATGCAGGTACATATAGAGCCGGGGTTCTCATTGGAAACAAAATCTCTATCGGTTGAGATGGAGGTATTGTTTGCCTGCCTCTCACCGTCCCCAGATCCTAGCGATAACTTTTGCTGTCGTTGGGTTATACTGGGTATGTGTTGTTATTGTTGTCGTCGCCTGGCGCTGCTATTATGTTGTTATGCTGTTATTTCTCGCAAGTCATTAACATGTTCTCATGTGATTGCTGGTAGGATGAAAAGCGGTTGAGGGAGGCACTTTATTTTGCAAATGCTTGTGGTGCCATCACTGTGACAGAAAATGGAGCAATCCCTGCCCTTCCAACAAAACAGGCTGTTGAACAACTTATTGCTCACGTCTCTGCCTAAGCTGCACATAACAGTTGATAAAGCCGTGCATCGCATATTTGTTATCTGTTTCTCCTGCAGTAATGATTTTGTAACATTCTCAGGGAGCTAATCTTCTTACTTGCTTTTGCGAGTTTTCGGGGTTTGTGAATTCACCATAAACTGTTGTCTTTCAGGTAGATAAGAGATTGGTGCTATTTGAATTTACTTGAGGCTGCATCACATTTCGACTTTGCGTGCCTCTTCTCATCTGCAGTAGAAGTTTCATCCATGCAAAGGAAGCTCAATGATCTTGCAGCTTCAACAAAGTAGCCCAGACTACCATTTCAGGAGTTCACGAGATAATAAGTCATGGTGAAATAATAGAAACACCCACACAGTCACAGTACCCACACCATTTAGCTCTTGCTTTTAGTAACAAGAAATTCGTAGACAAAAAATCTTTATGAAACTCGAGCAGTGACATTGACAGACAAAAAGATAATTGGATGGACTTAAATTAATTTGTTCTCTGCTCCTGCATTTTCAAGATACTTGAAGAACAATGAAGAAGGCTTCATCTCACAGCCTCGGGTGCGATTCTCTCTACTTGTAGAGCTACTCTTTTCGTTCTTGCTAGTCAATATTATGAATTTCTCACCACAGGAAATTCTTGGAGGAAACGGATTCTGAAGAGTCATCAGTGAATCCCAATAACGACAGAAATCGCATGGAAGAGATCGAACATCAGGTTTCCAAATTGGCAATTCGTTCAAGAATGCCATGCAGTGTAAGTTCTGTAATCTCTATTCCTTCTTCCTTGTCTTCCATTAATGCTCTGAAATTCTCGCTAGAAATGAAGTTTCCACCAGTGATTTCCTGCTTCTTGGTGGGAGCTACTACATTTTCTATTGAATTCGAAAATTTCTTGGAATTTGATGAAACAATGCCCTATTTCAGCTCTTATAGGGACAAATAAAGACAAGTTTTTGGACCATGTGAAGAAAACATTTTTCTATTACGCCTGTTATCTTGGAGGGGCGAGGATGTCCCTCATTTTTGTTAGTTTGCATTCTGGTAGGAATTAGCAGCATTTTTGTACATTTGTTTGTACGATGAGTCCAGGGTCCATGCCTAATTCAAACCTAACTTATATTGATTGCAGAAGATTATTCTTGAACAGGAAAAAGCTAGCTTAGTTTCTCCATTTTCTTCTGAGGAGAGAATGTTTCTTGTGCCACCTAAGCAAGAATTCAAATTTTTTCCAATTTATTTTTTGTCCCGAAAATTTTCTGAGCTTTTATCTTCTGCTTGTTCCCAGTTCAGATCCTTCAGATTTGAACTAGAGAGAAAAAGGAAACAAGAAAGAAGGAAACTTTGAGTTTTGGTTTTGATTTCATGATCTTTGTGTATTCTAATCTTCAGGAAGTGGGAAGTTGCCCATTTAGGGACTTTGGTAAACAAATAATTGTTCTTGTGCATTTGGGACTGCATTTCAATTAGTTGAGTTTGTAGTTGATAAAGATGCGATTTTGTTTATTTATGCTATTAAGCAGCAGCGATTATCGTGATTGTTTGCACCAACAATAACAGATGCAGGCCTCTTTACAATATAGAAGAGCACAGGAGAGGAGTCTTGGCATGGTGAAAAAGGAGGCGGATGAAGATCTTGATCAATTCTTCGAGACGGCGAGACAAGAAAAGGAGAAGAATGACATTATATTTAACTTCTCTGCTGAGTATGATGATTCTACAGGTTTATTCACATTCTCTTGCACTTCTTCCTTATTGTTAGTCTTTGCATTTTTGTTTTATTTTATGAGAATTAACTAGACATCAGTTTCAAATTCTGGGAATGTACAACACAAGTGTACTTATTCCTTGTTGATTCTACTTTGACTGAATGATCCTACTCTGTTTGCAGCATCAAATCCTGATAGCTCCGTGGTATCAGATGAGGGGCCTGCACTAATCGCGTACAACACTGTCATTGATGATCTTTTGGATGCCCCTGATAATGCAAAAAAGCGATTTTAACTGGTATGTTTTTGCGTTACTTGTAATTCTGCCATAGGTTAGACCTTGTTTTTCTAATCATGTGTTCTTTCAAGAGCATCAACGTGTTTAATTAACATGAACTAGTTCTTAGTTGTGCAAATTTCAGTTGTTTGTTTTTTTAAGAGAGCTAACATGTTAAATATCATGATCTAGTCCACACCTACGCAGTGTTTTTGTAGACAACTGTTGGACCAAATATTATGGTACTTTGGTGCAAATTTTTTTATCAACGCTCGACATATATATGCATATGTGTCTATTTATATACACACACACGCACACATATATGTATGTATCCGTTGAAAAAAATATTCAGTTGTTGTTTTAAACAGCATTCATTCTTATGTCGTCTAACAAATATTTCAAGCTTTGAAACAGAATGCTCCAAACGTGCTCTTCCACTTCTACTTTTCATTTTGATATTCAAGTGCTGTTGTTGCAATTTCTTGATCAGAAGTGTCATATGTAAAATGCAAATTCTTACGTGAGGCAGTCTCATTATGAAGACTAAATATGTCTGTCTTTTAATATTATTTTTTCTAACTAATCATGTATTATATGTTTATTTGTGAATAGGAAATGACACTATAAATTGGTATTGCATGTTGAATTTGGAGTAACAAGGATTAGACTGAGATAGGAACACAATGGACCCAATATGCAATAAAAAGCAATGACTATTTTTGGTCATATCACCTCTGCAGAGGCACTTTACCCCCAATGCTTCAGCTGGGGTCAATTCTTCACACTGAAGGCCTCTCTATCATGGTTGCACACCCTCAAGGTGATTCCCTCAGTCCTCCACATCATCCTGATTTCACAATTCTTCCGTTACAATACGCGGCTGGAATCGTTTTAGATGGCATGTTGGACATCTTAGATATCATTAACAGAGACAGACCCTGGTGAGAATCTTGAGTAAAATGATGAAAGATGAAGATTTGCATGGGCAGATTTTGTGCATTAATTATGATTGGTTGATGAAGTTTGGAGATGCTGTCGGCACTCAATTTAAACTCCCAAGCATTGTCCCCCGAACAAGTAGAGCTGCTTCTACCCAATCTTATCAAGCAATCCTTAGCAAAAGGCAGTCTCCCATGATCAGGTACTAATCCATGGACTTCACTTCAACACTGATTTTTATGTTTGTGTAGCGTTGGTCTTCTTATTTGTATATATCCTATTGAATGGGAAATAATTACTTAGATGTTTTTATTTACTAGTTACTGATTAGTTCTTAAGGACTAGAAGTTGGTTGGAACAGTGTAAACCCTAGACACTAGGGGGAGAATCCAGTGGGTTCTTCCGAATTTAGCAGCATTTATCTCCAATTTTCTTTGTGCGAGGTGCTATTAATGGATATAATTTGAATTTAACGCCAAGTACATTGATGAATCTTGGTATGTTTGAGTTATCAGGTGAAGAGCAGCCCAGAGAAAAAATGGTCTTTGGTTGGAAGAACAGAATGCAAGAGCAGCAAAGCTTGAGAAACAGCTAAGAGCAAGATGGCATTGGAGGATCTATTGAACAGCAACTCAATTCTTTTCAATCCCACTACAAAAAGGTCATGCTTCCTACCAGACTCAAAGACATTTTTTTTAAAGAAATAAAGCTTCAAGGTAAACTATTATTGTTCTAAAAAAAGGAAAAAAGGTGAAATATTATTACGAAATACCAAAATTAACCCTCCCAGGCGGCGTTGGAGTCCATGTATATACCGCTGTCTCGCGTCAATAAACACATTTTCTTGGTATATGTCTGGTTCTGAATCTTCTAATTCTTCGTTGCGGAGAGGCAGATGCTCCCTGCGATACTGGTGAGTTTTTCGATTAATTCATCTCTGGTGTTATTTTTCTTTAATTACTTCTTTTGTTTTTGCATAAGCGAAGATCATTGGTGACCAGAGAGTGCAAGAACAAGTGACCAACTCTAATTCTCCCCTGATATTATCCCGAATTCAAGATTTCCATTTCTTTAGGTTTTCCCGGATACTCCCTGCAATTTCGGACGAAACGTCTCATTTAGTTCTTACATTAATTCTTGATCGTTATCTTTTCAGACTTAATTTTTCTTTTCTTTTTGCAGAAGCGACGGTCATAACAATGAAATATTTTATGCCACTCTTTTTGGATTTTTTTATTTTTCTTTTTGGATTTGTTTCTTTATTTTACATTAATAAATCTAAAGGGAAAAAGGCATGACAATGAAATATTATGTCACTCTTTTCTTTCTGGACGTACCAAAAATATTATCACCTTTCCTTTTCTAGATAGCTCTTCTTTTATTGTTCTTGGGATTTACAACTTATGAATACTGAAATATGTGGTAGGAAACCTTCCGACTATCATTTGAAGGACAACAATGGTAATTTTCATGGAGTTTCAAGGCATTAACCTCGTTTTACTTAAACTGTATGTATGCAATTAACCACAAAATTATTCTTGATACGGATATGAGTAACATTATTTTTTGGGGTTAAGTAAATTTGTTGTTTTATCTCTCTGTATCGCCTTGTTTGATGGTCTGCCTTTGCTCTAATTCAAGGAGGAAAGTAGTTATGCCTACACTGGAAACGTCCTTGTTTAGAAGGATGCTTCGTTACTGATGAATAGGATAAGAGTATGTGATATGTATAGGCCTATCTACAAACAGTTCACAACAACCCCGTCTCCCGATACGTGGAATTAATGGAGATTAGAACTGTCTGATCCTTCTTTTTTTTTCCTTTGAAATGTTACTGTCACTATGTAATCATAGTTTTCAATGTTTAATAGTTCATTTTAACAGAAATTTGTTATTTATATCCATCTTGCTTTTCAATGGCAGGAACGCCCTTGACATTTTTGGGTCAACCTCAGCTGTTAGTAGTTGGAGGAATTTGACACAAAACTTTAGAAACAACATCATCCATAGGTTGACAGCTGGTGCAACATCCTATGGCATTTGGCATGAAAGAATAATAGGTTCTTGGATTGTTTCAGTCATCGTGGAAACGGACAACCCGCCGAAGCCATGGAAGGCAGAGTATGCGAAATCCTTAAGATCTTCGTCCAAGACCTGTAAGAAATCCATTGAGAAAGATATGTTCAGGGTTGTCAAGATGGTTCAAGCTACCCAGTTTGATGGGTTCGTGCCTGTATGCCATTTTCCCCTTTTTTTTTTGCGCATAACATCCTAATTCAAGCCCCTTTTTCTTTTTCCCTCGTTGCATGTTTCCGTTTCATTCAATCCTTTTTCAATATTTACTTCTTTACTCCTTGAAAAGTTCTACGATTATCGATTCTGTCATTCTTTCTGTTGTTAGGGGAGGCACCTGCTCGAGATTTTTCTGTTTCAGAACAGAATCATGACGGCTGAGGAGGAAAGTAACACTGCATGAACATTGAGGATTAACGCTTTTCTGTTCTTTTGATTTTCCCCTTTTTAAAAGGAAAAGTTTTACTTCCACTGTCTTCTTGGATTGTTTTAGTCATCGGTGGAAACGGCCAACCCTCCGAAGCCTTGGAAGGCAGAGTATGCGAAATCTTCAAGATCTTCTTGCAAGACCTGCAAGAAATGTATTGAGAAAGATATATTTAGGATTGTCAAGATGGTTCAAGCTACCAATTTGATGGATTCGTGCCTGTATGCCATTTCCCCTTTTTTTGTGCTTTACATCCTAATTCAAGCCCCTTTCCTTTTTCCCGCATTCCATGCTTCCATTGCATTTAATTCTTTTTAACTATTTACTTCTTTACTCTTCGAATTAAGTTCTACGATTATCGATTCTATCATTCTTTCTGGGGTTGGGGGAGGCACCTGTCTGAGATTTTGCTCCTCTCATCAGACGTGGAATCATGCTGATTGCATTTTAAGAAGAGCAAATCAGATGAAAGCGTAGGTACCTCGTTTACTGTTTATTATTCCTTTGTCGATTTCTATGCTGCTGAACGTTTTCACTTCGCTTTTACAGTGTTGATGACATTGAAGGCTTAGAATTGCTTCGCTAGGAAGATCAGCAAAAGATCAGAAAATACATAGAGGGTGGTGGCCCTACAAAGGCCACTCTTCCACCTGTTTCAGAATGTGGTATTGAAATCTCTCAAACTTCCGGTGCTACTTGCCGATGGTGCAATGAAAAGATTATGGAATGAGAGGTAGGTCTGTGTATTTCAGTTCTTATCTTCATCTCTCACGTCTATGTTTGAAGCTAAAATTCAAGTCGTCCCCACAGAGGTGTTTGTCACTTATTTTTCTTGTCATTTGTTCACATTGGCTTTTTTTCTTTTTCTTTTCTTTTGTTTCCTAAAATTTTGTTAGCTTCGTCGTACATCATTTGTTGCTGTTCTTTTTTTTTGGGAAGTCATTTGCTTTTTTTTGAAAGCCATTTGTTGTTTTTCTCTTACTCCTATTCTTGTTGTTCTTGCTTATGCCAAGTGGTGTAAAGTGAAAAACGAAGGGTTAAATGAGAAAAAAGAGGAATAAGCTCCAGTAACACCTTTAGAGGACCTACATAGAGGGTGCATCTGATTCTTTTATGCAAACAAGGGAGCCATTGTATAAGACGAGAAGGAGCACATTTTCTTCCTTTGCGTATATAATTGCAGAAATCCACTGATATTGTTTTCTAGTCTCTTGTCAATCTAATGTCATTTGGTCTTCGTTTAATCGTTATCCTTTATAGGTTCTACAGCGGTTCTCATTGTACTGAGCTGGTAAAAAGGATAACGAAAGAGAACAGAAGAATGGTTCCTTTGTGTAGTAGTGTATAGTTTTTTCTCTTTGGAAGCCTAATATATTCTTTCTTACTCCATGTTCACTAGGTCAGAGTTCATGTCAAGCCCAAGAGTCAAAGTCCTAGATCATTAGCATGGCACCATGCTAAATGCTTTACAAAAATGTCGCCAACTGTTGAAGTAAATAAGTTGGCCGAATGGAACAGTCTATCAGCTGCTGACCAGGCTACTGTTCTTGCATAAGTTAAGCTTGCTTCCTTGACTGCAAAAGGTTTTGGCAGTTTTCCATTTTTGGTTTGCTTGATGTACTTTTCTTTCTTGATGCTTGATGGAAGAAAATCATTCTTGTAGGCAAAAAACTTAATTCGATTGAGGAACCTTTGCAAGGCTCGGTTTCCAATACTGATGCTAAAAGGAAAAGCTTTGGGGGATGATGGAAAATCTAAAGTCGCTAAATCTAAAGGTGATCCCTGCCAGTCCAGGCTGTATGCGAACAGAAGGTATCGATTTGATGGATGAACATGCAAAGGCACCGGATTTGGAAAGTCGACTGGAGGTGCAAAGTAGGGTTTTATGGGCTCTTAAGGATGACCTTAAGAAGCATGTTTCTACCATAGAATTGCTCCAGATGCTTGAGATTAATTGTCAAGATTCAACGCGGTCAAAACTTGATAGCGTTGGTGAGTTTCCAGTTCAAGGTTTTGTCTTGTCTATGTTTTTCAATATTTATTTGGAGTGACCAGATCCAAAAGTTCACAAACAACTCTTTCTATTTTTCGCAATTTTATCTTTGCTTGATTTTGAAAGTTTCCCTTAGTGTTTCTATTTTGCTTCTATAGTGCTGACGACATGTTTTTTGGAGCTCTTGCTACATGTCCACTTTGTAAAGGATTTCTTTGATATTCATCAGGCAAGTGCTCATACTCCACTACTGAACTTGAACACGTGAAGGGAAAATGGCAAATTTCGAAGGGAATTGATAACGAATATCTACTCAAGGTACCTTTGGGGAATGTTGTAGTTTGTGTTTGTATTCTATTTTACATTAATAGGCATGAGCATGTTTACGCCACTAGCTTCTTCAGAAAAAATCCGAATATCACAGGTTTTGCCCCTTAAGTGTGTGCTTTGTCCCTTGATTTTTCAACTTATGATTGTCGTTTAACCAAATGATCCTTAAATGCAGAAAGCGAATTAGGGCCTAACTGCCTAAGTAATATTTGAGTGCTTTCCTTCTTATTGTACATAGTTGTCTTCCCTATCTAAATTTCTCAATATTGTAGTTAGGGTGTAAGGAGGGAAAGATTTCTTAGCACATATGGCTTTAAAGTATCTTTTTCTTGTGAATTTTTAACTTCTGTCATCTGCTGCGTCTTCTGAACTTGTAATTGCTTTCTTCTCCAAGTCTTGGTATATGACCCTTTTGGCAGTATACAGTGGAGATGCTATTAACATTTTGGGATATTCTGGTGACTTCAACTTGGATTTTCATCTTTAAGGCATGCTTTCTTCAGGGCTATGTCGTTATTCCTATGGTACTTCCTCACATATGCTTTCTTTTGTTTCATGTTTTTCTTGTATTATTACTGGTGAAAACGTTCGAAGCTCTTCAGGATATTGAAATAGCTTCCAGAGTCGGTTTTGATGTTGATGACGACGACTCTCTCGACGACAACTGTCAGAAGTTAAGCTGTGATATATCTTCAATTCCATATAAGTATCTCCAGACTAACTCATGCTCTTGTTGTAACTTGAAAATGTAATTGATGGAAGAAGTATTTGGTCTTGAAAGGGCAGGGGAATATGGTCAGTGTTTACCATACAGAAAGAAACTTGGAAACAGAATGCTTCTGTGGCATGGTGAGTTAAAGTGCTTGCTACCGTTTGATACCTCAGTAACACCAGCTTACTTCTTTGTGTTTGAGAAATACTTTGCAACAAATTATTGTATCTATGTTTTTTTCAGGTTCTCGTTGAACAAATTTTGTTGGTATACTCAACCAAGGCCTGAAAATCGCTCCTCCTAAAGCTTCAGCAAATGTCTATATGGTTCTCATATCTAGCTTTTTTTATGTAAATCTGGCTCTAGTACTTTCAAGTCAATGGATTTGATCTCTGAAAGGTTTTCTTTTTCTCCTGCAGTTTGGGAAGGGAATTTATTTTGCTGACCTGGTTAGTAAAAGTGCACAATTCTGTTATACTGATCGAAAAAATCCACTTGGATTAATGCTTCTAAGTGAAGTTGCTCTAGGAGAAGTTTACGAGCTTAAAAAGGCTAAGGTAAAATGCTTCTGGCTTTATGATGCCCTGATGTTTGTCTTTTTTTTTTTTTAACCTTGAACCATTGAAGTAGCAAACCACTTAGAGTCGGAAATAAAGTGCTTCGCCAGCAGGCCCTTGCAATGGCTCAAAGTAACAAGTTGCTATCTGGGCGCTCTAGGTCAATTATGCAGGTTTGTTTTGAAGTATGCTGCTTTGTGCATTTGTTGCAGGATATTCTCAGTTACTTATACAATGGTTTGCTTTGTTTTGCTCTACATACTTATCAGAGAAGAGAAAGTACAAGAACTACTGTTGTAAGTATGACTTCGTCCATTAAGTGCTTCTTTTTTTTTCAACCTAGTTACATTTAACAATGACCGTAATAGTAATAACAATAATTATTGTTGAAAGTTTCCCGTAGTGTTTCTATTTTGCTTCTACATTGCTGACGACATGCTTTTTGGAGCTCTTGCTACTTGTCCACTTTGCAAAGGATTTCTTCGATATTCATCAGGCAAGTGCTCATACCTCACTACTGAACCTGAACGTGTGAAGAGAATGTTGCAAATTTTGAAGGAAACTTAAAACAAATATCTACTCAAGATACTTTGCTTAAAAAGGTGTTTTGCAACATCTTTATATCCATATTGGAACTTTTTCCAAAATTATTCTGGGAATGCATAATCATGTTTTATATGACTGATCTCAGTGGGTAAAGTCTCAAAAGTTGAAAAAACCTGTACGAATATTGTCTCGACCAACACCTAGTCCTTTAACTCGATGCCCATCCAGCAATGCAATGCAAAAAAAGATCCAAGAGCGAGGATTTAAGGGATGTGAAAGTCTCTGTTGCAGGATCTTCAAAAGCTTTCATGGTCTAGGTTTTCATTGCATTTAGTCTAGCAATTTTCTGTCGTCATTCAATCATTTGATATTTTTTTCAGAAGCTTTCTTGCTAGAGGCTTTGTAATTGTGGTGGTTTTGCTGGATGGAATACCACCATCGTGAAGCTCTAGCAGTTGTCTATATGGTTCTGATATCTAGCTTTTTCTATGTAAATCTGGTTCTAGTACTTTCAAGTCAATGGATTTGATCTCTGAAAGGTTTTCTTTTTCTCCTGCAGTTTGGGAAGGGAATTTCTTTTGCTAACCTGGTTAGTAAAAGTGTACAATACTGTTATACTGATCGAAAAATCCAGTTGGATTAATGCTTCTAAGTGAAGTTGCTCTAGGAGAAGTTTATGAGCTTAAAAAGGCTAAGGTAAAATGCTTCTGGCTTTATGATGCCCTGATGCTTGTCTTTTTTTTTTTTAACTTTGAACCATTGAAGTAGCAAACCACTTGCATTGTGGCATCTTCCTTCAGTTGTCGCCTTCTGCTTTTGAGATTAACATGAAATTTTAAATTGTCTGTCAGTATATGGATGAATCTCCAAAAGGGGAACACTCAACAAAAGGTCTTGGCAAAAAAGTACCAAAGGAACCAGATTTTGTCAAGTGGGGGGATGGTGTAGTTCCTTGTGGGAAACCTGATCCGTCCAGTGTTACAGCTTCTGGGCTAATGTATAACGAATACATCGTCTATAACACTTCTCAAGTAAGTCTCAGATCCATTTTATTGAGCTACTTGAAATCATAGCAATTTGGCAGATAGTATGTTAAGGTCATAAACCATCTGATGGCCATGATGTTTTCCCTTAATTATTACAGTCGTTTCTGTTTCTTGGATCTCTTTTAAATGCTGCATTTCAACTGGTTAATCTGCAATTTTTGTTGAAGGTCAGGTTTCATCATAAAAGGTGAAATACCACCATGCATATGTTTGTAGTCCCATCCTGGACATTTTTGCTCTGCTTGCTCTTGAAGCTAGTCATAGTTTCGACGCTTTTGTCAAAATATTTGTCATGCTGATGTGTATGATAGAAGATGCTTAGATCTCATTTTGGGGCTAGATGGAGATCTAAGATGAATTCTTTTGAACCATGTAAATCTCTGGCTGGTATGTCAAGATTGCTTTCTTATTCCTGTTTGACTGACCTCATAAGAGTGTCTGTCTGTATGTGTGTGTTTAATCTTTTACATTTATATTTAAAGTCTAGAATCATGGAATCAGTACCTGTATCAGGCGACCAGGATTTCAAAACGTGACCATGCCCTACGGATTTAAACCATAACGCGTTAGTCTGGATAGTGCTTAGTCGAGGTAACGACTTTTGTTTGGCAGTTTGTTTGTGGGCTACTTCTTAGTCGTTTATTTGGAACAGAGGGAGACAGGTTGGAGAGAGCTAAATGGTGTCGTGTCATACGGTGAACCGAGAGAAAGGAGGCAGGGGAGTGGTGTAGTGAGAGGAATAATATTAAAAAATTGGCGGTAGTCTAAGCAGGTAACGTGGGAATGAGACTCTCAGTGCAAATTGCCATTTCGTTTGTTAGAGCTGAGGAACGCTCTTCATGTGTGCATGGCCAATTCTTGTGGAGCAATGTCTCAATTTGAGTACCAATCCTATTGGTTGGTATGTTAAAGAATAGCCAAGAGAGATTAAGGAATAAAGTTTGAACTATAGAAACGGGATTATTTTTTGAATTAGTATGCAAGATTTTTTACATATACGAGTGCCTATATGTTTTTTAAAAGCAATTGAGGTGTAGTGCTAGTTTGGTTTCTTATTGAGTCTAGTATACATGGACTTTTATACTCTTTGGACTTTTATTACCAATCCAATTTGTCCTCCAAATATCTCCTCAAATAGGGACAATGCAGTCATTTTTATACTACTGCATTTTTACTCTTTGGTACCTTACTGTATAAAGAGGGCTTTCCCTTAAGGCCATGATTCTTCCTTTTCTTTTCTGGAAGAGAGAATAATATTTAGATGCAAAACTAAGGCTATACACCGATCCCGAATGTTATACACCAATCTCGGAGGTTCTCAAAGTTTAATCTCATGAGCTTCGTGTAGAATATAAATCAAGTTCTCAATGGTCCTTAGGGCGTCGTTGTTCCCCTTCATTTTTCACGTTTTTGGTTGGATTTGCCATGTTTTCGTTCTTTATGGCAGAGAAATAGATTCTGGTGCATTGCTTCTGTTAGGTAATGTGTCCTTTTACTGTACCAACTAAGCCTTTTTCTTTTCAGTTGCATGAATTCTTTCTGTCTTGACCCAGATTATACATTATCAGCTTACGAGCTGCTGTGTGATTGTGATAAAAAGGTTATATCCATTAGTAAAATCATTCGTGTTTGCTGTATCATTCCTCTCCTAAAATATGAAATTATTTACCAAGAATATTCGTTATAGTACAGTGAATGGATATCTCTCATACTGAAATAGGCTTGAAGAGAAGCCGTCCAACTTAGAGTCGAAAAATAAAGTGCTTCGCCAGCAGGCCCTTGGAATGGCTCAAAGTAAGAAGTTACTATCTGGGCGCTCTAGGTCAATTATGCAGGTTTGTTTTGAAGTATACTGCTTTGTGCATTTGTGTGCAGGACATTCTCAGTTATTTATACAATGGTTTGCAAGAAGAACTGTTGTAAGTATAACTTCGTCCATTAAGTGCTTCATTTTTTATCAGACTAGTTACATTTAACAATGACCGTAATAGCAATAATTGTTGTTATTTTAGGACCTACATAGTACTTCAACGAACTCCAGGGGTGCTACAGAGGTTGAGGGAAGGCCACAGAAATCACTAAACGACAAACATCAAGAGTATCAGGACTTGCTCATTCGATGTGTTGCACAATATCTAAGCTTTTCCAGAGGCAGACTTGTTGCAGCTTGCGTCATCTATAAATGCCTTCGACAGTGGCAGTCATTTGAAGCTGAAAGGACTAGTATCTTTGACAAGATAATACAAACCATTGGCCACGCCATTGAGGTACTTTAAACAAATCAATGCCGATACATCAATCCTGTTGGCAGTCTTATTGGCAGTGGTCTTAGCAAAGAGTTCTTTTAACTGAAGACGCAAGACAACAATGATGTGTTAGCCTATTGTCTTTCAAATGCATTTACATTGCTGCTGCTGTTACAACGAACACTGAAAGCTGGTGGCACTACTAGAGTGGCTCCACAACAACGCCGTTCACCATTAGCCACTTTATTTGGGAGAATGACACATGTGAAGACACTTGTATTTTGTTGTGGTCTCTATTAGGCTTATTTATACTTCAATAAACACTCACAACTTTTGCAGAGTTTTCGTGGAACTCCCATGGTGTTAATCTCTCTTATAAATGGTGATCTAGTGGGGTGGACGTCATACGACAAGTGGATGCTAGATACCCTGTATGTTGTTCAAGCAACAGCTAACAACCTATGTGGAGGGAATTATTGGAATGGTCCGTGACAATTTGAAGTTTCATCAAATTGCAGGTAGAAGTTTCATCAATTTGTGCATACATGTGTGTTCTAGTCGATACTTGCAGATCAGTTAGAAGTTTCATCATAAGTAGGCATAGATTTACCATGTGGGGTAAATTTAAACTTCGCTGTTGCGTAATTAATGGCCTAGGCTCCAAGGATATCCAGAGCAAACTTGACAAAGGGGACAACTCGTACACTTGTTAATGCTGCTGCTCAAAAAATTTTAATTTCTCACTGGCAAGGAATTGTGAAGAGTCTTGGAAACTTTTTGAACATCTTGAAAGCCAATCATGTAAGAGTTTTTTTTGGTTGTGTTCTTCATCCAATGACTTTTATTGTTGTCTGTTGTTGTTGTTGTTATTCCTTTCACCTTTGTTGTTAGCTTTATTTTGTGTATTTATTGATTCACTTATACGTATTAACATTATATCTTTTTATTTCCTTGGCTTTTACATGTCCCCTCGGTTTCTTAAGTTTTACTTGCAATGTTTGACGTCTTTATAGACCCTTGATGTCATAATATTCTGTATGTAGTTGTTAGAGTTGTTACTGAATTATAGGTGATTTTCTTCCTTATTCATCCATCAACTATTTGATGGATTTGTGACGTAGAAAGTGGCAAGTTTCTTTCCAGTTTTATGGTCCTCTTTATTTCCTGGGGAGGATTCTGAAAGTCAAAACTCTCGAATAGTCACTTCATGTCCATTAAATGGAGTGATTTACAAGGTTTTCAAGGCCACAAAGTTATTAAAGCTTCTGTCTAGGGTTTGGTTCAACTTGATTGTATCTCCCGGCTAAAGTCTATCTTTAAACTTTTCCCCAATGCCTAGGAATTCATAATTTTTGTCACCACTTGGGTTTACTGATATGTCACCAGGCAACGTCTTAGGTCAGTCCATGGTTTTGATAACGCAGAATGATCACTGTAAAACGTCCACCACAACTTGTTGCATCTTCTGTTATAAAATCCTTTTCTTATCTCTATTGATTTTAAAAACTAATTGTCAAAGGTTTGCAGTTCAAGTTTAGAGTTGTAATTACATAATCTATTGAATGTATTCAGAAGTGGCTAAGACTATCCAGTCTGTGTTATTCAGGTGCCCCCTTCCTAGTGCGGAAAGTCTTCATTCAGACATTCTCCATAATAAATGTGCAGTTGTTCAACAGGTGGGCTCTCTTGAAGCGTTTGGTGTGTCTAAGAAGTATTACTCTATGCTTCTGAGATTTTTCGAGTCCTTGGTTTTTTATTTCTATGTTACGGTTAACTTTTGTAGCCTTTTGCTGAGGCGATAGTGCTGCTCGTTCTGTAATGGGAGTATGTGAAAGCTGGACTAGCCGAACTCGAACACTGGTGCTATAATGCTACCGATGAGGTATATTTGTTATTTCTTTAATTTTGATTTCCTTGGCAGACTAGGTTTATTATGTTTTTCCTAGCTTTGAAGATGTCATTTTTTATTGCTTTGACGATATCTATGTTGTAGTACGTTGGCTCATTTTGGGATGAGCTGTACCACATACGACAGTTAATTTTAATTGCCTTCGAAGACTAGGTATTGTGTCTATTTACTTAAACAATTTCTTCGTGCTTATTTTCTGCATTATATAAAACCTTGTTGAAGACCTCCATTATCCTGTAATTTTTCCTTCTACTGGAGCGTGCTAATATCCTTTTTAGAGGAACTAATTCTCTTTGTGGGACTTCTGTTATCTTGCGGAACCAAATTTTTTTTGCATATTAATCTACCATATGTATACTAATCGGCCTGCTGGCTATTTAACACTTGAATCTATTGTATCTATCGATATTGTTGCAACACGTGTGATTTTTTTTTAAAAAAAATAATGAATCTTCATTAATATACATGTATCTTGCAAAAAAAATAAAAAAATAATAGTAAAACCCCATTAACCACTCCCCACCTTTTAGTTCCCATTTCCCTCCCCCACTCCGGCCAAAATTTTTCCCCTCTTTAAATATTTTTTTATAACCACTCCCTTCACATTATTTCAACAGTCCAATTCACACACACTGCAATTCTTAAAATAAGGAAAAGAATATGAGAGACAAAAGAACATAGAGGCAAAAGAAAAGGAGAGGAAAAAAATTTAGATAACCCTACAATCCAGCGAAAATACCCTCTCCCTCTACTCGGAGTTTCTATCACTAGTTTTATTGAGTTTATTTTGTGTTCTACGAATGTATTATTATTTTTGATTGAAAACTTGATAGTTTATGAATGTGATTATGTTGTTTGTATATAATGTACTACTATGATTATATACGTGTATGTAGGTTGATATTTCGGTATACATATTTTATGTATGTAATTCGAAATTATACACTATTTCTATTATTATGTTCGAAATTGGCATGTATATATACATAAAATTGATTTTTTCGAAAATTGTACATATATATGCATATAAGTTCTGTTTCAAAATGTTTATATATATATATATATATATTTGGTTTTTCAGAATTTATAATACACTGTTTTGGAAATTATTTATACATATGTAATTCTGTTTTTCAAAATTAAATATATGTACACTATATAAATTTATTTTCGGATTTATTATATATATTTTTATTTATTTATTCCATAATTATATGTAAATAGGTATTAAATTATTTTAAATATTATTTATTTAAATATATAATTTTGTTTTTGAAATTGTATATATATACATACAAATATATTTATTTTCGGATTTATACATATAAATAGTTATTATTTCCAGAATTATATGTAAATAAATGTTAAATAGTTTTGGAAAATTTTATATATAGTTTCAAAATTTCAGCAATACATATGTATTTACATATTTCTGATTTTTGTATTACATAATTATATATATTAAACTGTTTAGAAATACCATTGCAAATATATATTTATTTATTTTTTTTTCTATTATCTGAATTTTATATAAATAATATTTAACGGTTTCTGAAATTACTTGCATGTATTTATATATACTATTTTTTTGGAATATACACATATATATTTAAATTATTTTCAAAAATTATACATATATATACACACTGTTTCCAGAAATATGTAAAAAAATATTAAACTCTTTTAGAAGTTATTTTTACATATAATCCTGTTTTAAAATTAAATAGGGTTAATCATCTTTTGTCCTTCTGTAGTATGCAAGATTCACCATTTGCCCCTCTTATGTTTTAAATCACACCATTAACCTTCCTGAACTATTGGAGAATATCGGAAGAAAGTGTTGTACCTGAGAATTTCATTTCTGATGCTCATACTGAACTTCAAGGCTTGAAGACCAAGTCGTGTACCTTAGCAGATTTGCTAAGTCATTTGTAAATGAGAAAGACATTATTGATGGCAATAAGGATAATTTGGCTTATGAACTGGTGAGTGCTCAAATAAGACTTGAAACATTGGAGAAAATATTTCAGAATCATGTTAAAAATACTCTGCTCTGGAGAAGGAGAAAGAGGCATCGGTTTGTAAGATAGAAGAGCTAACGATCTCTCTTGATGTTGAAAAGAAGCATGCCAAGTTTGAGCGACTCAGTCACAGTTGTTTGAAATAGAAAAGGAGATGAACCTGCTGCTTGAGGAGCTTAACCCTTTTTTGGAATAGGTAAACAGGATTGAGGAGAGGATATAGAAGATGGAAGAAGACATAGAGAAAAATGGGCAGTTGAAGTGCGACACACAATTAATTGACTACACGTGACATTTTTTTGCAACACGTGGCATGGTCAATTGTCATGTCATTCTATTCCGGCCAAATTTTGCCTGAAATGACATTTTCCACATCGGTCCAATAGTTCAGGGGGGTTAAGGGTGTGATTTAAAACATAAGGGGGCCAAAGGGTGAAATTCGCATACTACAGGGGGCAAAAGATGATTAACCCAATTAAATATATAGATACATAAGTATATATATATGTATTATTTTTGGATATATATATATATATTTTGGGTTTCTAGAATTATATATACAAAGATATATTAAACCGTTTTAGGAATTATTTAAATATATATATATATATATATATTGTTTTTTGGTCACATATTTATACATTATCTCTTATATATCCATACAATGCTGTATTTTTTTAGAATTATACACCCAAAATTATGTACTGTTTTTGAAATTATAAATGTACATATATAAATGTTCTTATATTTCAATAAATGTGCTTATAAGTTAAGGAAACTGTTTTGGATTTAGATATATAATAAACTGTTTTGAAATATAGTTATACATATATATACGTAAACTGTTTTATTTTAAGAAATATTGACATGTATTTATTTAATTTTTGCAGAATTGTATATTATATATCAATATATACAATTTTATTTTAAGTTTATTGTTTTGCAGATTATATATATATATATATAAGTATATATATATATATTAAACTTTTAGCAGATTTTATTTTCAATTTATTGTTTTCACTGTTTTCGATGTAATTTATATAGATATACGATTTTATTTTCAGTTTATTGTTGTTCAGATTTTATTTTCAGTTTATTGTTTTCACTGTTTTCTAAGTAATTATATATACTGTTTTCTTTTTCTGTATTTAATATATTATATATATATATTATATAAACTGTTTTGCATAAATTAGGCTATATAAAACCGTTTTCGGATTAAATTATATTAATTTAATAAACTGTTGTTTTTTTTAGAATTATAGATTAATATTATGTGATTTTCGTATTTAACTATATGTATAAATATAATAATGATTTTCTGAAGAATTATGTATATATTTATGTCAATTTCGTATTTAAAATATATGCTAATTATATAAAGTGTTTTTAAATAAAATTTTTTTATACATTCATGCTATTTTCGTATAGCATATGCATAAATATAAACTGTTTTTAATTATAATTAAATATTTAGTTATACTAATTTTGGATATAAAAATATATACAATTATATAAACTATTTTCGGATAGAATTATATGTCATATTGCATGGTTTGACGTTGTTAGCGTGTGTCATGGTTTTTAAATGAGCATGCATCACAAGAGCATGAATGGAGATGTTTGGTTTGCCGATTTACTTGTGATTCTTTTGATGTTTTATTGCTTAAGTTTTCTTTAGGAGATATGACTATTTGCGAACAAGTAGCGGGTGTCTTTAATTGCTGTCTATTGGTTTATTTTATTCATGTGTTTCTTTCGTATATTTTTTTGTTCTAAGTATTGGCAGGTACTTACTGAGTGACGCCCATATCACCCCCCTTTCTGTTGGGGGTAGACTGTTGCAAGTTGCAACCCATGTGATTTTTTTAAAAAAAATAAATGAATGATAAATTAATATACATGTATCTTACAGGAAAAAATAATAGTAATAAAACCCCATTAACCACTCCCCACCTTTTACTTCCGATTTTCCCTCCCCCACTCCCCCTATCATTGGCCAAAAATCTCTCTCCTCTTTAACAAAATAAAATATTTTTTATAACCCCTTTTTTCACATTATTCCAACGGGCCAAGCACCGTTCACACACACACACTGCAATTATTGAATTAATGAAAAAATAGGAGAGAAAGAAGAAGATGGCGGAAGAAGAAAAGGAAGAGAAAAAATTTAGCCAACCCTACAATACAAGGTAAGTACCCTCTCCTTCTACTTGGAATTTCTATCACCAATTTTGTTGAGTTTATTTTATGTGTTCTATGAATGTATTTTCTTTTTGATTGAAAACATGAATTGGTATCGGTATACATATTTTATGTACGTAATTCAGAATTATACGCTATTTATATAATTATTTTCGAAATCGCCACATGTATATATACATAAAAATTATTGTTTTCTAAATTGTATATATATATAAATATATATATCCATATGAATTCTGTTTCGAAAATGTTTACATATATATATATATTATCCAGAATTAATATATACACATATATAAATTTATTTTTGGATTTATTCATATGTATATTTATTTATTTATTCCAGAATTATATGTAAATAGGTATTAAATTATTCTAAAAATTATTTATTTAAATATATAATTGTGTTTTTGAAATTGTATATATACATACAAATATGTATTATTTTCGGATTTATACATATAAATAGTTATTATTTCCAGAATTATATTTAAATAAATGTTAAAATGTTTTGGGAAATTTATACTTTTAAAATTTCAGCAATACATAGTATTTTACATATTTCTGATTTTTGTATTACATAATTATATATATAGGAATACCATTGCAAATATATATATATATATTTATTTTTTACTATTATCTGAATCTTATACAAATAAATATGTAACGGTTTTTGAAATTACTTGTATGTATTTATATATACTATTCGGAACTATACACATATATTTAAATTATTTTCAAAAATTATACATATATATACACACTTACTGTTTCCAGAAATATGTATAAAAATAATTAAACTGTTTTAGAAGTTATTTTTACATGTAATCCTGTTTTAAAATTAAATAGGGTTAATCACCTTTTGTCCCTCCCCTTTGCCCCTCTTATGTTTTAAATCACATCCTTATATGTAAATAGGTATTAAATTATTTTAAAAATTATTTATTTAAATATAATTCTGTTTTTGAAATTGTTTATATATATACATACAAATATGTATTATTTTCGGATTTATACATATAAATAGTTATTATTTCCAGAATTATGTTTAAATAAATGTTAAATTGTTTTACATATATTTTCAAAATTTCAGCAATACATATAATACATATGTATTTACATATTTCTGATTTTTGTCTTACATAATTATAATATTAAACAGTTTAGGAATACCATTGCAAATATATATTTATTTATATTTTTCTATTATCTGAATTTTATATAAATAAATATTTAAAGGTTTTTGAAATTACTTGTATGTATTTAATATATACTATTTTTTCGGAACTATACACATATTTAAATTTTTTTCAAAAATTATACATATATATACACAGTTACTGTTTCCAGAAATATGTATAAAAATATTTAAACTGTTTTAGAAGTTATTTTTACATATAATCCTGTTTTAAAATTAAATAGGGTTAATCACCTTTTGTCCCTCTGTAGTATGCGAATTTCACCCTTTGCCCCTCTTATGTTTTAAATCACATCCTTAACCTCCCTGAACCATTGAACTGGTGTGGAAAACGCCATTTCAGGCAAAATTTGGCCGAAACAGAATGACATGGCAATTGCCCACGCCACGTGTTGCCAACAAATGCCACGTGGAGTATTGGGTTAATCACTTTTTGTGTTGAGCTCCAAGTGGACCGAAAAATGCACTTCAAAAAAAATTTATTGTCTAAAAGAAGAATTAATTTTGAACAAGCAACATTGTCCGTTACGAAGCATGTGCATGTAGTAGGATCGGTCGAGTCCTGAGCACTTGGGGTCATCGGTGCGAGAACGGCTGGATGACGACTCAGCTTTGAAAGAAACATGCCAAAAAGAAAAGAATAAGAAGGTTGCTCTTCTGGAGAAGGTGGTAATCTTATATCAGCTTCTTGAGAAAAAATCTATGTTAGAGACTTCACTAACAGATTTAGATACAGAATTGGAAGCTGTAATAGAAAAAAATAGAAGCTCTGGAAGAATCTTATAAATCTCTATTACAAGAGAACTTCTCTTATTGACGAGAAGGTTCCCTAGCAGTTGATCTGAAGTAAACAACTGAACATATACAGAGAATATCGGAAGAAAATGCTGTACTTGAGAATTTCATTTCTGATGCTCAGACTGAACTTCAAGGCTTGAAGACCGAGTCGTGTACCTTAGCAGATTTGGTAAGTCATTTGTAAATGAGAAAGGCATTATTGCTGGCAATAAGGATAATTTGGCTTATGAACTGGTGAGCACTCAAATAAGACTTGAAGCATTGGAGAAAATATTTCAGAATCACGGGAAAAATGCTCCGCTCTGGAGAAGGAGAAAGAGGCATCAGTATGTAAGATAAAAGAGCTAACGATCTCTCATGATGTTGAAAAGAAGCATGCCAAGTTTGAGCGACTCAGTCACAGTTGTTTGAAATAGAAAAGGAGATGAACCTGCTGCTTGAGGAGCTTAACCCTTTTTTGGAATATGTAAACAGGATTGAGGAGAGGGTAGATAAGGGGGCAAAGGGTGAAATTCGCATACTACAGGTGGCAAAAGGTGATTAACCCAATTAAATATATAGATACATAAATATATATATATGTATTATTTTTGGATATATATATATATATATGGGTTTCTAGAATTATATACAAAGACATATTAAACTGTTTTAGAAATTATTTAAATAAATAAATAAATATATATATAATTCTGTTTTTGGTCACATATCTGTACATTATCTCTTATATATATCCATACAATGCTGTATTTTTTTAGAATTATACACCCAAAATTATGTACTGTTTCTGAAATTATAAATATACATATATATAATGTTCTTATATATTCAATAAATGTGCTTATAAGTTAAGGAAACTGTTTTGGATCTAGATATATAATAAACTGTTTTGAAATATAGTTATACATATATATACGTGAACGGTTTTATTTTAAGAAATATTGACATGTATTTATTTACTTTTTGCAGAATTGTATATTATATGTAAATATAATACGCTTTTATTTTAAGTTTATTGTTTTGCAGATTATATATATATATGTGTGTGTGTGTGTGTGTAAGTGTGTATATATATATTTAACTGTTAGCAGATTTTATTTTCAGCTTATTGTTTTTTAGATTTTATTTTCAGTATATTGTTTTCACTGTTTTCTAAGTAATTTATATATACTGTTTTCATTTTCAGTATTCAATATATATATATATATAAATTATATAAACTGTTTTGCATAAATTAGGCTATATAAAACCGTTTTCGAATTAAATTATATTAATTTAATAAACTGTTGTTTTTTAGAATTATAGATTAATATTATGTGATTTTCGTATTTAACTATATGTATAAATATATTAACTGATTTTCTGAAGAATTATGTATATATTTATGTCAATTTCGTATTTAAAATATATGCTAATTATATAAAGTGTTTTTAAATAAAATTTATATATACATTCATGCTATTTTCGTATAGTATATGCATAATATAAACTGTTTTTAATTAGAATTAAATATTTAGTTATGCTAATTTTGGATATAAAAATATATACAATTATATGAACTATTTTCGGATAGAATTATATGTCATATTGCATGGTTTGACGTTGTTGCGTATGTCATGGTTTTGAAATGAGCATGCATCACAAGAGCATGAATGGAGATGTTTGGTTTGCCGATTTACTTGTGATTCTTTTGATGTTTTATTGCTTAAGTTTTCTTTAGGAGATATGACTATTTGCGAACAAGTAGCGGGTGTCGTTTATTGCTGTCTATTGGTTTATTTTATTCATGTGTTTCTTTCGTATATGTTTTTGTTCTAAGTATTGGCGGGTACTTACTGAGTGATGCCTATATCACCCCCCTTTCTGTTGGGGGTAGACTGTTGCAACCCATGTGATTTTTTTTAAAACAATAAATGAATGATAAATTAATATACATTTATCTTACATAAAAAATAATAGTAATAAAACCCCATTAACCAACTCCCCACCTT
>AP025056.1:1139822-1234553 GCA_036186865.1 Eustoma russellianum
TCCCTTGTGCCTTTTTTCTGGTCAAAATAGTTTCATTAAAATTTAACATTCAATACACTGAGATAATGTTTAAAAAGGAAATTTCATCTCCTCAATAGGAAAAAAAAAGGTGTGACATTAAAGAGATATAAAGTTAGTTTAGAGCATTAATTAGACTCAGCAATAGAATAGAGAAAACTTTTATTCTGACTGAGCAGACTCCACTGTATAAATGCTTTGTTTCTATTGTACTTTTTTAAAAACACCATTTACTGCATAATATGGTCATGAAAACTATTATTACTTTTTGTGTCATTATTTATTTGGGTATTCTAGATAATTTTAAACATAAACATCATTATAAAAGATGAAGAACATTTTAGAATATCTTCAAAAGAAAAAAAAAACAAATACAGGAGTAACAAAATAACATGGAAGAAGTGTATATGATATAACATATCCTATATATGTATATATTATGAGAATCGAACGCAAATAAGATACGTATAGTTGACTTGTACGCATCTTTAACAAGTATACCGAATGTCGACGCGTATTTGTGTGAGCCTGTAGTATATACAGCATGCCCTTGCTCACTTCCAACCTCCAAACAGCTTGCAAAACCGTCGAATCTTGGGAGGTACGGCGTATATGTTTGTGTTCTGTCATCAGTTTTTTATTCTGACTGGATTTCGTTTCAGACATTCTATGACCACCAAGTTTTGTGCCTCTTATCTAAGATATCAATAAACGACCTGATTTACATTTTCCACAAGACTTTTTAAAACTGAGACAGTATAAGTCCTTCAGTGATAGATGATCTTTTTACATCCAAAACTTGCATAACCGTGTGATCATGACTCCTGATCGCTTTCACGCACATGTATGTTTATAAGGGGGGAAAATGAAAAAGTTAAATTTGACCATGATTGCTCACACATATGCATGTTTATAATGAAAAAAGAAAAATTAATAACGTAAAAAAGAAGAAGAAGCATGGACTAATTTTCTCCATTATATATCATATATCAAAAGATAAATAAACAAATTACAAGACCAATGAACTTTATTTAACGTCAAATGTTGAGACTCAAGTTATTAAAAAGCATGGATTAGTTTCTTAAGCTTTTCTAAATGATGTGAAGGATGTGTCAGCAATAAACAACCCTTCAGATAATTTGTCTGGAGATAGCTCTATAAGGGTCTAAATCTAAACAATTGTAGGATCGAAATTAGGAGGGACAAACAAGTAGGGATCGAGTTGATAGGTTTCAAAAGATACACACAAACAAAAACTTGTCAAGTTGGTTGATTGTGTTTGATTAATATGACAACCCAATTTTTTAGGTTGACATGTTTGTCAGGTATAGTTTGACGGGGTGTCATGTCGGGTTGGTGGATTAAAAGGTTGTTTTTGGTTCTGATAGACCAGGTTTCTGTTGAGTCTGACGGATCAATCGAGTTCGACTTGATTTTGAGCTATACTCGCAAAAAGTGTGTTTCAGTTCATGTCGTATTGGTGTGCCTTGTTGAAAATTGTCAGTCCCAATTTGAACCCTCAAACGGTAGGTAGCAGCATTTACAATGTTAAACATCTTGATACTTTTTCACTCCACTATCCCATGACAGCAAAATTTATATTTTTCTATTATGTAATATCATATAGAAGTGAAGTGGTAAACAGGTCAGGTTCGAAATGGTGAATTTCAAAAGACAAACCAAAGTCCGCCATATTGGTAGGTCAAGGTCAGGTTACTCGGCAACCCAATTCTAAGTTTGGTGGGTCGAATTTTATGAATTTTGTGCGTTAACAAGTCGTTTTTGAGTTTTTCGAATTGGATTTGTGTTGTTGGCAGGTGATTTTCAAGTTAAACATGTCCAACATGAATCTAATCCAAATCCGTAAAGACCAAACATAAACCTATAAAAAAACAATGTTGGTTCGTGTTGATATCGTGTATGAAATTGCCATCCTTGTATTATTATCATACGGGGAGACTGGCTATATATGCTGCATAGCTTATCTCATGGTAGTCCCGTTGACTTTTGATGACACGATGACTTATTAGTTTTTGACATCCATACCCCTAATTAGTTAATTGCGCCCTCAAAAGCGAAAGATTGAAATGGCGACGTTAGGTCTTTAGACAGCAAGCAAAAGAAGGATTGCTTTTCTACTTGTTAAATTCAATCAACAAGGCATTACTCTATTGATTTAGAGTTTCTCGTCTATGACGAGCTATAGAAGGTCAGATGTACGAAACTATATACATGTGTTAGAAACACATAGAGATTGTTTTTCGATGGATCATAATAAAAATTACGTCAAACTATGTCAATCAACTGCTAATTCACGATATAAGAAATGTATCCAATTTGTTAAATTCGATCACTTAATATAATAGTTGTGTCTTTCTAACTACCTTCTTTGGAGGTGAGTCAGGTGACAAAGAAAAGTACATGCAGAAAAGAAAATGCGTCTAAAAAACTCCAAATTGTTTTTAGATGCAAGCTCTCTTTAGACCTTAAAAAAATGTTACATATAATTTAATTTTGTTTTAGTTGGTTTGGGTTTAATCATTCTTTATAACATCATAATTCAAAACTTTGTTTTTATGTATCGAAACTGAAAACTAAATTTAAACAATATTTTCATTGATAATCATAAGTTTCTATTGTGGGTTTAGACCTAACCTAGGTACACGAACCAAGTTTTACTTTTCTCATTTACCTCCAAAACTATATTGGATTTGATTATTACATCTCAACCTAATTTATGTCGAAGACGATTTTTATTAATTGGGTTAACATTGTAATTCCATAGTCAGTTTAAGATTTTTTTTTCAGGGATAGTTACATTTACATCTTTGTATTAAGGCGTCATTACATTTAGACTTCTTTTTAGTTTAAAATTCGACTTTTACGCTCATGTGTTTTTGGACCAAACTGGAAACCAATATAAAAGTTAATGAAAACTATACTTTTAGTCCAAAACCGCATAGGTGTAAAGATAAAACAATTTGAATCATAGAAGAAATCTGGAATCATGTATCAAATAACATGAGGTTAAAAGATGATAATTTTTATTACCGAAAACTTTAATTTTCACTTTAGTTCAAAAATGCAGATCGAATTTTAAACTCGAAGGGGTCTAAGTGTAATTAGACCTTAAGAGAATAGGTGTAATGATTGTTATCTTTTTTTATATATATATTAGAACACTAGATCATAGCTTTAGCAAACAAGATTAGGTAGTTGATGGCACCATTCACAAAGTGTCAATGAACTTTTTCTAAAATAAGTAGGCAACTCAATGCATTTCCTTATGACATTTGTGGATAATGATGTATGCAATTGTTTAAGTCAATAATCTATAGTGTTAGTGGAATTTTGAGGTGTTAGGTCGGTCGTAGTAACTTGATTTATATTTATACAATTTCACCGGATTTATACTATTTGTTTCTAGTTTTCGTGCCTATTTTCTCAGCAGAGATGAAGATGATGAGGTGGATGTATGGACATACAAGGCTAGACCGGATCAAAAACGAGGTGTTTTGAGAAAGGTTAGACGTGGCTAGTATAGCAGATAAGATAAGGGAGGGAAGAATGATATGGTTTGAGCATGTCAAGCGGAGACAGACAACACCGTCGGTCTGAACAATTGAAAGCCCCATTGTAGAGGGAAACAGGAGTAAAGGCAGACCCAAACTGACTTGGGATGAGCAGATTAGACACGACCTACTAGATTTGCACCTCTCTGAGGACATGGTCCAGGATAGGAGTTCATGGAGACATAAGATTAAGGTTAACGAGGTATAGATCATATATAGGGACACCTTAGAGTATATTTAGAGACATAGATAGACATAGACACTATCTACGCTTTAGGTAGGTTGACATGTTTTGTATTACATGTACATATACACGTTATGTGTATTTTAATATCGCAAGACTCTTCTTTGTATTTCATGAATTCCCTCACTAACACACTAGGTACATCATATCCCTATTATTATATCATTTATGCAGGTACATAAAGAGCCGAGGGTCTCACTGGAAGCAGACTTTTTATCCATTGGGATAGAGGTATTGTCTGCCTACCACTTACCCTCTCTAGACCCTTAAAATAGCTTTCGTTGTCATTAGGATATACTGCGTACGGAGGATGATGATCATTTATGTTTTTGAAATTTTCTTTTCTTTTTTTTTAAATTTTCTATTTTGGGTTCAAATATTTTACTGATATAATAGTACTTCGAAACCATACATGCTCTTTATTAAACAAAATAGCAGTTTTTTGGAGTTAGTTTTTGTAAGCTTTCTTCCCCATTTTCACAATCTTTCATCTCAACTCTGGTTATGAGTTTTCTATCGTTTAAACAATTTCCTCACCCTCTTTTTTTTCTTTTTTTTTTTCAGGGTGATCCCTTAGCATTCGTATATCAATTTCGAATTCCAATACTTAGCCTAAGAAAATGATCATTGAACAAGGAGCAAATCTGGTTGGAGTTTCTCCTTGATTAAGATGAACAGCTTTACAGCCATGCGCTAGAGCCTAGAAGCGCTCCTAAAATACTCAAAATTAACTACTTGTCCAATAAAATTTAACCAAATATAATAATTATCACATATTATAGGATGTACACATGTTTCATTTTGAATCAGACCTGAAGCAACTGGTAAGGTTGCTGTTTTGTAATTTTGAAGTCATGGATTCGAACAACGGAAACAGTCTCTTGCACAAAGTGTAGAGTAAAGCTGCGTATATCAGATCGCGAAACGATTCGGTCCCTCCTCAGATCCTACACAAACGCGGAAACCTAGTGATGTGAAAACGCCTATTACATGTTGCATTCAACTAGTAATATTTATAGGATCAGTGCTTTAGAATTTGGGATGCTAAGACATATTTTAATGTTTGAAACGATCAAAAGCTGGTTGTGACATCCTCTTCTTCTTTGAGTTAATTGCACCTGGTATCCATTGTTTTCCACGAAGTTTTAAGTAGCATCCAATGTTTCATGAAACACACTTGCCATCCAGACTTATAGGGTTAATAGGCACCTGGCATCCTGCAACCGGGAAAGCACCTGCTATATGCGGTTTTTAGCATTTTTCCTTTTAATTTTAACCTTTAAGTCATTTGGCAGCAAAGATTTTCCAACCATGGTTAAAGCCTAATTCCCTCATTTATACCAACCGAATCCTCCCTCCAAAATAGACCTAAATCCCAATCTTCTTCCCTAATTTTCTACACACTAATGTACCTTCCAAGCTTCCTCTCCAAGTTTTTGATTCTCTCTATAATTCTTTCTCAATTTCCTTTCCATCTTAGTGAAATCTCTGGCATCAAACGAAATTCAAAAAAGGAAAATACCTCCCAGAATGAAAGGTGGCAGAAAGAATCGCCACCACTCTAAACCTTCTACCTCCATCACTTCCGCCTCTGTTTCAGACCCCCTGCCTACAATCGAGTTGGAGATGCCCTAATCGTCGTCACTGCCCCCGCCACCTCCTCCTCCTCCGCCACCGCAGCTTAGCTCCTGAATTCTCTCCTAATCGTTCGCCACATCATGGTTCTTCTGGCATAAGTGAAGCGCCCTCTAGGGGCCGTGGTGGAAAGAAGCAGCCTTCAGTTAGCTGTGAGAGTGACTATGATGTGGTTGGTGCTGATGATGGCGGTCTTTGTGTTTCATCGGAGGTTAACTGCAATAGCCAACCGTCAGATGTGGGTTCTCAATCCGTGAAGCAAAAAGGACAAGGGGAAAATCAACCAAGGAAAAAACGAAAGAGGAAATCTAGAACCGATATTGTGCAGCCTTCATCTGCCCTAAATGAGCATACTAATGAAGTCACCACGGAACCAATTACTGATCGGAAAAAATAAAGGTGATTGAGAAGCTGAATGAAGGCTTCTCCTTTGAATTCTTCCCAGCTTAGCTCCTAAATTCTCTCTAGTGGCAAGGTAGTCTTCTCCTTTGAATTCTTCCCTTCCAAAACGGAAGATGGAAAGATGGGCTTCGTGGGATTTCAATTCGATTATGGGGGGTGGGGTGGGGTAGGGGGTGTGGTGGGATGGAGGGTGGGGTTTTACTTTATCATGAGCAGTCAACGGGAAAATGCAGGGGTTGGGGGTTTTTGATTTTGTTTTTTCTTTAATTTTGAAGGTAAAATAGTCAACCTTGGTTAAAGTAGGGTTAAAAGTATGGTTAAGTCCGGTCAAAGGTCGATTTCAGCGGTCAACGGTCGATCAGCAGGTCATCCGGATGCCAGGTGCCTATTAACCCTATAAGTCTGGATGGCAAGTGTGTTTCATGAAACATTGGATGCTACTTAAAACTTCGTGGAAAACAATAGATACCAGGTGCAATTAACCCCTTCTTCTTTCAATGTTTTCCTTTACACGCCAAACACTGCGTTTTCTATATTAGAAAAGGGAGCATCATTATACCATTTCGACGTAGAAAGCTTTAGTGGTGCTGACCTTTTCAATTGGTATCTATTCAGATTACAAACATTTCCACCACTAAGTAATTTGATGGGGGTGTTTAAGACCACATCAACTTCAGAGTTTTAGCGGTTTTGAGGGTTTATCACCATTTCCAATGGAGTCAACGACACATACTTTCTTGAGTTTGGAATATGATGGAATAAAGTAGAATGACTCACAAAATTAGCGGTGATTCTTATATTGTGAAGTATCAGTTGATCGACACGGCTTACCGTAATTTTCATTGTAAGTCATCGGAAAACAATCTCATGGTGTTTTTAACTTGCGTACATCTGACCCCCATATCCCTTCATAGACGGGAGCCTCTAATGTTGGGAATTAATTCGAGATACGTGTGATGCGCAGCACGTTGATAAAGTTTATACGAATTAATCATAAGGTGGACATTATGTATGATAATATTATATGTCACATGTGTCACGTAATAATATTAATTATTACGTAAAACATCCACACGTTAAGTGATCATCGGGTATGTTCGTGGATGTATAGTGTGGTCTAAATGGAAACCCCGAATATGTAGACAGTCATATGGTCAGAGACCGCGATGGATGGGCTCAAAGTGCAGTGACCATAAAGTTACGACATCTGGTCCCCGAGGGGCGACAACTCACGTGTGGCTAGTAGATAATTATTGGCACAATAATTAAATATTGGATAATATTTAATAGGAAGATAAGGTTGAGTTTTAAATTTAAGATTAAATTTAAAACCTTATACCTATCAGATCCTTCCATCCCCTCTATATGAAGAACGCTTCATCTCCTCATATTGTCAGAGGTGAAAAACGCTATATACAGTAAAGAGGGAAGGGTGTGCCAAATTTTCTATAAAGCGCACACTGCCTAGCCTCTCCATCGGGTAAAGCAGTGAATTGTTGATTCCGGTTCAAGGGGCATATCAACAATTGGTGGGAGGTCGTGAATCCTTGGATCACGCCAGATTCTTCATCAGCCGGAGCAGTTGCAGTGTACGTGATCAGATTAACAACGGCAATGGAGCAAGGTATATTTTCCGCATTTTGTTACTTTGTCCATTGATTCGATTAAACGGTCCTATTCAGGGGTTTATTAAATTAAATCCAACATCTAAGTCAATGGATATGTTGTTATTGTTGTCATCATCTCTCTAACGATAACTTTTGATGCCGTTAGAGACGTACTGGGTATGATTGATTGATTGTTGTCCTTTAAAAAGCCGAAAATAAGAAAGAAAAAGAAAAGATGGAAACCAAAACAAAAGAGCTATACGCCTATACCAAAACCCTGCTGGATCAAGTATGTAAAAAGCTCAAATGTCCCTTAAATGTGATACTGAATATGAACAAGGCGAAAACGACATCAGAAAAATAAAGAGAGAAAATGTAGGTACTAGGCCCTCCACGGAGGGAAAAAACATTATACCTGAGAAGTGCACTCTGAACTGGTTGAAGGCAAAATGTCCAGATTTCATCTGTCTTTTCCCCTATTTGACATGACGCATTATTTTCATTGTAAGAAGCTTAGCTGCAGCCCAGAAAGAAGAACGCATAAGAAGAAACTTTAACGGTTGAAGTCATCGTATCAAATATCAAGTGAAACAAGTTATTATTAATAACATATTAAATCCTCGTCAACATTTTTTCTTTTGGTTGAACTTGTTTGCTTTGTCAAATTTACTTTGATGCTTGTTCTTATTTTGTTTTTGCAGTATTTATAAAATATCCATATTTTGTTATAAAAAACGATATATCTATTATCTGGGGCTAAAATATAAAACGTTTTATGCAGATGTTAGTAACCTGCATTTAAAAGAACGAAAAAAGAAAAAGACAAATTCACACCTTCCTCCAGTTTGGGCAGACGGCAATAAGTTGGCCGCATCATCTTTCATCGGTCGTCTTTTAACTATCTAAAAAGTCAAAGTACTACTTTTGAAACAGTGAACGTATTCATTGCTTGTAATTCTATTTTACTTGTGACTCGACTTTCTAAATGGGTTTTAATGCTAGAGCGAAAATGGTCGCTCAACAAGATTACCAAGTTGATGAAAAAGGTCCCCAGATGGAAATGTTACCTTAACCTCATATATTTAACTTAACCCAAATATACGACATCATTGGCAAAAAAAAATGGACCTGGATCAAATAATAAGGTTGTTGCTCACATGTTCGAACAGCGAAAACAACTTCTTCCACAAATGTAGAGTAAGCCTACGTACATTAGATCGCAAAACGATCCAACCCCAGTCCTTATACAAACGCGGGATTCTAGCACACCGAAAACGCCCTTTTATACAACAGCATTGGCATATCAAAAATAAAAGCTCAATCAATACAAATTACTAGACCCTCAGTTTCAAGACAAATTCAGACACCGCCTCGTACTAGTAGAGATGTGTAACCAATTTTAGAGATGGTGAAAATGTTTGTTGTGCACCAAACAATGAGAAATCCAAATCCGCAATAAGCATAAAGAATGGCTCACATAACAGCAAAGGGAGAACGCTAGTAATACAATCAAGTGACCTAGGTCCAAGACAAGGTGTGTCAAGTGAGGTCCAACTCGTCCTCTTCTTTAACCTTCAGAGCTTCCTTCACTCTCAAAAGAAGAGTTGTTCTCCATGCATCCTACAAGGAGAAACAGACAGCCATATCAAGTTGAAATAAGGTCATCTGAAATTGTTTGTTGTTTGCACTAGTAAAGAGACTGCCCAGAGTTTTGATAGAAACGGATGGTATATGACAGATGCAGAATTCTTAAATAAGGATCATTTCAACACACTGGGAAAAATATAAAATGTGTCATTGTTTTATCTTTTGTTTCTTCTCTGGACTGCATTTCGTTTCCCCATTGGGCTCTACATTAGCAACTCCCTGTCTAAACCTTCCCCGCAAGTTCTTTTAAGTTTTCCCATCACTATAGGAGGAAAAAGAGGGATTTTTTATGTTTTTGTTTTTTTCCTTGTGGTGGTGGAGGAGGATATGGAGTAGAGATTAATTCTCCACAGTTCCAACTCAAGCAACAAAGTGAATCAGTTCAATTTCACCAGAGAAACTGCTACCCATAACCATGATATGAGATAAAAAAAATCAGCTAAAGTGATGGCCAGTTGAACAAACTAAAGATTCCCGTTTTCTGAGACAAACAAACTTCATCTACACGTGATATCCCAGTCAAAGCCATATTGCTGCACAAGGCTGAAGACAAGGCTTCTCCTAAGGCTATCTGATAATTCATCCTGAAGACGAGGACTCTCCTAGGGGTGGTAGTTAATTCATCCTGAAGACCAGGCTGCTCCCAAGGCTATCTGATAGTGGTAAATAATCAGGCCATTAGTATAGGGAAAAAAACGTGCTCCAACCGCACCGCCACCCCTCCCCCCCCCCCCCCCCAAAAAAAAAAAATAAATAAAACAAAGAAAGGGTGCATCCACCTATGAAGAAGCCAGTACTCCATGCATACATAAGATGCCATTAAACCAATCATCCTCGCTCTTCGCTTAAACCTTGTACTGTTTTACCTTCAAAATTCTCTTCATACTCCTCAGGTGCAGAATATGAAATAAAAAAGTGGAGATCAACAGAGGAATGATCTCATTCACAATGACACCACAGTGTATAAAAGTTGCTGCATTGTGTCACTATCACGTTCTCTTTATACCCAGTCAAACATATGGAAAGAAGACAAGATATACAACGGATACTAAGATGATGATCCTTCACAGAGAAAAAGTTACTGCAGTATCAGAGGACATATTAGTCCCTCTTTTTCTTTTCCTCTATCTTTGGCCTGATACATGTGCTTTTCAAAACTTCCTCAGCCAAACATAGAAAATATAGACATCCATTCCCACAGAAAAGAGAAAGGGGTTGGGAAGGGAGGCATGTTATCCTCGAGTGTCTGTACTTACTAATTGGGTCATGCTATCATATTCTTTTACAGCATCAGTGAACTTGCCAACGTCTTCCTCATCAATTGCAGCAGCCAAGTCCTGAAATAAGAATAATAGGAAAGGGGGAAAAAAAAAAGGAACGATGAGACATTAGCTCAGCCAATTCTCTATGACAAACAGACACCAAGCTACAACAGACTATCTAAAAGTCCCAGTGGTAAAGAATATAAGCACAGTTTGCATATACAATCAAATAGCGCATGCATCAAGTAAGACGCAAAAGTAAAAAAATTGAACTAGCTAGCACATACCGCTAGCAATCGGTATTCACGTGTTCCTGAAAAGGTTGGGTCAAGTTCCTGCAGATTAGGTAACATATGATAAGTAACCAACACGAACAAATTAAGCAAACTTGTCCAAAAGAAAGATTACGCACCTGATATCTCTCCAATGCATTGTTGATTGCAACAACATCCCCTTTGCAGAGTAGGCATATACCAGCATTGAGAAGATGCCCTTTAACCCCATACTTCAATAAGTTACTGTTAAGTGATTGCCGAGCTAAGTCTTCATATATCTCAATTGCCTTTGGGTATCTGTAGGATCATCAAGCGAACATTTAACTTTTTGAAAGGAAATCCTCCCTACCCCAACCCGTCTTTCTTGTGTTCCGCCCTTTACAGCATCAAACAATGATCAGATCCCGCAAAGATCGTTTAGCAAAGAAATGAACATATGATCCTGTTCACAGTAAGAACAATCGTAAGCTTTTGCATCCAAGTGGTTCATTTTAACACCTTAATTAGTTGAGGAACAATCTCCCGTGTGGTTAACATTCATTCACAAAATGTAAAAAAAAAAAACAATAATAAGAGAAGAAAACTTTTTCTTCCAAAACTAATAGCACACTGAACTATACCAGGTGATTTTAACATGAATTAGGATCGACCATTAGACTATCGTGCATTTATCAAAAAGAAGGGTCCAGCCACTTCGGGAGTGAGTTAGACAGCCTTACTCATGTTTATATAGTGGACTGGTTTCGCAACTTGAACCAATGACCTAAGGTACATGCTGACAAATTCTATTGCTGCACCAAGGCTTCACCAGTGCTAAGGAATCCCAAGAATCGTTTTGAACAAAAAATAACAAGTCCCAATGTTCCAAAATAGCAACAGACAGTGCAAGTAAGCATTGATGGAAGGCCATAACATATAGGAAAGGAGATTTTCAAGCATCTTCAGATCTTTCACACTTCCACTCACAAAAGATTTCATTATATCACTGCACGAACATGATCCGTTTCAATCATTATTCTTGTGTAGCATTTATACCAAAAGTACATGAATAGATATAATTTGAGAATGCAGGGATTGAAACCTGTTACAGTGCAGATATCTTTTTTGAACCAGGTAAAAAATAAAAATAAAAAATGCAACACACAATGTGATACCAATAACTGCCCTGGAAGTGAATTACAGCTATAATCAACCAATATAGAAGGCTGATAGCAAAACAAAAATAACTATCAACACTAGAATGCATTTGATATACGAAGCTTCCATCAACCAACACTTTTGCTTCTCATAATCCAAGAAATTTGCTCAAGTACCACTCTTCGACCAGCAAAGCTTCTCATCAACATGATCTCAAATCCATTTAGTAGAGTGGCCTCATTTGAGTACACACTAATGGTTTATGTTAAAAGGATGATGAAGTCATAAGAATCATATAGAACAGCAGTTGGAAAACTGGTGAAAGAGCGGCTCACAGCCGTAAATTGTGTATTGCATTCAGACTCCCAAAATAATCTCCCAATTCTCATAATTCACATCGTCCCTCCCCCTGACAACTAGAACAAGGCCCCCCCTCTTCTTTCCCAGTCTCCCTGCATCTTGCTTACAATAAAACAAAATAAAAGAAAAAAAGAAAAAAGAAATATTGATACAAAACATGTGGACAAGCAGAATACATATTAAGTCCTTCGAGAAACCAAAATAACATGCTGTATATGGTATTTATACAGCATGGTGTGCTTACTGTTCTAATTGAGAAGCAAATTGAGCGATTTTCAGTCGGCATTGGTTTGCAGTGGAGTTCTGATCTTCACTTTGGAAAAGATCAGATGCTCTGTCATAGTAAAGCATCGCCTGCTCCAAATTTTGCTCTTGCTCAAACAACTCCGCGATCTCCTAAAAGTAGATAAGATTTTCGCAAGCAAATTGTCAGTAAACAATCATGCATTGATCTCGTGCTCAATAGAAAATGACTAACTTCAGGACAAAGCATAACAACATATAATGACTTTCGCTGATTTAAAGAATTACAAATTTATAAGCAGATACATGTATAGTTGTTTAGACCAGAATAGAACTGCAAAGCCATAGAAGAAAATTTGTGCATTCCTGAGATGAAGAGAATCTGGAGAATGCTTCCCAAACCACATCCCACAATAAATCAGGGGGAGGAAGAAAAGAAAGTGACTTTGAATCTTTTTCTCTAATATCAGACTGATATTAGAGCTTCGCCACTTTTCAGGAGACTCTGTCTTTTCCTTGGCATCCAATAACCTCTTTTTTAATCAGGGAAAAATTACTATGTTTTTTTTTTGTTATTAAAAATTTTCTATGTATTAGTCTCCAACTCCTACCAGCAAATGTACTCAAGTGAGTGATTTAACATCAAAAGATGGAGTAAAAAGGATATCCTTCTACTTTTTTTCTCTTCTCTGCCACAGTGCTTGCTCATCCATCTTCCACATTACTTTGATTGCTCACTCTTTCACCATTTTACTTATTTTCTTTCGGTTTTGCATATAACTCTTCAATCAAACTATTTTCATCCTTCCTTGTCTCCACATACTGTACATGATGTTTTGTGCAGAACCTTCAACAAAAACCTCCAGGAATTTTGCAAGTTGAAACCAAGATGACACGAGGCGTTACCCATATTCCTCACAATTCTGTGCTTCAAAAGCCTTTTAAGGAGTAGCTGGTCTGCAATGGTTGCAATCTCCCACACTTTTGCCAGTGACAACCATGGGCTCTATATGAAATGTCTTTGTCCACATTTGTTACAAGGAAAGTTAAGACAAGGAAAAGATTCTTTTTTTTTTCCAATTACAAGGAAAGTATTATTTTGCTTCTAAATAGGCAAAGGAAGTCCCAGTAACAGATAAGGCACGAGTAACTTAAAGACCATCCAGGGATTTCATAAGTTAGTAAGACAGCTCTAAATATTGTACCTTGTAATATCTCCCAGCCATATTGAGGCGTCCAATGTCCAGGAAAAAATTGACAGCTTGTTCTAAGCATGTTATTGCTTCTGGAAAAACATCAAACAACACGGGTTATTACTTTCACTCTTATAGTTCACAAGCTCCAGAAAGAAGGACAAGCTAAGTGAACTTTACATGAAGTGAATGTTAAGAAGAAGCGAAGAGGCAAGCAACTTAAAGTTACAGAATGAGAAACTAACTTTCTGAAGCTGGAGAGGTAATCATAGACTTTCACCAAAAAAGAAAAGAAAAGAAAAAGAAAAAAAAAGAAAAACTTATTGTATGACTTTGAGGTAAAGTACAAACCCTTATTATTTGTTTTCTTGTAACAATGACCAGCATCAGCATAAGCATTTGCAGCTTCATGCTTGCTATCCAACTGATCAGAACAATAAGCAAATCAAAAAGGTGATTTTAGCAATTCTAAGGGACGTATAAAAAAGACGTAATTAAATAGTAAATTGCTCAAATAATCAACCATTATGATAAATTTACTTTTAAATGGCAATTAGCTAACTTGACATAGACTGCTCCAGCTCGGTCCCCTGCAGAAATCCCATCACAGGTTTAGTTTCCATTAGTAAAACAAACACCAGTCGAGTGTTAATGAGGATAATGGTATATCAGTAACCTTATCTATCATCTTACACATCTCAAACCTAACTATAGTGCCAGACCAAAGAGGAGCATCGAGCAATCAAATCAATGTATAATGTTAAATAACAACATACACGGATAAGAAAAACCTTATTACAGCAACATACACGGATAAGAAAAACCTTATTACAGGCATGCTTTCAGAAAGCAATTAACAGGAGTCAAACTTCAACATACACGATCGTAAAACGTTAACCACTCCATCATATCCGACAACTAGGAAAAAAAGATATGACAGGAAACCCGAACCATAGGACAGTAAATTTTGTCCGTCAGCTCAAGCGCACAAGACTTAATTCAGTCTAAACCTCAACCCTGTCCCCCGCACCATTAGGGGAAATAGGCGGAAATAAAAATGCGATCGTAAAGAAAAATCACGATCATGAAGAAATACTTACAGGACTTGCCGAGCTTGTAAGCATTAGCGGCCTTATCGAACAAATCCGCAGCATCTTCGTGCTTGGAACCAAAAATCGCCCACCCGCTGAGCTTTTTCTCGGCTTTATTTTCAAAATCTTCGGCTCTCGCAATGTGATCCCCCATCCTTCGATTGTTCCTCAGAACAGAGGAAAATTTGTTTCAGGAGATGAAAGAGGACCTGAAAAGAAAATTAAATCATGAGTATGATATCCGACGGTTGGCATTTTACAATTACACAAACCGGATCCTTTCAACACAATCTACTCACTCACTTTTCCACCGCACAACAGGTGGCGGCAGGGGAGAAAGAGTGATGAGGTTAGATGCAGGTGACTCATCTATGTTCACCACCGCACAACAGGTGGCGGCAGGGGAGAAAGAGTGATGAGGTTAGATGCAGGTGACTCATCTATGTTCACCATCCTCTTCTGTTGCTACGAGTCGTGCGTTAAAAAAAATGTGTGAGGAGATTGTAGTCGACAGATCCAATCTCCATTTACGTTTGCTTTTTCGCTTTAGCTTGGGTTTTTTTAAGCTTTATTTCTTGACATGCTTTTTTACGTTGTTTGGCTTCATGTATGAAGTTGTAAACTTAATAGCTTCTTATGATCTTTTTAATGATATGCTCTTTCGCAGTTTATATTATTGACGTTGAGAAATGTTTATGCTTTGAATGTTATATGTATACACTTGACTAGAAAGTTTGATTTCATAGTTTATTATAACATTTTTAATCTTAAATCTTTGGGTTTGGACCTATTATTGTTTGAATAGTATATTGCTATAACTGTCAGCTTAAATGCATAAAACATGAAAAATACACAAAACCTAAAAAACATGAAAAATACACGAAATCATCCGAACATGACCTGAAATATTTGTAATTAACAAGTTTGTAGGTATACCTGATACACGAAACCTAACATGTACATGTTTAAATAACTCTTTCTGTACACGCGAATAAAATAGGTCAAATATGGATTTGACACTTCGAAATCCAAAATCCAAAAAAAAAATAATAAGAAACACAAAACACCTTATATTTGCTGCCCCTATATATTAGTCCCGTAAGATCTTAATGGAAGATTTAACAGATTTTTTTCTTCTTTAGAGAATCACATTCTTTTTTTTTTCTGCCATATCATATAACTACATTGACAAATTCTAAATACGAAGAATGTGAACAAGTAAAGAAAATGCAAGAAAATTAAATTAAAAAGGAGTGAAATTTTATCTTTATTTTATTTTTGATAAAACAATTTCGAAGAAGTTCTTATTGTTGAATTATTAGAACTCTCCTAACGTATTTAGTAGTTTGAGAATTTATTTATTTTTCACATCAGTCAATCGTGTATGTTTTATTATTTTTAATCAATTCAATGCACAAAATAATGTTTTGAATGATGGTCGTAACTTGTTAACATAATTCTTTCTATTCGCGGCCTTCTCTTCTAAGTGGCACACCCGAAAGAAGAAAGGAAAAAGGAGTTCTAAGATTTTTTCAATATATGATATATTATATGTTAACACATATAAACATACATGATATAAGATATGTGTTAAGTATATGAAACAAACCTCTAATGTATAATATAAAAACTAAGACATGTTAGTGTTAGAGTCTCAGTTCTATGTAGGGGTACTAACGAGCCGAACCGAACGGAATAACATATTTTTTGCATTCGGGTTTGTTTCGATTATCGAACTATTCGGTTTGGTTCGTTTATTGTAAGGAGCTTCAAAATTTGTTCGAATTTGGCTCGAAAATGCTATAACTCTTTAAACAAGCCGAACAGTTTGCGTATAATTTAGATCATATTAGTAAACGAATCTAATTATGTGTTCAAAATTGGCTTGTTTAATTAAAATTAACGAACAATCTCGAATCAAACTCGAATTATTCGTAAACAGTTCAATTTGCTGAACACCCCTGACTTAGATGTCATATCGAAATGCTGGGCATCCTCCAACTTGCCAAAGTTTATTGGGTTTTCTTTAACTTAATTATTAATTCATTCATTTTTCTGCTTTTGAGCAGCATATGTCTTGGACCTTAAAACTTAAATAGTTAGATGAGAACTTTTTTGTCTAATCATGCGTGTCTGTCTTATCTTATCGAGTTATCGGATCTACATCCCCTCCACGTCAGATTATACTGTCTCCACCGTTATCATCTACTCTCGGCCATTTCAACTTTCATCTTATGTTTTGGTACACCATAATGGCTCTTGCTGTTGAACAGATGGGTCATCGAGAAACATATGTTTTTTTCTAATATATATAAGTATATTTATGCATATCCGAACTCTCATATTCTGTCATAAACAAAATCGTCTAAAATAATGAGATAATGTTGTTGTTGTAGCGTACTGCACATCTTTATTCTACGTGTACATACTCGCACTTTGTATTAATTGTATATTCGTGATCTTGTTTATCAATGTCGATTCTTATAGTTTTTTCATATACTTTATCTTTGGTTTAATGCTAAAAAATATGTATTTAAAAAAGAAAAATCAACGTCGTTTTAAATATTTAAATCCAGATTATATGGGTGGACATATCCTATCATGAATATGTGCACTGCACTTGTCATTCTTACATATGAACAGGGAAAATAATTGACGAAATCAGACACAGTGGCCACCGTGCAATAAACTTTATGCAAGTCGTGGAAAACGACGACGTGAATATGTTGCTTCTATTATTAAGAGTATAGCTCAACTGGTATACTACATTTAAAGTTGTCGGTTTGAATTTTGACAGCTGCATTGTGTGTTTGAACCATGCTGTCAACTTTTTATACTAGAACAAGATATAACACTTTGTAACTATCAAATCTGGACTTCTTATATAAGAGACTGATAAGTGACATAATTTACATATTCGTTGAAGTTAGAAGGGTATAGGTGATCAAAGTTAGAATATGACATTTTTATTCTCACAAAACTTCATAACAAAACCAAAAATTTAAATAATAGATTGTGCAGCTGATAATCGTATCACAACTGAATGAAACAGATCTTACACGCAATCGTCTTCTCTTTGTTTACGCGTCCATTAGAAAATAATGAGGCTTCAAGACTTCAAACTCGTCCCAATATATATCACAATGGTTTTATGTAAGGGGTTTCGAAAGGAACGTCAGGATTCAAATTTTGCCGAAGACAAGAATGTTTGAATCCCTCCAGGCTAGCTGTATAGTGTGAGAGCAGTATTGGCCCGTGGAATGATCTGATAGGCTGACTGACCAGCCCGTTGGTTGCCAATGAACTCCTTGTGTTGTCTGTGTGATATGACAAACTTATACTAGTGTACTTTATAACTTGATTTACATCCCGACACATCTTGTGTAACCGAGAACGGGAGGACATTTAATGGTTGGGTTCAACCTTTGGGAAACTTATCATACGAAAATGTTAGTCGATGAAGGTCCACTACTCAGACAAATGCACATCCTCTTTCATTCGTTGGCCATATAAATGCAATCCTGTGTAGGTATGAAGTCCTAATAAATGCAATGCAACAGTGATAATGTATGCCGCTATTTTCTCTCTGATCACCGACGATACATAAGATAGAGAGAGACCAAATGACAGGAGGCGGAAATTATGGTGGAGTAACTGCTCCGCTCTTGCCGGAGGTTCGGTCAACCGACGGCAACGAAGAAGTAATCGAAGGTGCTTCGATTAGAAGCGCAATTTTCAACATCTCAACTGGCATGATTGGGGCGGGGATAATGTCTATTCCGGCGACTTTTAAGGTGCTAGGCTTATTTCCTAGTTTTGGAGTAATCTTGATTCTGGCTTTATTGGTGGAGGTGACGGTGGAATTTCTTCTAAAGTACACTCGTCATTCTGCTTTGAAGAATCCTTCCTATGGAAGTCTTATGGCTGAGTCGTTTGGAAAGCCTGGTGCCGTTGCGCTTCAAGTTTGTGTCACCCTCACCAATTTTGGTGCCTTGATTATCTATTTGATTATAATTGGTTAGTCCTTGATTTTTTTTCACTATGCAATTTTGTACTATTTTGACTTTTCACCTAATAGTAATTTTATATTAGTAATTCTATAACATCATCCCATTACCCTATGTGTGTTATAGAAATACACAACTTCAAGTTGTGTCGATCAAATACTCTTCAAGTTGCGTCGATCAAATGCTACATCACAATAGCACAACCAATTTATTTCATACATATTTTAAAGTCAAAATAGTGTGTCTTTTAATCCATTACAAATAAAAATTCCAACAGACATTTTATTAATTATTTCCTAAGAAAGGCTATACATTTTATGGTCCCAGATTGTGATGTACCTAATGGTACTGTGTTTATAAATCTTTGGTTAGTCTTTGATTTAATCTAAGTACGCGTTATCATTTAACAGAAAGGTTAGTGTAAATATAACAATCAACGGAAGATAGAGATCAAGAAAAACATAAACACAAGAATTTATGTGGTCTCGTCGATGTAATATTTCAAGTGGCTAGAATATATTCTTATTTCTTGAGAACTGTTTGGTATAAAATATAAACGCATAACGATAATTTAGAATTTTATACAATCCTCAATGGGCAATTTTACCGAGGGTAAGTTAGCTCCAGGCATGTACACATTCAACTGGTATGGTTGTTGCTTTGTGACATTGAAGACACATGTTCGACTTGCATAAACGGCCTCTTGCATGAGTGTGGGTAAAGCTATGTACGTCAGATTGCGAAGCTATCCGGCCTCTCTCTGTACCCTACGCGAACGCAGAAACTTAGTGCATCGGGACATTCAACAAACTCAAGGATCGGGTGGTCAACCAAAAAAGCTAACGTGTAAATACAAGAGTAACTAATTACCACTTGTCAGACATCAAGATAGAGCAATGTCTACAGCATGAAGTTTATCGTCATGGCTGTATCTCATCCTAACCTGACTAGTGATCATCGAGACATATATTAGACCATAAAATGCTCGATAATGTTGGGCAACTAGAATCATTCCAAAGATAATCTACCGCCCTCTTTCTAGTTATATCAATGGAAAAAAGGATTGTATAAGTTCCATTATGTTGTCCTCATTCTGCATTTTGAGTTGCTTTAAGACAAGTAGATTAGTTAGTTTGATTGTTATATGCACTTTTCCAACTTCTTTATGCTGGATTTTTGGCATATGTGCAAATTGTCTAGCCGCACGTCATATTTATCAGCTAAATGCCTATGCAGTACCGATCTTTATGTGCATTCATTTTGTTGGTGATACTCTTGACAATCTGCTCTTCTTTTTTTTCCCCCTTTGATGACCACCTTTCTGCTAGTTGGATAATTTTGTGGTCACACTGATAATGATATAATTTGATCACCGCAGGGGATGTTTTATCGGGAAATCAGTCTGGACAATCAGTTCACCTGGGCGTTCTTCAGGAATGGTTTGGCGTTCACTGGTGGACCTCACGAGCTTCCACCCTCCTTTTTGTTGTACTTGTAGTTTTGCTTCCATTGCTTCTTCTGAGGCGAATAGGTAAAAAAAAAAACCAGAACCAGAAGGACTGTTCTTGAACTGGATAATATCAAGATATATGAAATCTTATACAGCTTAGTTATTGCAGATTCCTTACAACATGCCTCAGCAATATCCATTGTACTTGCAGTGCTGTTTGTCTTCATATGTTCGGCGATGGCTATACAAGCTATATGGGGAGGCAAAGCAAAGCACATAAGGCTTTTACCTGACATTTCTCATGAATTTTCCTCCTTTGATTTGTTCACCACAATTCCAGTCATAATCACTGCCTTTGCGTGCCACGTAAGCGGTAAGTACACTTACCAATGCTAATACAATCACAGCCTAAAATCTTGCACATTGTAGTTCACTACCACTATTGCAATTCAGTAGCCCTAACAATTCAGAAAGAAGCTAATTGGTAGCTAGTCTCCCACTTACCTTTTTCCTCTGATGTGCATCACAAAAGGAGGTGTTGGAGCTCTTTCATGTGTTTTCAGATTTTACCTATGCCCTCATGTTAATGCAGTTCATCCAATAAGATCAGAGCTTGGTAAACCGTCTGAAATGACTATGGCTGTCCGACTTTCTTTAGTACTCTGTATACTCATTTACTTCACTGTTGGCTCCTTTGGCTATCTGCTCTTTGGGGGACTCAATCATGGCTGACATGCTACTCAACTTCAACAAAGTTTCAGATTCCGCGGTTGGATCTTTGATTAATGTCATTATCCGCCTTAGTTACGCAATGCATTTGATGCTCGTGTTTCCTGTCATCAACTTTTCGTTAAGAGTTAATGTGGATGAACTGCTCTTTCCAAAGAGATCTATGTTGGCAACAGACAATGCAAGATTCTTTTTTCTTACATGCAGCATACTTGCATTTGCATATTTGGCTGCTATTGCAATTCCAAATATATGGTACTTCTTTCAATTCATGGGTACAACTACAGTGGTGTGCCTTATGTTCATATTCCCAAGTTCAATCATTCTTAGGTATGAAATCCTGAATACTCGTTTTCTTATGATTCATCTTTGCCTTTCTGTATTGTGGATTCTGAACATTCAGTGCGTTTAATGACTGCAGAGACGTTCATTCCATAGCTGCTGTTCAGGACAAGGCTATGGCTGTAGTGGTGATCATTCTAGCACTAGGGACAAGTTTGATTGCCATTTCCTCTAATGTCCGCAGTTACATGCAAACGGAATGACAATGTATATTCCAAAATCAGCCGAGCTGACGCACCTTGCATAATGCATACTACTTGTAGTTCTTGCAATAGACACTCATGTCAACTTCACAGGTGTAATGGCCCCTCACAGAATGCAGGAGGCCAGTGTCTTTTAAAATCAAAATTGAAAGGCTTCATTTATGCCAGTCACTTCCTCTCTTTCGTCAGATGATGGAGGTCAAAGATCGGACTTTGGCTCTTAGATTCAATTGTCATCAATGAAGGCAAAGGTTCCACTGCCGAATCATCGTGTCATTTCCTCCGTGAATCTGAATGTTTGATGAACTCATTATTACTTAAATTGTTTATATGTGAATGTACAAAGCTTGTTTATATGTGAATGTACAAAGCATTTGAGTGGCAACAATAGTTGAGTTGTGCTGTAAAGACCACAATGTTATGGTTTTTCCACTAGAAACAAACTTTCTGTCTTTTTAGATGGATGTATTTTTTGTCTGCCTCTCATTCTCTCCAGACCCAGTGATAATTTTTGATATCAGTGGGATATACTGGGTATGCGTTGTTGTATAGTCTAACAAACTTTCCAGCACAATAAGAGCTTGCAGGCTACGTTTTATTGGAAAGGAAACGATGACTTAATCAGCGTAGGTATCAACTAATCCCCAATGGAACTATTATCAAGATTGAGTATAACCTTACAAGAAGAGTAAAAGCCTCTGGCTACAAAGAGCAATAGGCTAGCCTCTCCATAGAGAACCATAGTGCAACATACAGTAGTTTTAAGTGGACGAATTGAGAAATACAGGACCCCAAAGACAAGAAAATACCATGGATTTGCACTAAATCTGCAAAACTGAAAGTTGGAAATGCTTATCTCGTAATTATAAAAAGTTAAATAAAACCAACACCTCTAAGATTCTAAGCATAGATAATCTTCTGAAAAGAAGCAGCAAGTTCGGTAGAATCCAATTCCTAACTGTCCCCGCTTGACTCATTGCCAATCTTCCCATGCTGCCAGTAAAATGCAATCCGGCAATAACGTTACATATGCCAGCTGATGCAAATGAGAGCCTGCTATTTCCTGCACAGCAGACATCCAGATCAGTGGCAACAAAGCAATAATCTTAATCATGCGATAACTCTTCCCCTTTCCCTCTCTCTGCTCTTTCCCTCTTACTGAAGGAACAGGAATCGCGGAACTGGTCTAGATTGTTCTACCCAAGCAAATACTAATAACATCGACCATATCAAGAAAGAGGAAATAGAAGTTGATCAAAACAATGCTATTTTGTGGGTAAGGATCATTCATCGTCCAGTGAGGAGGCGCGTCAAACCCTCACATCCAGTGAAATCCATGAGAGAATGGCATGCAAAGAATTTTCCTATCAAGATCCTAAAAGAAACTTGTGATGCAGGTGTAAGTCAAAAGCATTCATGGCCCTTCAGCAAAACTATATAAAAATGAACCTCATCAATCTCAACCGGGACAACTCAAATGCACACAAAAAAATGAAGTCGATAAACAGAAAAAGATATTAGTGAATGCTTCTTAGAATGCCAATGTCCAAACCTGCCACTTTTTCTGGACGGGATAACTAAACCTCTTTTCTCGAGGCTCTTGAACCGATCCCTTGCAAGGGTACAACAGCCCTATACACAAACCAGGGGGAAATGCCCAACAAATTAACAATTTAGCAATATTTCAAAACCCACAAACCCAAAGAAAGAAAGATAACTTCTTAAGCATAAAAGTATAAATCCAAACCTTCAGCTTGCGAAGAGAGCCCGTAATTTCTTCAGATAACAGGACTTGTGCAGGAGGAGGTTCAAATCTGCAAATATTCAACCATGAAATGTCTTCCTTAAGTTAATGTGAAAGAAACTACAACATCAAATGCTTAATCAGATACATTTTCCCATCCTATTTCTATAAGGCTGGGAAGCACATAAGACAATTTTATAATTTAAAGGCTCAAGAGGCATGTCTCTCAAAAGCTAATGCATACTTGTATCTTCCCAGGCGTGGTGGACGAGATTTCAGTCTCTCTTTTTTAGCAACAATGCGACGTAGATGTCTTCTTTCTTTTTCCTCGTCCTCCTTGGCTATTTCTTGCAAAATATCAGGCAACCTGTGGAAGTTAACACACATTCAGAAGTTCAAAACACCTACGGCCAATAACACCTGGAGAGGGACATAAGTTTGAGAGGTGGACCACCACACACTCAAAAGTAATTTTTGAGAAATCAAAGAGAAACATGAAAATACCCATCAATTTCTGATGCCAGTTTTTTCACTTTTCTGGATTCTGCTTCGACCTTTAGATGCTCCTTACGCCGGGCCCTTCGGTTAAGCTCAACTCTTGTAACTCGTTTAGTTTTACAGGCCCTACATTGCATAAAAAATGGCAGATGGAATTACATATCTATGGCGAGCATTTGGGCGAAAGAAAAACAAAAACAAGAATAGAAAATAACAAAGAGGAGAGGCAAAAGAGGATTAAAAACGATGTTCAATCAATTAAAAATGAAAAGTAATACAGCACTTGAAAACTACAGAGTAACAAACACAAAATAGCTGAAATTAAATGTTGACCAAAAATATCAGAACATAGAGGTGGAACCTCTAGGGCAGATATAACAACAATTTTATAGCTCCAATGGAACAACAATAGATATAGCAGACCTATTTTCAATATCCATGTTGCCACCCTCAACAAGATCCTCATTTGCATTGTCTTCCTCATCATCACTCCCATCATCTGCGTCGAGAAAATATTTCTGGAGAGCATTTGTACATCTAATTATCTTAATCATGTTATCATAAAAATAAGGAAATTCACTCTAAGGAACTGGACATGCAATCCTCACCTCCTCTTCATCAACTTCTTCTCCAGGAACAGAAAGAGGGATAGGCTCCGGACCCAACTCTTGTCTGTAAACTTTCTGCATTTCATCTGCAACAGCACAAGCTAAGGATTCCTGGAAAGAAAAAGAATATAAATCGCAAGCTTTACCAGAGTTGACTCCATTATAAGCACAAAAAGGTAGAAAGAAAAAAAGCTACTTAAATATTAATAACCTGGTGACTTTCGTAAGAGGGATTAAACGAGCAACCTGGAGGCTCAACTTCAACAGCAGGTATAATGGAAGTCTTGCCTTTCTGTTTCAGAAAGAAGGACAATAGAAGACATTAAAAGTCATTTTGGGAAACCAAAACCGTACGAATCCATGAACTGAAATGACATTTACAGTACTTTTAAGGCACAAGTCTAAATGGAAAATGAAATAATTCTACACGTGTAACATTTCTTTAAGACAAAAATGCAAGGATTCAGTCCCCGGATTGAATGTATGCAAATGCTCCAGAAAGAAAAGTTGGCATACCCTAGCTTTAACATTCATCTCACCTGCAAACAGGGGCAAAAGTGTAGTTATTACAAATTATAACCATGAACAAAAATAAAAAGGAAAACGGGACAAAGACTTTAAGATAGCAAAAGATAATGGAAACAGACCATTATCCTCCCATATGTCAACCATGCCAGATTTCGGAGTTGCATCATCCTGAACAGATAACAAATACTTCGGTAAATTATTTCACGTTCACAGTTACCTCCATGCTAAAGAGTGAAAAAGTGTACCTTCTGACAGTCTTGAACTAAAGCTTTAGCCTTTTTAACCCCTTCGCTTTTCTTCTTGGTCTTCTTTTGTATTGAAGACACTATTGGGTGAATAAAGGGGCTTCTCTGAAGTAAACTGTCAGAATGGAGGACTTTCTCCCTACGTTTTTCAATCTTCCGTCTTGCAGAAAGATCTGCATTAACGTGGACAAAAGTAGGCAAGTCAATTCACACAAATCGCAAGAGGAACAAACATCTCAACCGTATGAAGTATACTCCCATACAACCTTTCATCAACGCGTTACAAATGAAAGATACAATGGAAGTTGTGCAATAATTGAGCCGTAAGTGGCTTTAGAGTACACTTGTCAAAAGTAAAATGCACAGAAAAAGTCATAAAGTAATTAAATTTAAATAATTTTTCTGTCTCAGAAAACCAATACAGGACTTCCACAGGATCCCATTGTTGATAAAGATCCAGATAATTTTAAGAAATTGCAGAACTACAGCCAAATAGCCTCCTTAGATGCATAATATGACCACAAAACACCCTAAAGGTGAACCAAAATCACACGCTAGGGACACGATGCATCTACTTCACGCATACAATTGAAAAAAAGAAAGAAAATTTCAACCAAAAAAAAAGAACAATTAACAAAACAAGCTTAATTGCGAGAAAAAAGAGAAGGGTTGGAGTCGAAGGACTACCTCTGGACTTATCAACATAGAAAAGGGAATCACTAGGTGCGTCAGCGAGAGGGCCGCCAGAGACAGCTTCTTTATTGGATTTTTCGACGAAGTCCTCTACATCCTGAGTGTTTATATTAGCCCTCCATGCTTTCTTTCCTTTCCTCGAGGTCTTGGCCTTCTTCCCCATAGCTCTGATTCCTCTACAACCACTCTCTCAACTCTCCGGAAGTCGAAAAAAGCGTGCTTTGCGGCTCTCTGCGATTATGGAAAACCTGTTCGAAGTAAGGAGCTAGTAAAGGGAAAGGTACTGAAATTGGGCCAACAATAAAAGAGGGAACCCGTTGTGACATGTTGTTCAGCCTAGTGGGCTTTTTTGTGTAGCCTTGGGATTGGATTCAGGCCCGTTTAGTAAGTCCACTATTATGTTAAGGTTCTTAGATAAGAAGCTGGTTTGCAAAATTGGAAATAAATAGAGAAATAGTGTATTAAAATGTCTGCGTGCGAAGCGATCTAGTCCATCTTTGTATATTATGCAAACGCAGGAGTTTAGTATATCGGAAACATTGGGATATAGTGGGTTCGGATGATGATGATGAGTATTTTGTCTTTTCTACTCCAATCTTACAGTGGTAGTGATATATTCTATGTATTTATAATGTATTATGCTTCCTGTCTTATAATGTGGTTTATTTGATGTATTATATGATACCATGTATTTTGTATATTATGTATCTTTATCATGATATAATATCTTATATATTTTTTATGCCTTAAAAATATTGCCATAGTTTTCATTTTGGTTTGTCAGAAAAATATTGTCTACTTTTCATTTAAAAAATAAAATTAAACATAGGATTGTGTTACTAGTCAAAGTTTTTATATTATTCTTTCGATTAGCATTTACGCGATCTCTCTAATTTACATCAATGATTCAATAAAGTATAGAAGAAAAAAGTTAGTTTAAACAAAACTTTGCTATGAACAAGAAATAATACCCTGAAAAACTCGAATACTTTGATACAATACAGTTCGTTAGTATCGTCACCTCTGTACCACCATCCTGCCGCCACCTTGCCACCATTGTGTCACCGTCGCCACCGCACCAACATGCCATCATTATGCCACTACCTTGCCCATCACCGCCCTACTACCATGCCACCATTGTTCCACCACCGTGCCCTATTGTGTCACCGTTGCGTGCCACCAGTGTGGGGGTATAATTATCATTTCCTCCCATATGAGTTTCATGTCCAGTTCAAAAAATATTCCAATTAAAGGTTTTTGACAATTCAAGAATCATTATGATTCTACGTTCAAATCAAACGCCTCGTTAGGAGCCCGGATCTCCTCACCCCCCAAAAATAGGGTAACAAATGACCCCCTGCCACGTGGCAGGGGAGGAGGTAGTGAAGCTGGGTGCAGGTGACCCTTACCCAGCCTCACCACCCTCTTCTCCTGCCATGTGGCGGGCGGTCACATGGGGTGATATAGGGGACGGTGAGAGGATCCCACCCCCTCGGAGCCCGGATCTCCTCACCTCCAAAAATGGCGGGTAACAAATGACCCCCTGCTACGTGGCAGAGGAGAGAGGTAGTGAGGCTGGGTGCAGGTGACCCCTACCCAGCCTCAGCACCCCTCTCCTATCACGTGGCGAGCGGTCACATGGAGAGTGATATAGGGGACGGTGAGAGGATCCCACCCCCTCGGAGCCCGGATCTCCTCACCCCAAAAATAGGGGTAACAAATGACCCCTGTCACGTGGGAGGGGAGGGGAATCACCCGATTAGCTTCGAGTCTCCATTTATTTTCTTCCCGCCAAGCAACAACAACTTCTTCCCGAATCACCTCGCCTTTCCACCCCTACCCCCTCCCATCTACTCTACAGGGTTTGCATATTTCATCTTTCTAATTGACTGCACGAACATCCCCAGAACTCAAATGGATAGTAATGGAGAGGATCAGAATGCATAAGAAATCGAAATTTGCTGGTTCTGCTGCTGCTAGTAGTAGTGGCATTAAATCTGTGGGTGCTTCATGTAAAAAGCCCTTTTCGGATCTTAGCAATTTGAATCTTATCCCTACTGGTGTTCTTCAAAAGCTCTGTTCCAATTCAATCACTATTTCCGATGCTCGACCGCTTATATGGAAATCTCAGGCACCTGTTTTTCCAATTCATCAAAATTCCATCAGTTCGAATGCGGATTCAAAGTCTCCCACTAGCATTGGATCGTCCAGTGTTAACACCATCACAACTCGTCAGCTTCCGCTTTTTTCTTTGGCTAGTTCTGGTGCGCCCTCTTGTTGTTAGTCTTTTATTTGTTTTATTTTATTTTATCTTCAATCACGTTAGTCCGTGACATTTAGTGATCGATGTTTCCTCGGTTGATTATTTGCTCTTTCTCCATGTTGGTTTATAGGTTAATTTGATTCAAGCGACAAAAGTAGGGTTTAATATCGGTCCGTTATGATATTAATACAAATTAGATTGTCTAAGTTATTTGGGAATCCCTGGAACTTCAATGATTCTGAAATTTATTTGTCTTTAAGCTGGTTAGCTACCTCTTATTTTGTTCTAGGATTCTTCTTCTTCGTAGGTCATTTGTGGCACGCGGGAAGGGCTCGTGCAACCGCAGCAGGATTTGAAAAAGGAATTGATTGTGATTTTGAACTTCCATGTATGATTTAAAATGACCATACAGAATTTGCTCTTAGTGGTGATTCTGATGTTTTGTTATATAGGGCAATTTTGTGCTGCTAATTTTATTAATGATGGATCATGTACTCACTGGCACCAAAAAAAAAAATTTTTTTTTTGGTGTAGTCCTTTTCCTTGTTTTAATGGCCTTGCTTGTGTGATGCACTAAACCATGTCTGTGTATTCTTGTATCTAACTTTTTACTGAAGGTGACGAGGATCGTGAACTCGTACAATATGGTGAAAGGCAAAGCCTAATGAAGATTAATTCCCCAAGTTCTAGTTGCAATGCTGTTGGAAAGGCAGGCAACAAAGGAAAATCAGTTTATATGCCGTTGCGAACCGCACGCGCTAGCGAGGCAAAGAATAAACATAAGGCTGTATTGGGACCACTGGAATCAACTCCCTTGGAGAAGGTAATTGCTGAAGCTACAGCGGTTGTTGCACCTCTGAGTTCTACTCCTGTGCAGAAACTGAAGAATGCTTCCGCTGCCCCATTTAAATCCAATAATTCGGCGAAGACAAGGGATGAAGGAAAGGAAATGACTCTCTCTTTTGGTTCCATTAACAAAACAAAAACTAAGGGGAAGGAAGTTGCTATGCCATGGAGTAGTCTCTCTGAACAGTCTGATGATAAAGGAACTCCCACTCTGCTTGTAAATTCCCAAGAAACAAACAAGAGGAAGGAACCAATTGCTGAAGAACCAAACATTGTGGCGGAGAGTTTTAATCATGTAGAGAGACTGAATGGTAAGCCAAGTGCTAACATTTTCCTGCATGAAGCCAGCCCTGAGAGGGCAAAGGATAAAGAGAAGGCACCTGTTGTTTCTTTTGGTTCAATTTCCAATGGCAAAATAAAAGATAAGGGAAAGGCGGTTTCTATGCCATGGAGTAGTCTCTCTGAACAGTTTGCGGATAAAGGAAATTCCACTGTGCTCGTAAATTGCTCAGAAACAAATAAGAGGAAACAATCAATTACTGAAGTTGGATCAAACGTTGTGCGTCCTATCCATAAAGTGAATAGTAAGACAAGGGCTAATGCTGTCCTGCATGAAGCCAGTCCTGAGAAGGCAAAGGTTAAAGGAAAGACAACTGTTGTCTCTTTTGGTTCCAGCAGTTTCTATGACAAGGCAAAAGATAAGGGAAAAGCAGTTCTTATGCCATGTAATAGTCTTTCTGACAAGATAAGGGATAAAAGAAACCCCGCTTTTGCGCTTGGTGGTTGCCCACAAACTAACAAACGCAAGAAAAGCAATGGTCTAGTTCTTTCCCCCTCAAGTTGCCCCGCTTCGCGGAGAAAGAGAAACACTCGGTATCACCTTCCTTCTCTCTTATTTTTGTATACACCCTTATTCATTGAACATCAGCAATTCTATGTCCATGCGAGGCACTTCCGCAGAAGCAAAAGTCATAGTGTACTGCTGGTTGCTCTTGTGAAAGGCCGATTATAGATAAGGATGCTAAATTTGAGGCTTCTGTTACTCTTGAACCCTTCTACTACACTTAACTTTACGGCATTTGCCTCAAGTGGCTGACTGAGATGGACCAGAGTTTTCTCGTGTTTAGATTTCCTGTTCAGAATTTCTTGGCTTAAAATTGTTTTTTCATTGTTAGTAGAATCCCAAGGTTTTCAGATAAAATTTTTGCACAAGGTTAGTTCAGCTAAGAGGGTACCTTTGGTTATCGTCTATGAAAATAGTGTCTAACGATATGCATGAGATACTTGTGTCCTATATCAAAGAAACTGTATCTTGAATTTCTCTCACGTGATACTTATTTTACTGTGGTCTGACCAATGAGCTTTCAGTCTTAACTAGAGTTCTAGCCTTACAATAGTAATGAATCTATAATTTTCTTTTAGATCTTAATACAAGCATATCGCTTCTTGTAGTCTGCCCTGGTTTGGCAACTTTGTTATTTACCATTGTTCTTTTTTAGAATTCCTAATTGTATGCAGTTCTCGTTGATAAGTCATCTTTAATTTTTAGTGTTCAGTTCAATAAATTTGGCTTCCATCCACAAAGTACATGGAAACATGTAATAACTTCAGAGTTATATGATCAATAGGTAAGCGGAGGAGAAAATTGTGGATTAGATTTTGGAAGCTCCTCCCATTTCCTTCTCCCTGACAGACCTCACAAGAAAAGAGAAGTTCAGAATATGATGAATCAGTTGGTTTGTGCGTGCTTCACATGCTGAATGTTAATACTATATGACTGAATCCTTTATTTGAAACACAGTGGCATTTACTTAAAATTGCATGGCGACCAGGGATGTTGAGACAAACACTAGTCATTTTGGTGATATCCTGAATATGGGATTACTGATAGAAACTAATTTGGATAAACAGGGATGACCTATACGCAGCTAATTTGGTGTCATCACGTAGATGGACAGATCCTCGTCCTATGCGGAAGAAGGTTGGTTGGCATTTCTGTTTATGTAATGTACACTGGCAATATAAACACTCCCTACTCATATTGGTGTGACACAATAAACTTATGCTGCCACTTTTCTTCTTCAACTGGCAATGCTGAAGATATATCCATTTTGTTGTTAGAATCTTTTAAGGTTTGTTTGTAGGCTGTTCCTTTATGAGCTTAAATTGGGCTGCACGTTATCCATCTACTGTTGTTGCTAGTATTCTGTCCATCAGGTTGCTTGTGATACATGAATTTGTTAGAGGGGGTTGGGGCAGCTTGTGTGTTGACAATTTTAGCATAAATCTGGAAGAAAGTAGGATTTTATATGTGGACTGCTTATGATGTGGACAAAAGTTGCTTTGTGTAGCCTGAAACAGTATTTCTCCATTGCTTTAGAGGCTTCCGCCTATGCGGAGTAAAGGGGAGGGGTCGGATGCATGCAACCTGATCAATGTGTTGGAAACAGACATAAGTTGTTTCCGGATTACCTATAATGAGAATTGCGTCAAGTATTGCGTCGATCGGCTGCTACTTCACATTACAAGAAGCACATAATTTAGTGAGTCATTTTGCTTTATTCCATCATATTCCGAAGTCAAAGAAGAATGTAGTCTACACTTGAAGAATAAGCACTCCCTACTCATATAAGTGTAGAACTACAAACCCATGTTGCCATGTTTCTAACTTCTTAAACTGGGTGATGCTGAAGATAGCTGTCTTTTTTGTCGTTAGATTCATCAAGGGTTTGTTTTGTCCGTGTTCGGTTATGAGCTTAAAGTGGTTTACACGTTATGCGTCTACCTTTGCTGCGAGAGTATTAAGTCCATCAGATTGTATTCATACATTAATTTGTTAGGGTTGTAGTAGCTGAGTATTGGGCATTTTAAGCGTGAAACTTTCAATTCCTTGGCAAGTGCTTCTAGTCTGGTCCAAATATGTCTGGATGTTGATTCTATCTGGAACAAACAATGTGTGCATGGTAATTAGAAATGAAGTTGCTGAACTGGAAATTTGAAGGATAATTTATGGAAAAAGCTTTTGGCTATGCTGTTGGATCGCATGTTTTCATACTTTGCTTAGGTTGTCCTTGTGTTTATCTTGATTATTCCCTGTTAAACTGAATTTGCAGAAAAAGTTCATGCCGATGCGAACTACCCCCGAGAATTTTTTGCCTGATGATTTTGTAAAGAAGCAAAAGGCTTATTTTCAGGAGGTCGATGACTTTGAACTGGAAGTGGAGGAAGCAGTGTACAATGGGGGAGATTTAGTGGAAGAAGATGAACTTGACGTTTGAAATGTTGAGGCAGTCGATTTTGTATAGTTGCACACTTGGACATCAGTGAAAAGCTGTTGCTGTTAACAAAAGGAGGTTAGTTAATTGCTGTCAGTAGTGGTTCTAGGGGTAACAGTAACTACATAGATGTATGCAACTGAAACAGTAATTACAATGAGTTATAGAGTACCTTACTTTGGCTTACTTAGAACTGAATTTGTTCCTGCATTTATCTTAATCTAATAACTGGGAAAGTAAATCTAATATGTTGTTTCTAAAGTGCTAATGTCATGCTGTCTTGTCTATGTTCTGTGAAATTATTATTATTATTATTATTATTATTATTATTATTATTATTATGATGATGATGATGATGATGATGATGATGATGATGATGATGATGATGATGATGATGATGATGATGATGATGATGATGATGAATACTTGGCCCCTTCCTGAGTATTCAGCATAGTTAAATCTGTTTGATGGAAAAGCTGGGCCTCATTATCTTTCTTCCTTTCTTATTTGGGTAGAAAATTCCGATGCCATTGACATGTTCAAGTTTGTATCTTTCGTCACATTCTGAAGGCCTAGTATTTGGTTCCTGGTAAACTCTTTTACTGTCCATTCGCTAAGCTCATGTTCCTAAAACTAAGGGAGCCTGATGTTTGGAAACTCAACAAAAACCACCACATCCACTATATTCTAATGACGCCAAAAGCTATCATTAGGGTATAAGGAGGGTGAGTACAGGTAAACAACACATTCATCTCAAGATATAAAGAGTTTGTTTCCAGTGAGACCTTCGGCATCAAGTTTCCGTTTTCCATTTCATGTGTTATCATTTGCAAGCCTTCAGGTTTAGTTGACATTCTTGTGTAATCAGTTTCCACTTAATTTTGGTGTGTTAAGGTTTCATCAAGATCTTAATGGAATAACAGAACATGTTCTCCAGCGATAACCTTGGACATCATCTTCCACCCGAAGGTTCGATTTTTTACTGTTGGATCAGAATATATTTGCTTAGATATAGCCCTAGAGGTCTAGACTATGGTCCCTGGTGCTATGAGCTTTTTGCTCTTGGGTTGCTTTTGAGGGGATAGAATCCCCTCACCGCTCCCCCCTCACCGCATGCATGACCGCACGACACGTGGCAAAAAGGGGTGGTGAGGCTGGGTGAGAGTAACCCTCATCCAGTCTCACCACCACCTACTGATGCCACGTGTCGCGTCCTGGGCCGTGCGGTGACTCACCGTGCGGTGAGGAGATCTCAACCCGCTTTTGAGATGTCATTGCCTTAGATTCCAGGGAAAGTATCTAAGGTACCCCAATCAAACTATGACAACTTGGATTCCGAAGAATTGTCATTATAAAAGAATGACAAAAACGATGTTTACTTTACTGATCTATTTGATTGATAACTAATTTTGGGAAATAATAACTAATGACCTTTAATAACCGGTTCATATCAGAAGTAAAATATGAGGCTTTTAATCACGCGACGCCACGTTTACAAAGTGTCGTTTTTTTAATTATAAAAAGTAAACCGCGGGTCACTTTGGGTGATTGTTCCAGATAGATGCAGCTTCAGCTGTTTCAGTTTCAGCAGAAGAAATTTAGCAGTTTCAGCAGAAGAAATTGTTCAGGGTGAAAAATAGCATCGGATATCAGGGAGGATATATTGACAGTTTGGATATATAAAACGGTTGACCAGACGATATTTTACCGTGATTATAAAGTGTTTATGTGAATGGATAATTCAAATATGTTTTTTTTTAATCCGGTAAAATTGAAACTTGGGCGACGATAAGATATATGCCAGATTAGATTTGAATTAAATGATGTTGGTGGCAGATAATGTGTAGTAGGCTTTCCGTGGATATATTCAAAATCAAATGAATAAGCCTAATCTGAGCCGACCCGACCAGACCAGGCCTGTCTTAGAGGGCTAATTTGACAGAATTCGACTCGTCAGAGAAGACCAATATGATCCGATCCAACCTGTTAAAGTGGATACTGATAATGTTCTAGACCGATTCGCCCGGTCTCAACCAACTAGACCGATTCGCCCGGTCTCAACCAACCTAATGCTGGTAAGAGATGGGATCTCTCACCCCTCACACCCTCACCTCCTTGTTCACTGCTCGTCACGTGGCAGCAAGGTGGGGTGGTGAAGCTAGATGATTGTCACCCGCATCTAGCTTCACCACCCCACCTTGCTGTCACGTGACGCGCTCTAGCTTCACCACCCCACCTTGCTGTCACGTGACGCGCGGTGGGCAAAGGATGAAAGTGTGGGGGTGAGGAGATCCGGTCCCTGTCGGCAATGTAACTTCTCAATTACTTCTACACTCTCGCCTTGGACTAAGACTATGGATTCTGAGGTATAGATTACCGTCTTGAAACAATGGCGAAGCCTTTAGGTTGTCAAACCTTATATTAGATTCATCCTTGAGTACAGTGACGAATCAGAGTGTTCCTTTAAGTACTTCTGCAGACCATGGTTTCGGGGGGGGGGGGGGGGGGAATGCTGTTCATCCCTATTGACGGTGTCCCAGAGCGTAGTCCAGTTTGTACTCGGGTTATGGATTGACAACCTGAGGTCGTGAGTTCGAATCTAGGAACGCGCACAGTGTGGGTGTGGGTGTTTGTATGCTGTTATGCCAAAGTCCTGGTTTGTGGGGTACCTTGTGTGGCAACTGTATAAGATCTCATCCAATTTAGAAGGCTGCTGGATTCCTGATTTACATACTCCACACAGTTTCTTTAGGCTGAGACAGTGGGGCCTTTGGTTTGGGTATCAACCTATTGACTGGTTTGTTTTTGTTAGCGGATACGTCGTTTAGCGGAAACGCAGCCAAAATCTTTGAAAAAATATTACAGAAAAGAAAATTGTTCTTCAGATTTGTTGGTTTCGGAACGCATCTCACCAAAAAAAAAAAAAAAAAGATTTATTATATATTAGTATAGATATGTTTTTAGTTTTTTTTTTTTGTTTCCAAGTCTTCTTTACTTTTTATTTATTGTTTCATCTTTTTCAAATGTTTGACAAAATTAAGAATAATTTAGAAAGAGTGTAAAATTTCTTATGCAAATATATTTAAATAAGAAAAATTCAAAGACGATAATACTATATAACGTTTGTGCCACACGTTACAGATGTAATGTTATCATTAAGCAGCGAAACAAGGCAGAATATGTATATGTTGGAGCATTTTCGTGAAATCCTTCACCTCAAATTTTCACCGTCCCAGTTTCAAAGAGCTTGTGTAGAAGATGCAAATCAAAAGTCCAGCGGCCTCCTAGATTGGATGATATCTTACGCAGTGATCCTCATCGTCCCAGTTTCAAAGAGCTTGTGTAGAAGATGCAAATCAAAAGTCCAGCGGCCTCCTAGATTGGATGATATCTTACGCAGTGACCCACACAACGTGTACCCCGCAAATTAGGTACTCGGCCTAGCATCAGAGGAACACCCACACTGTGAGTATTCTTGGAATCAAAATCTCGACCTCTCGGAACAAATTCCAATTCGAGTACCAAATAGACTATGCACTGGGAGTGGCGATGTATACCTTCTTGGAGGAATAAAAGACGTTCTCGATCCAATAAGCTTCCGCGTTTGAGAATGATTCGGAGAGGGTCAAAATCGCTTCGCAATCTGATGTATATAACTTTATCTTACATTTTATGCAAAAAAAAAAGTTATTTCTACCGTTCGAACCTATAAACTCAGGGGTGCTTTTTTATTTAGCCGATTGAAAAGTTAAATCAGTGAAATCATACAATTTTTTTTATATACTGTAACCGTCCAAAGCTGACATAATCATATACTTCAATGGAGTAAAATCCCGTTACAAGGAGGCGCTCTTTTTTTTTTAATTAAAAAAGACAGAACAACCCTTTCAAGCCTTACTACGGCCTGCTACAATGACGGACAGAGCCTTCTTCATACTCTTCATCGGCTGAAACCTCCGTCTAGTCTTCCCTCCTCCACCGGCTTTTTCACCAGAAACCACGCTCACACTACCCGTCGCCACCTCATCGCTTTTCTCATCAACTTTAGAAATTGCGGCCGAACCTGAATCCCTAAACCCTTTTTCTCTGCTTCCAAAATGATCCCTCGGCGTCGGCGTCATCGAATACGAAGATGACATCGACGATGACGCCGCCGATGACGACTCCAACGACTTCGCTGGCACACGAGCTGGCTTCAGAAAAACAATGCGAGAAAAAATTGATCTATAAAACCTACGTTTCTTATCCTTTCGGTGGTCCCCACTGGTCATCTTACCAGGAAAAAGATAAGAAGGCGGTGGAGTCAGCGGCGGGAGAACAATTTCCTCATCAAAAGTGTGTTTCGGAGTACCGGGACACGATTCCCACGTGAATGGAATACCGGGGACTTTAACGAATGATTCGGATTCACTTTTTGGGCTGATCTTTAGATTCTTGGCTGGAAGCTTGTAGAATAAATCATTGTCGGAATTTGACTGACGAGATTCAGAGGGTAGATGATCATGATTATGATCATCATATACCTCTACTGCAGCCATTTCTGTTTCTTTTGAATAAAATTTAATTTTGGGTGGAATGTTGTATTGTTGCATGTGTTTGTTGGGGGATTTAAATAGGGGGGTAGGGGGGGTAGATGGGGGACGTAAAGTGAGATGTACTGGGACTACTGAGTTCTTTGAATTGTTTTCACTTGTATGATTGTGGTCGTCTCTTTTTTATGGTAATAAAAGATTGCGATATTATTTTGTCATTTTTATCATTTAAGATGGAGTTATTGTTTGTCTGTCTTTCAACCCCTCATATCCTAATGATAGTTTTTGTTGTCGTTAGGATATACTGTGTATGTGTGTTGTTGTTGTGTATGTGTGTTGTTGTTGGGTAGGTTTTGGCGTAACAACATAGTAGTCAAATTTTCATCTGGACCACTATTAGTTACATAAAATATTAGATCTTGTTGGGCGTTTGGAGCATCCTATTTGTATTTTCTGAATTCTTTCACTAACACACTAACACTACATATCCTATTACTGTGTCATTTATGCAGGTACATATAGAGCCGGAGGTCTCACTAGAAGCAAACTCTATATCCCTTGGGACAGAGGTATTGTTTGCCTGCCATTTACCCTCTCCAGACTCTAGCGATAGTTTTTGATGTCGTTGGGATATAGTGGGTACGAATGATGATGATGTTGGACGTTCGGCGTAGCTTTAAACAATTGTTTATAATCACATGTGCTTACAAACACTTTTTAACTTATAAGCAACTCGTGTTTTTTTTTTGGGAAAAAAATTGTTACCTGTTTGGATAAAATGACTTATAAGCTTAAAATGTTTGGTAAAATAAATGCTTGTATGTTTAAAAAGACACAATATGACGATAACGGTAAGTAAATATAATTTTGCTGAAAAATTGTAACGTTGATGGGTTGTTAGATTATTTGGAATATTATAACATAAGATGTAGCGCCCCGCCCCCGAGCTCTAACATTGGGAACAGTGCACCCGGCGTATCTCACTAAGGAGAATACAAAGCGTCGAATCAATTTCTTGTCAAAATGACGTAGAAATTTTTTTCGCGGAAACGTAAATCATAACTTAAATTAAACTCGAATAATTGTTATTACATCACTAAATAAAAAGAAGTGTGACAATGAAACAATAAAGAAGCCTGTGAAAATCCCCAAAGATAACTAAGAACAGTCAGCTGCAGAGTTCCATCGTATCCTAGATGTAGCTATCAACCAGCCCACTCCACTATGTCCTTCCCGTCCTCAACGAAGATGCGCTCGTAGTCCTCATCCGGCTCACCTGGGAAGTAGGGGTGAGTGACAGAAAATCACCCAGTAGATGCCCGCCTCAAACCAATACAAAACGTACATACCGAAATGATATAGCCACATAGCACATAGATATGATATAACACATAGCACATAAATATAAGATAAAATCACATAGCACATAAATATAAGATAACATGCATAAGATAAAGTAAATGCGGTAAGTAAAGCACTTCACATTAAAATGCACAAGTACGTGATGCATGCTCAATCAACGTGTCACACGCAACGAGAATCATGTCATGCAATATGCCCCTAGACTTATATGCAATGCATGCCCCCGGGTCCTAAATCCAGCGTCGTGGTCTCTAGCCACCACTTGCCGTTTGGACACCCACGCCCTATAGACGCAGTATGTCTCATGACCCCGGTGCCCTATAGACACGGTAAGTCATTCCGATACCTGCGCCCTATAGACGTAGTATACCTCATGCAATGCACGTGCCATGAATGCAACAGCAAAAGTCGCCTGGGCCCGTACGCCCATCCTCACCAACTCCGGCACTCAATATTTAGTCGTCTGGGGCCCGTACGCCCATCCTCACCATCTCCGGCACTCAATATTTAGTTTAGTAAATTTTAAGAACATTGAAAAGTTGTTATTTAGCATCTCCTTATTTTTTCTTAGCTTTTATTAATTTTGTAGAATTTTCTACTAATTTTTCCTTATTTAATTCCATTTATTGCTAATTATTTTCAATTACTTACATTTATCAAAATTCAGAAATTAAGTGGGAATAATTTAATTTTAACCTTTTTATTTTCTGTAATTTATTTAAAATTTTCTAATAAATAAATATATTTTTCTTGAATTTTAAACTAATTTTAATTAATTATTTATCATTTATTCATTTCAGAAATTAATTTTCAAATTTTTTTTATTTTTCCGGTTTGGGCCGGCCTGCTACCTGGTCCGGTCCGCTGGCCATCCGGTCCGGTCCGGCTGCCAGACCGGTCCAACAGCATTTTCCTTTTTTTTTTATTTTTTTTATATTAAATTATATTTCCTTCTAACCTTCATAAAATCTTCGTTTTAACTCCCATTGACCTCAAACCAGTTGCGTTGGACTCGTTATAACGAGACGCAACTTTTGGGAGTGGACACGTCAGCACGTGTCCGGACGCGCCGTCAGGGGCCGTGCGTGGGCCCCACGCGCCACCCCCTGAAACGTGTCCGTGAGACCCGTTTTTTCGACTTTTAACCCAATCCCAACCTATTCCGGGCTAGATGTAGCGCCCCGCTCCCGAGCCCTAACATCGGGAACAGTGCACCCGCCGTATCTCAGTAAGGAGAATACAAAGCGTCGAATCAATCTCTTACTTGTCAAAATGACGTAGAAATTTTTTCGCGGAAACTAAACCATAACATATATTAAACTCCAATAATCGTCATTACATTGCTAATTAAAAACTCTGGAAATAAAATAGTAAAGTAGGGTGTGGAAATCCTCAAAATATAAATAAGAACAAAACAACTGCAGCGTCCCCTCATATCCTAGCCGCAGCTCTCAACCAGCCCACTCTGCTATGTCCGTCCCGTCCTCAATGAAGATATGCTCGTAGTCCTCATCCGGCTCACCTGGGAAGTAGGGGTGAGTGACAGAAATCACCCAGTAGATGCCCGCCTCAAACAAATACAAAACGTACATACCGAAATGATATAGCCACATAGCACATAAACATGATATAACACATAGCACATAAATATAAGATAACATGCATGAGATAAAGTAAATGCGGTAAGTAAAGCACTCCACATCAAAAATGCGCAAGTACGTGATGCATGCTCAATTAACGTGTCACACGCAACAAGAATCATGTCATGCAATATGCCCTAGACCTATATGCAATGCATGATCCCGGGATTGACTGGATGCCTGTAGCCCGTGCACTACAATCCACCCTTGCGGATGCCCGTGGCCCGTGCACCACGATCCACCCCAACCGATGCCCGTGGCCCGTGCACCACGATCCACCATAACCAAGTATCCATGGCCCGTACACCATGATCCATCATAATCACATACTCATGGCCCGTACACCATGGTCCTCTTCACTCGAGCGTCTGAGACCCGTACATCTCAGCCCACTCCCAATGCAATGCACGTGCCATGAATGCAACAACAAAATCGCCTGGGGCCCGTACGCCCATCCTCACCAACTCCGGCACTCAACACTAGTCGTCTGGGCCCGTACGCCCATCCTCACCAACTCCGGCACTCAATATTTGGCTTCATAAAATTTATGAATATTGGAAAGTGGTTATGTAGCATTCCTTTTATTTTTCCTTAGCTTGTACTAATTTTCTAGATTTTTCTACTAATTTTCCCTATTTTTTCCTTATTTAATTCTATTTATTACTAATTATTTTAATTACTTAAATTTGTCAAAATTCATTAAACTAGTGAAAAATAATTTAATTTAACCATTTTATATTTTCTGGAATTTATTTGGAATTTTCCGATATTTAATTATATTTTTCTGAAAATTAAAATGATTTATTTACTATTTCCTAATTTCCAGAAATCATTTAATTAAAATAATAAAAACAGGATTTTTTTTTTCTCTGGCCGGGTCAGACCCGGCCCGCCATTGCCTCTGGCCTGGCCCGCCGTCCCCGGCCCGATCCGCTATCCTCCCCTTCTTTTTTTTTATATATATAAGAATTGGGCCGGCCTGCCTTCGGTCCGGCCCGCTGGCCATCCGGCCCGGCCCGTTGGCCGGCCGCCCATTTATCAAATTTTTTTTTTAATTAGTAAACGTAATTGGGCCTGGTCCTGCAGCCGCGGCCCGTTAGGACCAGGCCCGGTCCGCTGCGCTGCAGACCAGCCCGGTCCGCTACCCCCTTTTCTTTTTTTTTGTTTTTAATAAAAGGCGCGTGCTTTGCACGCTCCGCGCGTGGTGCCCACTTTCAGCCGCAACCAGCGGCGCGTGTGGCCCACGCGCCACCATTCAGGCCGCCGTTTTTTTTCCAGATTCAAATTTTTCCTATTTCCAGGCTATATGAGTCTATTAGAAGGCCAAAACGAAATTTTAAACATTCCTAACTAGGCCAATCCCTAACCTTTTGAGTTAATTCAAGAGTATTCTTGCCCTAATTCAATCATACCACCAACATCATATCCATACAAGTATACAGCAGCAAAATAGACAATTACCTCATGCTTTTCCAAAGGTAAACAAATACAAATCAATAATTTAAACAAATAAAATAATAAAAAAAACAAAGAATCACATAAAATATCATCTACGCATGCAAGGATCGTATCCATTTGAGGGGGGAAGAGGCACCTACCTCGATTGACGATAACACGAATAATTTGACGGACTATCTTGGGTTCGGGGTCTCGCTAGCCTTCTTCTCCTCCCTCTTTTCTCTTTTCTCTCTCTCTCTCTCTCTCTTCTCTTTTTTTTTTCTTTTCTGCCGTACGCTTTCTTTGTGCGTGTGTGTTGCTGTGCGTGTGTACGTATATATGGTGGTAGATTTTAGGGTTTTTCCCATTTGGTTTTGGTTTAGGTTTCCTATTGTGATTCTAATACTATTAGTTATAGTTATCCTTATTGTCATCATCCTCTTTTCTTTATTATCATTATCATTGTTATCTTATTTGGTACATTTATGTATATATATATCTACTATATATATATACATGTATATCTATGTCTACATATATATATATATATATATATATATATATATATATATATATATATATTTTCGGCCATAACATCCTACCCACCTTACAAAAAGTTTCGTCCCCGAAACTTGACGTACCTTATTCGAAAAGCTGTGGATATCTCTCTCGCATTTGCTCCTCAAGCTCCCAAGTCGCCTCGCGCTCGGTGTGATTGGTCCACTGCACTTTGACATAAGGGATGACTCGGTGTCTCAACACTTGGTCCTTGCGATCCACTATCCTGATAGGAGTCTCCTCATATGTAATGTCCGGTCGGATCCTCAACGGTGGCGCATCCAAAACATGGCTCGGGTCCGGAACATATTTCCTCAACTGAGAAACGTGAAATGTGCTGTGAACCTGAGCCAAGGCAGGAGGTAATGCTAATCGGTGGGCCAACGTACCAACCCTCTCGAGTACCTCATAAGGACCAATGTAGCGAGGCTTCAGTTTACCCTTTATACCGAATCGCGAAACCTCCTTCGTAGGTGACACTCTCAAGTAAACCTTCTCGCCCACGTCAAATTCTAGTGGACGTCGTTTCGAATCGGCCCAGCTCTTGCTTCTGTCTTGAGCAATCTTTAGTCTATCTTGTATCAACTTTACTTTCTCTCTAGTCTGCTCAACCAACTCAGGGCCGGTAATAACACGCTCGCCAACCTCGTCCCAATGAACAGGAGACCTGCACTTACGTCCATAGAGCGCCTCAAAGGGTGCCATACCGATGGCACTGTGGTGACTGTTGTTGTAAGAGAACTCAAGGAGCTTGATCATACCGTCCCAGTTCCCCTTGAAGTCCAATGTGCACGCTCTCAACATGTCCTCTAATGTCTGAATGGTCCTCTCAGACTGCCCGTCTGTCTGTGGATGAAAAGCGGTACTCAGTCGCAGCTCCGTCCCCAACCTTTTTTGACAAGCTGACCAAAAGCGAGAGGTGAACTTCGAATCACGGTCTGAGATGATACTGACTGGGACTCCGTGTAGGCTAACAACATCATCAATATATAATGTCACCAGTCTTTCCACGGTCACATCACTAGGCACGGGTAGGAAGTGAGCAGTCTTCGTCAATCGATCAACAATCACCCAGATCATGTCGTTACCGTTTCTTGTTTTTGGAAGTCCTGCTACAAAGTCCATCGTCACATGCTCCCACTTCCACTCTGGTATCTCTAACGGTAACATCAAACCTCCCGGCCTCTGATGCTCTGCCTTAACCTGCTGACAGACGAGGCATCTCTCAATGAACTCAGCAATGTGTCTTTTCATCCCACTCCACCAGTAGTGTTTCTTTAGATCATTATACATCTTCGTAGCACCGGGGTGGATCGACAACTTCGAATTGTATGCCTCCTTCAGCAATTCCCTCCTTAGCTCCTCATCGTCAGGCACGCACAACCTTCCTTGGTACCAAATACTTCCATCATCATGAATCTGGAAGCCCTCAATTAAATTGGTTAACATCCTCTCTCGGATATCACTAAGCGTCACATCTTCCTTTTGCGCCTCCTTGATCCGCTCAACCAGAGATGGTGTAATTTCTAAGGCTGCCAGAATATTAGCAGTGGAATCAACAATGTCGAGATCAAACTCTGCCATCTCTTTCTCTAATGGTGTCTGTCCAGTGTGATTAGACTTTCTGCTCAAGGCATCTGCAACTCGGTTTGCCTTCCCGGATGATAACTAATGGTCAGGTCATAATCCTACAATAGCTTAAGCCATCTCCTCTGATGCATATTCAACTCCTTCTGTGTGAATAGATACTTCAAGATCATACGATCTGTGAAGAATTTGCACTTTACACCGTATAGATAATGACGCCAACTCTTTAATACAAACATCACCGCTGCCAGCTCCAGATCATGAGTCGGGAAATTTGGTTCATATTGCTTCAACTGTCTCGAAGCGTATGCAATAACTCTATCTCCCTGCCTTAACACGCATTCTAGCCCATTCTTTGAGGCGTCGCTATAGATGACAAATCCTTCAGTGCCAGAGGGTTATGCTAACACTAGTGCAGTCGTCAATTTCTGCTTCAACTCTGCAAAGCTTTTCTCACACTCGGAGGTCCATACAAACTTAGTCTTTTTCTGAGTTAGTCGACTCAGTGGTGCTTCAATCCTCGAAAATCCCTTCACAAACTTGCGATAATAACCGGCAAGGCCAAGAAAGCTGCGTACCTCAGTGACGTTAGTAGGTCGTGGCCATTCCGTGATCGCCTCTATCTTCTTTCTAAGAGTCTCCAATACCTCCCGCAAGTGTTCAGCATGAGCCTCCTCATTAGACGAGTACACCAAGATGTCGTCGATGAACACCACCATAAAATGGTCCAACTGCTCCCTGAATACTGTGTTCATCAGATCCAGGAAAGCCGCAGGTGCATTCGTCAGTCCAAAGGGCATTACAAGAAACTCGTAATGGCCATATCGAGCACAGAACGCAGTCTTTGCTATGCCTTCTGCCATAATCCTTAACTGATGGTAGCATGATCGAAGATCAATCTTCGACAATACCATGGCACTCTTCAACTGATCATTTAACTCATTGATCATCAGTAGTGGGTATTATTCTTTATCGCGATCTTATTAAGCTTACGATAGTCGATGCATAGTCTCAGACTACCGTCCTTTTTCTTCACAAATGATACCGGGGTCCCCAGGGCGAAACACTAGGTCTGATGAACTTTCGGTCCAGCAACCCCTATAGCTGTTCCTTGAGCTCTTTTAACTATGTTGTTGCCATCCTGTATGGCGCCTTCGAGATCGGTTTACCTTCGGGTATAAGATCAATCTTGAACTCTGCTTCTCTGCTCGGTGGTGAAAATGATAGCTCATCAGAGAAGCCGTCCTTAATTTCTCATACCACTGGAATGTCCTCCCCTTTGCTTTCTGCTACTTCTGACCCTGTGGTGGAGGGGCTTGTGCCGGTGTAGGACACTCTCTAGCATAATGTCCCTGTTTGCCACAGTTGCAGCAAACCTTTTTGAGCTCTCTAGCAATGATCTATGTGCGAATAACCACAATGTGTACCTACTGGGGGTGGCGGTACAACTGCCTTGAGTGGCTGTGCCGCTGTCGCTGCGGGACCCTCAATCATCAATGGTCGAGACGCTGATCCCTGTCCCTACTGTGGTGATCTGAAAGATTGCCCGGTCAGATGGCAGCATGAGATCTTTAACCATCTCTCCTATCTCCTAAGACGGAACTCCTCTCGCGGTCTCTTAGCCCTGTCGACCGCTCCAACCCTCTCGAGATCACCCTCAACCTCAAGACACACTTCCAGCAACTCTTCAAAAGTGGAGGCTGATTGCAGATGATCAATGACTGAAGGCGAGAGCTCAAACTGGTCTTGAACTCCAGCATCTTCGCTTTCTCGTTATCCATGATGACGGGCATGTAACTTGCAAGTGCATGGAACCTCTCAAACTACTGGTTCCCAGTCATGGATCCCTACGTCAGAAGCTGAAACACCATCATCCTCCTCTAAATGACACTTTTAGGAACATAGTGCTTTTGGTACTCCTCCCTGAACCAGGTCCATATCGGTGATGGAGTCAATCTGCGTGTCATGCCCTGCGCCATTGCTCGGCATTACCCTCGGAGAATGGTACAACCGCATCAACCTTCAGGCCATCCGTAACTTGCATCAATCTCAACTGCTCATACACATTCTTGAGCCAGATCTCTGCTCCTCTGGTCGTGTGGTACCTCTGAACATAGGTACCCGGCAGTTCTGCATCTCCCGGTAGAAAAATCGAAGTCCCCTGGGGTGGTGGTGCTGGAGGTGGCTGCTGCTGCTGCTGTTGCTGCTGTAGGTGAGCCATCTGTATCTGCTGCTGGGCTATCAATGCAGTCAGCCTGGCCAGGGTATCTACAAGGACCTAAGGAATGGTCCCCTGACCCTGCTGATCATCGCCATCGTGTCCTCCGTTTCCAGCTGGCGGCTCGCGTCGTGGAGGCATTATTCGGAATTTGAGTTCATGAAACGAATACAGATTTGTCGATAATAAGTTGAAAGGTGGAACGCGGATAAATTGATAATTAGACAAGAAAAGCTCACCATCGGCACACACCTCCCATAACCTGATCATAACTTAGGTCTAAAATCATCTCTTAAGTCTACTTTGTTTATTAGGGGTAAAATCGTCATTTTACAAAAGATCGTAACTTACGTCTAGTGATCTAGTTAATCCTGTGTTTCCGAGGCGGATCTGAAGCCTCGGCTCTGATACCACCTGTAGCGCCCCGCTCCCGAGCCCTAACATCGGGAACAGTGCACCCGCCGTATCTCACTAAGGAGAATACAAAGCGTCGAATCAATCTCTTACTTGTCAAAATGACGTAGAAATTTTTTCGCGGAAACGTAAACCATAACATATATTAAACTCCAATAATCGTCATTACATTGCTAATTAAAAACTCTGGAAATAAAATAGTAAAGTAGGGTGTGGAAATCCTCAAAATATAAATAAGAACAAAACAACTGCAGCGTCCCCTCATAATCCTAGCCGCAGCTCTCAACCAGCCCACTCTGCTATGTCCGTCCCGTCCTCAATGAAGATATGCTCGTAGTCCTCATCCGACTCACCTGGGAAGTAGGGGTGAGTGACAGAAATCACCCAGTAGATGCCCGCCTCAAACAAATACAAAACGTACATACCGAAATGATATAGCCACATAGCACATAAACATGATATAACACATAGCACATAAATATAAGATAACATGCATGAGATAAAGTAAATGCGGTAAGTAAAGCACTCCACATCAAAAATGCGCAAGTACGTGATGCATGCTCAATTAACGTGTCACACGCAACAAGAATCATGTCATGCAATATGCCCTAGACCTATATGCAATGCATGATCCCGGGATTGACTGGATGCCTGTAGCCCGTGCACTACAATCCACCCTTGCGGATGCCCGTGGCCCGTGCACCACGATCCACCCCAACCGATGCCCGTGGCCCGTGCACCACGATCCACCATAACCAAGTATCCATGGCCCGTACACCATGATCCATCATAATCACATACTCATGGCCCGTACACCATGGTCCTCTTCACTCGAGCGTCTGAGACCCGTACATCTCAGCCCACTCCCAATGCAATGCACGTGCCATGAATGCAACAACAAAATCGCCTGGGGCCCGTACGCCCATCCTCACCAACTCCGGCACTCAACACTAGTCGTCTGGGGCCCGTACGCCCATCCTCACCAACTCCGGCACTCAATATTTGGCTTCATAAAATTTATGAATATTGGAAAGTGGTTATGTAGCATTCCTTTTATTTTTCCTTAGCTTGTACTAATTTTCTAGATTTTTCTACTAATTTTCCCTATTTTTTCCTTATTTAATTCTATTTATTACTAATTATTTTAATTACTTACATTTGTCAAAATTCATTAAACTAGTGGAAAATAATTTAATTTAACCATTTTATATTTTCTGGAATTTATTTGGAATTTTCCGATATTTAATTATATTTTTCTGAAAATTAAAATGATTTATTTACTATTTCCTAATTTCCAGAAATCATTTAATTAAAATAATAAAAACAGGATTTTTTTTTTCTCTGGCCGGGTCAGACCCGGCCCGCCATTGCCTCTGGCCTGGCCCGCCGTCCCCGGCCCGATCCGCTATCCTCCCCTTCTTTTTTTTTTTTATATATATAAGAATTGGGCCGGCCTGCCTTCGGTCCGGCCCGCTGGCCATCCGGCCCGGCCCGTTGGCCGGCCGCCCATTTATCAAATTTTTTTTTAATTAGTAAACGTAATTGGGCCTGGTCCTGCAGCCGCGGCCCGTTAGGACCAGGCCCGGTCCGCTGCGCTGCAGACCAGCCCGGTCCGCTACCCCCTTTTCTTTTTTTTTGTTTTTAATAAAAGGCGCGTGCTTTGCACGCTCCGCGCGTGGTGCCCACTTTCAGCCGCAACCAGCGGCGCGTGTGGCCCACGCGCCACCGTTCAGGCTGCCGTTTTTTTTCCAGATTCAAATTTTTCCTATTTCCAGGCTATATGAGTCTATTAGAAGGCCAAAACGAAATTTTAAACATTCCTAACTAGGCCAATCCCTAACCTTTTGAGTTAATTCAAGAGTATTCTTGCCCTAATTCAATCATACCACCAACATCATATCCATACAAGTATACAGCAGCAAAATAGACAATTACCTCATGCTTTTCCAAAGGTAAACAAATACAAATCAATAATTTAAACAAATAAAATAATAAAAAAAAACAAAGAATCACATAAAATATCATCTACGCATGCAAGGATCGTATCCATTTGAGGGGGGAAGAGGCACCTACCTCGATTGACGATAACACGAATAATTTGACGGACTATCTTGGGTTCGGGGTCTCGCTAGCCTTCTTCTCCTCCCTCTTTTCTCTTTTCTCTCTCTCTCTCTCTCTCTTCTCTTTTTTTTTTCTTTTCTGCCGTACGCTTTCTTTGTGCGTGTGTGTTGCTGTGCGTGTGTACGTATATATGGTGGTAGATTTTAGGGTTTTTCCCATTTGGTTTTGGTTTAGGTTTCCTATTGTGATTCTAATACTATTAGTTATAGTTATCCTTATTGTCATCATCCTCTTTTCTTTATTATCATTATCATTGTTATCTTATTTGGTACATTTATGTATATATATATCTACTATATATATATACATGTATATCTATGTCTACATATATATATATATATATATATATATATATATATATATTTTCGGCCATAACACTAGATGAACCTATTCTAAGGCCAAAACGCAATTTTAAAGAACCCTAAGTGTGAAAATATTCAACCTTTCGATTTCATACATGGTGTTCCCAATCCGAATCACAACAAACATCAATTTCAATACAAACGCACATACACATACCGCCATACACAACACATCTCATGCTTTCCCATATAAAACAAGACAAAATTCACATATTAGACAAATAAACAACGAATCACATAAATATATCATCAAAGCATGCATGTATTATACCCGTTTGAGGGGAAAGAGGCACCTACCTGATTGACGCTAAAACGAACAATTAAGACGGATTGGAATTCGGATTTGGAGACCGCGTTAACCTTCTTCTTCTCTCCTTTTTTTTTCTTTTTTTTTTCTTTTCCTCCCTCTCCCTCACAGCCGTTCCCCTCCCTTTTTTTTTGAAGTATGCGTTGCTTTTAGATATGGGAGTTGGGTGATTTTATTTTGATTAGGGGAGAGATTTTAGGTATTTTGATGGAATAATTTATGGAGATAAGATAGTGTAGTTATCTTTAATATTTTAGATTAGGTAATTTCCCTTTCTTTTCTTTTATCTTTATCCTCCTATTATTATTATTATTATTATATTTATTTCTTTATTAATTTTTTTTTCACGGCTGTAACATAAGATACATCATTTGAAAGGATACCTGACCATGAAGGTTTTCAGGAGAAATGAAGTCCGAAAGAAACATGGTCAAAAGAAAAATCAGCGAGAAACAAGCTCTATGTGTTTTCAATACATGTTGTGTACATTCGACTCCTTCATATTCCGTCATAGACTGGAGAGCCTGTAAGACAATAGAGTAAGATTATTGATGTTGACCACTTATAAAAACGCTATTTGATTAAAAGTAACTTAGTGTTGTTATCATAAACAAACAAATTCAAGTGGACAAAATGGCTAGGTTTTTTTTTTTACCAGCTTAATCATCAGTCAGATTGTTGTGTGGCATTTGGATTCGTGTTAGAAATATGCTCCCTTACTTTAGATACCTTAACCAAAAATTAATACCGATTAAATGCTAAATTGTTGCACATTGCCTTTAAGGCCCTTTTGTAACCAAAACAACAAAATAGTTGCACATTGACCATTGTTATTTTCTGAGTTGTCATCTTGCTCATTGCTATAGCCTAATACGTTAACTGTGGTAGTGGTGGTTTCTTTAGAACGTACAAACTCAAAACTCGTGTAAGAAACCGAAAAAGTGTGTGCATATATGTATGCGTGTGTCTATACATGCATGCATGCATACATACATACATACATACATACATATATATATATATATATTGAAGGATAGTCTGCAGAAATAAAAGTAGTAGTAAAGTGCCAAGCCTAGGTGCCATGCCGAGGTGAGGAGCAAGCAGAAATAAAAGAAGTGTCGAACCTAGTGAGGAGGATAGAAATAAAGTGCTCGAGCTAAGGTGATGAAGAACCGAGCTGAAATATGCAGTGCCGAGGTGACAGGATAAAGTGTCGAAGGTGAGGTATGTTGTGCCGAGTTGAAGAAGTGTTCGAACCGAGGTGATGCAGTGCCGAGCTAAAATGACTAATGCCGAACTGAACTAAAATGGGTAGTGTCGAGGTGAGCCAAAATAAGTAGTGTTGAGGTGCTGAGCTGAAGGATGGAACGACAAGCCGAGGTGATGAATTAAAGGCGCTAAAGATATGAAAATCAATGATGGGATACCGAGCTAAAGAGATGAGGTGAAGCAAAGACAATAAACAAGCGGATGTACTAAGCTATGCTGAACAAAGTAACAGCAGAGCAGAACATGGATGATAACAGTTGCATCAAAGAGACATCACTGTCGTACTAAAATAAGTTAGAAAAATACAAGGATCTGGGAGGCAGCACTGAAGAACAGAGCACTATAACAACTACACAAAAGGAACACATGTATTTATACGAATACACTGTATATATTTACATTTTATACATTCACTCGCTCAGTGGATTAAAAACTGACTTTTGTAAATAGAATATAAACGTTAGAAGAGCCGTTGACCACTTGGGTTTTTTTTACCTATTCCCAAGCTTTATAAAAGGCATACCATTATACATTTAAAAATAAGGAAGTTTGAATAAAATTTCTACATTTCAGCCTCCAATTTATACTATTCTATTTTGCAATGCTTGTGTAGCGCCCCGCTCCCGAGTCCTACAAATACCAAACAATTCCAAACAATTAATCCAAACAGGGCAAAATTATCCCAAATACCAAAACCATCACCATCTCAGCCATGTATGTATACACGTATATATGTCCACGTCCATACATGCACATATACACGTATATACGTACACGCGACTCAATCAGCCCGCTTTCCTCCAAAATCGATACCGATACGCCAATTTAACTCAAATATAATCATACGATTTCGTCAACTCCGATCCATCACTTAGTCAAAATCCAGCTTTTGGAATACTAATGTCTCAATTCCAAATTATTTTACGACCATTGAACACACAACAATTATAAATCATAATCATATATACGCATATATACAATACAATATATTCAAAAATCACAATCCTCAAATACAACTTCCAACTTTCGGCAGCTTTTAAAACAGTACCTCATTTTGTAAATTTTCGTCATATATTCATGTATATACATATATCATTCTAAACATTTAATTAACACAATTGAAATATGTATAACAAATATTATGTAACCCAGTTGCCCCTAAGCATATCAGCACGTAATTCCCAACACAAAAATTTGCATATGCAACCATTGAAATCTATTTATATGTATCCATGCAAATATGAAGTCCCAGTAATATGCATAGAATATCACATATCCTTATATCCATATACACGCACACTTTCAAACATTCAGCACCTAATTCACGACATCACCATATATCACTTTTACAACTATAGTTATTTTCCATTCGGTCTACACATATATATACATATATATATTCGGCCACAAACATCTTGATACATACATATAAGCAATCATCTATTCAAACACATCTACGAATGCATGATCCAAAGTTAATACCAAAATAACGTATAGATTTTTGCAAAACATAACAAGTATAGGGAGATTACTTACTTATCTCAATATACTATACCGTACGATTGTATCTAGGGTTGAATGGTTGCAGCAAAATCCTTTTCCCCCTCCTAACTCTCGGCTGCGAGGGATGAAAATAAAGGATGATGTTGTTGCCTTACTGAGGCAACGTTTGTAAGCCCACAAAAAAAATATAAGAAGCTGCTCTCCTTATTTTCTTTATTCTTTTCCTCAGCAATGGCGTGGCTGGACAATAAAGGCTGCACCTTTTTTTTTTCCTTTAGCTTGCTGATAATCGATGGTGATGGAGAGAATTTGTGGGATGCATTCTTCTTTTCTCTCCAGGGCGGCAGCCGAAATTGGTTGCTAGTGTGTGTGGTTTGTGTAGGTTAGCTAGATTTTATAAGAGTTAAGAATATATTAATTTAGGTGTTTTCAAGTAGTGGTAGGATTAGGATTCCATGAAAAAATATATCCAAGTTTCCTAGTCCTACTTAAATTAGGTTTCCTCTATTATTATCTCAATTTAGTATTTCTTTTTTTTCTTTTACTGAAAGTCACGGACATAACAGCTTGCTTCGGTATTTTACCATGTATGTTTCTGAAATTCCAACAATATATATGTATGTATTATCGTAAAGATATAACCAAATATATCAAATACAAGATTCCTTCTAAAGCATTAAAGGAAAAGCAGCGGGCAGCGCACAGAGAGAATATCATACTTTTGCAGTTTAATGTCTTAATTTTGTTTCTTCGAGTTCGTATTATACTAAGATCATAGAGTGTTTTAATATACCCTCTTATTACCAAACAACACAGCAAGTACGCAGAAGTGATATGTTGCTATATTATTCTCGTTTAATATGTCAATGCTAGAAAAGGATGATGTAAACTCAAAGAAAAAGTAAAATGACAGTCAGAGGGCTCGGTCCTTTTTTTTTTTTTTTTTGCACAATTACCCTGTTGAAGTAGCTAGTGTTTCCCTTTACTAATTAAAAAAAAGAAAAGGTTTTCACCTTTGCTTTTTTGTATTCCTCTAGATAACAAAAAAAAAATAACAAACAAAATTACTAATGAATACTTATAGAACACAATAAAATTATTGTGAAGCTATCTACTACTGGGAACATAAGAAGTAAAGTAGGAAAAAACATGAACAGAATTTTATTTTATTTTTGTATTGTAATCACGGCTTGGCAACACAAATGCATATTTTTATATCTTAGAACTGAGAAAATATTCCATTAGACCATTTATCTTATCCAAATCAGAATATTTTTATTTGTATTTATTGAATGCCCCACACCATATCTCTATTATTGTGTTATTTATACAGGTAGCCAGGTCTAACTGGAAACAAACTCTCTATCTTTTGGGATAGAGGTATTGTTTGTCTGTCTCTCACTATCCTCAAACCCTAGCGATAAATTTTGTTGTAGTTAGGATATACTAAATATAATTGATTGATTGATTTGTCTTATCCAATGAGATTACGTCATCTGCAATGAAATTAGGCCATTTATCTTATCCAATGAGATTATGTCATATGACGTGAAATTTTATAAAACTAGTGTACATTATAATTGTAATTGGGTCGGAAAGAATCTTGAGGATTGGAGATTTACCAACGAAAGAAAAGGAAAAGTATATTAAAAGAAAAATGTTATGGTTGCTAGACATCGTTCTCTTCTCATGATTCTTTTTTCATTGATTCTTACTTTAACATTTTTTTCTTTTTTGTTCTAAAATTCAAATGTTTGTATCCATGTAAATGAAAACAAATGACTAAATTTAAGACTGAATATTGTACACGTTAAACATTGACAATTAAATCCCACTAACTTTAAGAAGAATGTTAACAGATATGGTAAGGAAGCAAATAAGAGGAAATCACAATTAAATTATGTCAATCACAAATGAAAAGTATTCTTATCCTTATTTTATTTTATTGTATTGATTACACATGGTGGAAGCACATCGATTTACCTTCTTTTAATAGAGAAACTATTGCAAAACCAACTCAACAAGAGGATTCTCAATCCTTCATATGAGACACACATGACATTCTTTTCAAAATGAATCTAAAAAATTTTCTGTGTTACAAGCGATTTAGCTACATCTAATAAGAAATTCTTACACACAAATAATTACTTTTCTTCATTCATCATGGGAACTAGATACAACAACAACACATATTCATTATATCCTAACTACCGCAAAATCTATCATCATAGAAACTAGATAAACATCTTATTGTGAGTATCGACGACCTTTTACCACCCTTATTTTGAGTATATGCACTTCTGCTCAGTATGTAGGAGTTCATATGGTAGGCCATTTTAATTGATATTCTCAATGGAACACACTGCCTCTTCTATTTTCCTAATTTAATTAATCAAAGAAGATCAGTTTTCAAAAGTTTCAAGTCATCCAAAAGGCATAATATAAACCAACAGACACCCTTTACTCCACCCCCCCCCCCTTCCCATCTTGTCCTAGTCCATTGGAGAAAAAAGAAGCAAAAGAATATGAGCAGGCATCAAAGAACAAGATGAATATCACGAAAGTATATTCGGACATACTGATTTGTGGTCTCAAGACGGCCTTTTTGATTCTTCCATATCCTAAAGAGAGAGAGAGAAGAGGAAAACAAAGAGACTATGGCCAGTTTTTTTTCTTTAAAAAAGAAAAAGAAAAATGACCAGTTTTGTTTCGATTCTTTGGGTTTTTGGCGAATTTTCATCTTTGTTGTATCAATTCGATTGGATTTATCATTTATCCCTATTCTTATTGACCGATGTAGTTACCATTTTAGTCCTAGATCTTTTTAATTCTTTTCGTTTTTTCGAAAAAAGAAAAGCACATTTTATGTCATAAAATGTATCAAAATCGCACCGTAGTTATTTAATTTCAAAGGTACACTCTAAAATCGTAAAATTTATTTTGTTTTTACCCCACCTAACATAATGTGTTAATGTCTAATGGGTAGGAGTATTAACGAACCAAGTAGAGCCAAATATCAGGTTTTTGAATTCCGATTCGTTTAGTTAAAGAACCGTTCAGTCAGGTTCGTTTACTGTAACAAACTTCAAATTACGTTTGAGTTCGGCTTGATAACACTATAAATGTGTAACAAGCCGTATAGTTCGCAAATAGTTCGGCTCATTTAGTAAAAGAACCAAATTAGGTGTTCGAATTCGGCTCGTTAAGTAATATTAACGAACGAGCTCGAATCAAATACAAATCGAACTCGAATGATTTATGAATTGTTCGGTTCACTTAACACCCCTACTAACGGATCCACCAACGTAATTGTCAACACCACCAACAAAACCACCTTTGCTTAAGTCTCCTAACCCACCACTTGATCTCCCATCCTCCACCACCACCACCACCACCACCACCACCTCCACCTCCACCTCCACCTCCATCTTCATAAACATATATAAATCCAAGATTACATGTATAAGTACCCTAAATTTTCTATTGTATTTTTTGTGGTATCTGTTAAACCATCTAATGAAAGTTATGCTATATGTAATTGTTTAATAAATTTCAATGCATATATATAGACACGCACACATATACACTATATACATGTGTGTAGAGGGAGCATAATATCATTGAATTGATAAAAGTTTAATACGTGTGACATCATATTGTTGTGTGTGAGATAGATTGGGACATAAATGTGACATAAAATCTGGAATTGAGTATACATGGCATCCCTAAAATTACAAGCACACAACGACCCTTGGCTTGATCACCAAGTAGAAGCTCAGCGGATTTTTCCGTTAGGCAAACCAAAGCTGTAAGATTTTTACTAAAAGTGATTCGTAAAAACATCTCCAGCTTATGAACATGGAGAAAGCCATAAACTTCAGATGCTCCGGCGTACTACATTCTCTCTCCCCTTGCCGTCCACATCTTCCGTTAACACTCGAATTACCGGTGGGCTTCCTGTTCTTTTCTCTCCCTTCTTTTTTTCTTGTGCATTTATTGCTATGTATTTGTTACCTCCGAATTATTTTGCTATATCACAGAGACTAAAATATCCAGACCCGGGAAGTAAGCACCAGAAACGTAGTCTGGTGATCAACAACGCTTCTGGGTCTGCCGGAAATTGTCCTTTTAATGGGTTTTCCTCCACACCCAGAAAGATTTTCACGGAAGAGGTACCTTTAGTTCTTTCTCCCTTGTGTACGTGTTTTTGGGTGTTGATTTGTTGTTAGCTTATCGTTTCCTACTGGTTGATGGGGATTCTTTTTTAATATGATCCAAAAGTCTAACGTTTCGTTCATTATATCATGGGCTTTCAGTTCCTATCATTTAGAATACTTGTGATGGAATCAAATTTCGAGTTGCTTTCTTTCCAACCAAATTTGGACCTTTGTTTTGTTTGAATTTATCTTAATCAGGCAATTGGGGCTGAATATGGAGAAGGTTTTGAGACATTTAGACCAGATGGGCTGTTCAAAGTTGATGTGGTAAGCATGGAGTTTTTTTAGTGCTGAGATTAATATCTCTGATATAAATCTGCAAGAGGATTATTCTCACGTATTTAACTTTTTCTTCTTTTTTTATTTGTGATTTTGTCTAGGACTTTCTCAATGATAGTCTGCAAGAGGGCTTTCTTCAACGGATTCGTTATGCCATGAAACCTGATGAAGCCTATGGTCTTATCTTTTCTTGGGATAATGTGTTGGTAAACTTTGTACTCGATATTATCTGTTGCCCTTTAACATTCTTCGTGATTCTTAATCGGTGAGTTAGTCCAAGGGTGGATGTGCGGCATGCTACTTTTCTTGTGTTTGTCTTAGCCTAACGGTTTCCTATGTAGATAAAATTTTAATTATCAGGAGACTTGAACACCTGGACTTATTTCGGCTTAGAGAATGTTGTTAGTGCTGTAGTCGCATCTCTTTTCATGTCAAAACCAAGAATCTTGCTTATGTTATCCAAGAGGTTTACATCTCTTTTTTGGAACACAGAAGGAGCTCATATGGTGTATGATATCTACTATAGGTTGCATTCTTTTATGTAATTTTCCAGCACTATTTACTGACTTTCTTGTTGTTTTTTCTTTATTCTGGTAGTCAGGTTCTATGACGTTCCATGTGCCTCTTTGTGCAAATAAAAAGCAAGGGTTTTTGGACATGCCTTTTGTCATTTTTCTTGAATCTATGGCTCATTCATAAGATGACCTCTGCATAACTGCCTGTATAATGGTTCTTGCTGTCATGTTCATGTGTATGGAGCCTCCTCTTTTACCAAGTCAAACTAAAAGTTTGTGAATTCACCCTGTTTTTATTGGCCGTTCAATGTTGTCTGTTTCATTCTATGTATGCATTGTAATTCGTGTTGTATGGTTTTCAGGTCAATACTGAATCTTTAATGTTGAATGCGTGGAAACAACTTGCTTCAGAAGAAGGTAAACGACTTTTTCTTGTTATTGAATCTAGATGGAAGAGGATCAGGGAAGTTGGAGATAAGGATTAAAGTTTAAATATTGAATAGTGATGTTAGGTACAAGATTGAAACTGCAAAAGGGCGAGTCATTGTATAGGCAGAAAGGTTCTCTAGTCTCCTCCGATGAGTCAATTGAGCCTGTTTATGAGTTTTGTTACATATTCGGTAGTATCCCCTGGCCCCACAGACCCCTCAAAGAGAAATCAGCTATACTTTTTTTGTTTTTATTTTTTTAATAAAATAAAGATGCTCTTCCTAGTGTGTGAATTTATATCCTCCTTTTTCAAGTAGGCAGTGATTCAGCCAAAAGCTGCAGACTTCGCTACTTTATATTTTACAATTTTCTGGATTGACTTCTTGACTTTATTTCTATTCCTACACTCTCCTGTTGTAAAGCTTTTTTGTCTTTGGGCAGTTGCTTCCCTTGGTCATCATGATCATTTTCCAGCCTAACCTGCTTTATGATCAGTTCAAGGCATCTAAAAATAGATTGTTTTCTTAAAAAAATATCATGTCAGCATTTTGTATCCTCAATTATCTTCCTTGACCATGCGGATGAACAAGATCTTGATTGAGTTCTGGCTTAAACAGAGAATTCTCCTTTAAATGATAGTACCGTAGACAAGATACATATTCTTAGATGTTGAGTGCATATTTTGGGTACCTGTAACGGGTTGTTTGTGCAGGAAAGGAGATTCCTGGTGATGGTATACCAAGATCTTTGCTTTATGCAGGTGCTGAACATGTTCTAGATAAGGTATGGAATTACCACTCCTGTTAAGAGTTCTGAAATTTTCTTTTCAATCTCTAACTGTATTGATAGTGCTATATTACTACCATTGTTCTTTTTGTCCTTGTTTTTCTGAATTATTGTAACCTGTACTTCCAACTGGACCTTATTGAAGTTGAATTTAATAAAGAATATGGAGTGCAGATACACTGATGTGAAAGGAGCAGGAATGTTTAGCGCAATGGTAAATTTGAAGGGACAAGTTACTGGAACAAATAATTAGTTTACAGGTGGAAGGACTTTTTATAATTTTGGAAAGTTGAAGGATGCAGTAGCAAAACGATCATTTCAAACTTCTAACACAAATTTATCTTCCTCTTTATGTGAACTGTCGTACTGTACAATGTTGTCCCTTGATGTATGACGTTGAATATGTTTTTGAAGGTCCTAATGTGGGAAGATTCAGAAAATGGGTTGGACAGGTTGAAGCAGCGACTTTCACAGTTATATTATGATAACCTTCTCCAGGCAAGCCCTTGGCATAGAGCAATTTTATGTTTGGGCCCGAACTAAAATATGATCAGCTTTTGATGTGGGGTAAATGTTCTTTCTTTTCTCCAGCTCTCTGAGCCTGTTGAAGGGCTGAAGGATTGGTTAGATGCATTATCCAAAGTTCATATTCCTTGTGCTGTTGTTTCAAGCTTAGATAGGAAAAACATGGTTGATGTTTTGGAACGGATTGACCTCAGGAAGTACTTTCAGGTATGGCCTGCATCCTTTTGTTGACTAAGATGGCATCAAAGCATTTTGCGAAAGGTTACAAGGATATTAAATGCCTTCATCAAATGCTTCTTTTTCGGCACAATGGAAGTATGGCGCGCATGGTTTCAGGAATTGGCTATCCATATTTTTTAGGTCTTGCTGTCTTAGCACTCATTTTGTAAGGACCAGATTACGTTCAGTGGAAGAAAACTTTTGTTTGTACATATCATTAAGCATGCATCTTTTCTGATTGCCAAAGGGCATATCTGTACTCATTCATCATGCAGTAGCCTGCAACTGACAAACCTCTTTCTAATAGCTACAAAACTCCATATTTCAGTGCATTTCATGAATGCAGACAAAAATTCACTAAATTAATTTCACAATGCAATCCATATAAGGTGTTTTAGGGTGACATACTGTCATGACTGATCTCTTTCTCTTTGTCTTACATGTTGGTCTTCTTGCTGTTGCTGCTCCCCCCCCCCCCCTTTCTTATTTTTTCTGTGGTCTGTGTGCGTGCACATGCACGTATGGATTACACAGTCAGTTATTGTTCCTCTTTCATGAATTATAGACAATTGTATCCGAAGAAGATGGGGTGGAGTCGATTGCACATAGGTTTCTCTCTGCAGCAGTAAAGGTATGGCCAAAGCTGTGGCTTGGTTAGGATGGACGACTTTTCTTTGCATATCCATTCAGCCTTTCTAATCGTGCACAATCGAGCTCTTTGGTTTGACACTTGCTGGGCTTTGGAACATTTTTCAGTTAGATAGAAAACCATCCAAGTGTGTTGTGTTCGAGGATGATCCTAGAGGCATTGCTGCAGCACACAACTGTACTATGATGGCTGTTGCGTTAATTGGCACTCACCCAGCGTAAGCTTTTTTTCTTTTATTCCTCACAGTTGCACTTTGTAAGAAATAGCAATCTGAAAATTTTCTTATAATATCATAACGAACATCTGAGCAAATGATACTAGCTTAATGCTTCTATCTGTACAACAAGTATATTAACCCACCCTCCCCTCCCTCCGAATACCGTATAATACCACCGTATGTTCATACAATTTCCATATATGCAGCACGAAAACAATGAATTATGATGTCCTGATGCGTGATCGTATTATATATATGTAACGTGTAACTATTTCAAGTGCCATTCTTTCTTGTAAAGAAATTCACTTGGATGCATGAAACTGCAGATATGATCTTGGGCAAGCTGACCTTACCATTGGTTGCTTCACTGAGCTTTCAGTCATCAACCTGCGAAGATTATTTGCCGATGGAGGTTCATCTTTCATGGATCTGCAAAAGCAAGTAGCAGACAGAAGCCCTCCCAGAAGGAAGCTTACCATAGACACAATTTTCTGATTCTAGTATCTGCAATATTGATGCATAAATATGTAAATTAGGTCACCGGGGCTGATCTGATTATTCAATTTTCCAGTCTGTCCATACGCAATAGGTATGTAAACGTTGTAGAAAATGCTATTATGTACCATTCGGACCTCTATGCATTAGAAGGCTAATGCAGAAGGCTCTTATCCTGTAATTTAGTTTGGTGATTCGTAACATGGCATGAGGTAAATATTGTGGCACTATGATTTACATTTTCTTTAAAACTCTAGAAGCGGAGTAAGGGGGAGTTTCAGAGTAGGCGGATGGGATCACCTTACCGCGCGGTGACTCACCCCACTCCCTACCACATGACCGTGGCAGGGGTGGTTACCCTCATCCAGCCTCACCACCCTCTGCTGCCACATGTCACGCGGTAACGCGTATGGTGAAGGAGTTGCTGTGAGGGGATCTGAACCCCAGGGTAGGGGGAGTTAACCTTTATCGTGTCAGCCCTAGTTTTAGAGTAGGGAGAATTTCAGGGGTCGGACATTTGACCTTTATCATGTCAGTCCGAGTTTTAGAGTAGGGGAAGTTTCAAGATCGGACATTTAAACTTTATCATGTCAGTCTGACATTTAACCTTTGTCGTGGGAGCACATGTATACTCCCGTGCTTTTGCGTTCGCACTAGCTGAATTTTGTGTTCAGGCTAGTGATTCGTACGGGCTCTTCCATCCCCTACTTGTCTATGAGCATAGTTGAAATGTGTAGACTTCAGAGCATAGTCCAATTGATATTCGGATTGTGATTTGCTCCAAGAGGTCAAGAGTTCGATTTCAGAGATACGCACAGTGTGAGTATTCCTTTGCCGGCCTAGTTTGCGGTAGGACAGTTTATGTAGGTCACTGCATAAGGTCTCATACAATCTAGGAGGCCGCTGGGTTCTTGATTTGCATCCTCTACGCATGTTCTTTGGGACTGGAGCAGTGGAGGCCCCATGGTGAGGGATTTCACCTTTTGTTCTAAGAGTTGAAATGTCCAACTGGACTATTAGCATATAGGCATGGAAATTTTGCGTAAAAAATCAGAATAATGTTCCACGCTAATAAGTCATAGGAGTTGCATATCAAATTTTTCTTTTTTTCTGAACATGTTGCATATCAAATTGAGGGATTAAAAGGATTCGAAATTAATACTCCTACCATGCATAACGTCATGCAAGACGCTTGCGAGGAGAATTCTGACGAGCATAGCTATAAAACCTGGTTCGGTCTAACTGTTAAATCGATTTACCCAGTGTCCAGTTATGAAACCAGGTTGATTCGTACGTCGAACCATTTAAATATGCACACTAGCTTCGCATAAATTAATCTGCCCATTAGCTGGTTGATGCGGTGATCCCACTTAGACTGAATTTTAAAAACAATTAGCTTATTAGTTTATCAATTTTAATATAAATAATTATAGTGTTTATTAATGTGTACTAATTATTAGGGACCGGTTATTTCCGCCCGGACGGTCTGCCCAGAAACCAATCCTATCTCCTAGAAACCATTTTTCTCATGTTGTCATATATATATATATATGTATGTATATATATATATGTATATTATAATTTGTTTTCTTCACAATGTTTCTTGGGATTGGACGGTGGAAATCCTAAAGTCAGAGTCGTCGTCATCATCCGTACTTATCTCAACGATAACAAAAGCTATCGATCCTAAAGGCATAGTATGAATATTTTGCTGTCTAAACTGTAAGGATGTCGATCCTAAAGCCAGAGTATGAATATTTTGCTGTCTAAACTGAAAGGATGTAAGGGTGTTCAGGAATAGCGATTCACTTCTATTTTAAATTGGTTCCATAAACCATGGCCGGTCCTTCCCGGGTGGAGGACCCGGTCGGTAAAATTGGGCAAAAACGAAAAGGGGTTGAAGAACGTCTAATGGAGACGGACCCATGGGCAGGAGGTGAAAAGCGGGACCGGGAGTTGAAGACGACTGACCAAACAAGGATAGATTTCCGGATAAGTAAACTTATCTTTTCTTTTATCTTCCTCACCCTCTCTTCTTTCCCTTTTCTAAGTTCTAACCCCTTCTGTCACTTTCATATTCTTCAGGGGGTTAGGGATGCAATTTCATCCCAAACCCATTTGATCCGCCGTTTTGTAGTTCATAGTCACGGATCTGGAATCATGTCGTCCTGCATTTACTCCCCAGTTTCCCCTTACTTCACTTGTTCGAAGTCGAAGCTGACTTCTTGTCCTTCTCCTTCTAAGCAGAGCCCTAGGCCCGGCAGCGTCTACTGCGCTGTTGCAGGTAAAGAATTTATCATGTTTGTGTATTTTTCTCCTAATTGTGGCTTAGCAATGTGAAGTTTCTTGCTTTGGGTTCTACACCCTGTTGTGCACAGCAATCGATCTTGTGACTTCGTTAAGTTAAAGTTATGCTGGTCTGGTGTTTGATAGATTGTTTCTGTGTTTATTGGTTTTTTCCTTTTGGAGTTTGTTTAGGGAGGGAGGGCCGGGGGGTGGGGGGAGGATATTGGCCTTGTTAAGCAGTCAACCTAAAATTTTACTAATGATGCTTTATTTTCCAGGTGTTGCTGAATCTAAAACTGTTATTGCGACTGAACCTTTGCTTCTTGGTGCTGCCAGAGGAAAAGATGTTGAAAGACCTCCTGTTTGGCTGATGAGGCAAGCTGGGAGGTACATGAAGGCAGGTTTATAGCATATCCAGGTCCTTTTGGCATTGATCTTACATGTCTCAAAATGATTCTCTGCTGCTAATTGAATGATCAAGTTTCACAGCGTCAGCACACCACCCATCTTCTTTGAAATATATACTGTCATTCTTCTACTGCTTTACTCTTGTTCCGGAATCTGTCATTGTTATAGCCTTGCATATTTGTGTACGGTGTTTTACCTGCAAGTGATATGAATAATGGTACAATATAAATACTTGCACCTTTTTCATTTCTTTTACATGGACATGGATTGTGAACACTGTATTGCACATTAAGACATTTTAAATCTTATTTTCTGTGCTTTTAAGAACGTTGAACTTGAGTTTTTTTTCAGAATATTGTTATGCATTCTAATGTTTCCATTTTATACTAGGAGTTTGCTTGTGTGCTAAGTATTTCTGGTTTATCTTTTGTATTGAGCTTGAGCTACTATGGGGGAAATTATGACTAAGTTATTACTGCGGCTTGAATGAGGTTATCTGGTTGTTCTAGTTTTGACCTTATAAGAGTCTAATTTTACTCGATCATGGAATAAAGCAAAATGACTCACTAAATTGTTCGCGCTTCTTGTATTGTAATGTAGCAGTCGTTCGACACAACTTGACGTAATTTTAACTTAGGTAATCTGGAAACAACCTCTGCGTGTTTCTAACACATGGCTAAGGTTGCGTACGTCTGACCTCCTTTACCCAGCCGTAGGCTGGAGCCTCTTAGGCAAGGGGTAATGTTGTTGTTGTTGTTGGTGGTGGTGGTTTTGTTTCCCTTCATTCTTAGTATATGGATCTTTATCTTTGACAGAGCTATCAGCTGCTTTGTGAGAAATATCCTTCTTTTCGAGAAAGATCAGAAAATGTTGACCTTGTGGTGGAAATTTCTCTACAACCATGGAAAGTTTTTCGACCTGATGGAGTAAGATGCCTTCTAGATTATTGCCTTTGCATAAGCATAAATCGACTTCAATTTTGCATTGCAGATAGATAAAAACAACAGTTTTGGAAACCTATGTTGGGGAAAAAAATACTTTTTTTTTAATTCATTCAGTTCTCTACTTTTTCAGCATGCTGTATCCTAATTCTGGTCATCTCGTAATGTCTCTAATGTCTTCTAACGAGTTCTTTTTCACGTCGTCATTGTAGGTTATTTTGTTCTCAGACATACTTACTCCTCTCTCTGGTATGAATGTACCATTTGACATTGTAAAAGGCAAAGGGCCTATCATCTTTGATCCTCCCACCACAGCTGCTGATGTTGAGAAAGTTAGAGAATTCATTCCGGAGGAGTCGGTCCCCTATGTCGGCGAAGCATTGACAATTTTGAGAAAGGAGGTTTGCCTGATTTCCTGTAGCTCTTTCAATTATCTAATACAATCATTTTATACTTAACACACAAGGATTATTTACCTGTCTAACGTAAACACTCTAATGTGCAAAAGTATTTTGGTGTTCAAACAGTTTATGATACAGTATCAGAGCTACTATTTCTTGACAGTCGCTTAGACTGCGAGATTGGTTATTTTTGGCCTACCCTAAAGTTATGGACATGAGTTTGCTAATTCTCATTATCTTTTTCTTTTTCTTTTGCTTTTTTAATTCAAATATTGTATTTGCTTAACAAGGTATTTAGCTCTTACATCAGCTAGGTATCTAGATTAACAGACTTTTGCTCATTACTGAAGTCAATGTGTATGAACGCTCCATTTTTCAGCTTGAAGCATCAGTCTACCTTTTTCAATCTCGTAGTATTGGCTGCAGGAAACTTACGTAAAATAGGTTGCATTTGTCATCTCTATGCCTTTCTTTTCTTGTATTGATAACTTTTATGTCCTGTTCAGGTTAATAATGAAGCAGCCGTGCTTGGTTTTGTTGGAGCTCCTTTCACACTTGCTTCATATGTAATTGAAGGGGGTTCATCAAAGCATTTCTCAAAAATTAAGAGAATGGCCTTTTCACAGCCTAAGGTAATATCTGTAACCTAGTCCTCAATTTTTTTTTTCTTGGAAATCCTCAGCGTGATGTCATATGGACAAGGGAACACTTAGGTATTCCTTGTGAACATAGTGTGTCTTTCACCAAGAAGGCCTATATAACCATCGCCATTGATTGCTGCTTCTCTATATTTTCTTCCCCATTTTCCAATTGGTGGAGGTCGTTGGTTCTATTTCCCAGGTGATTAAGTCTCCCGCCCATGCCTAACCCATTTTACTTTTTCAGTGTCATTCCTTTGAGCTACTGATTCAGGTTAATAGTCTTGGATTTCTTCTCTCTGTTGCTTCCAGGATCATGATTTCCCATGGTTCATGATTATTTTTAGTTCTATCACAATCAGAATACTCCATCCATTCTAGTTTTGCTGATCATACTATTAGCACTATCAGGTAATCACATCAGTATTTCAAACTGTTCAGTAAAAGCCACCTGGTGTTTGAGTTACACACAAGTTACTCGCATGAATCTTCTGTGCCAGGATGAAATTGGCTGAGAGACGTAGGAAGGGTTGTGGCTGACTGTTCATACTATTTTTGAGTGACATCATCTGTGAAAAATCTAAGATTTTGCCCACTTCTATTATGCATCTAGGTGCTTCATGCTTTACTTCAGAAATTTACTGCCTCCATGGCAAAATATATTCAATACCAAGCTGACAATGGAGCTCAAGCTGTTCAAATATTCGACTCATGGGCCACAGAACTTAGTCCAGTTGACTTTGAAGAGTTTAGTTTGCCTTACCTCAAACTTATTGTCGACTCCGTGAAACAGACGCATCCTGATCTCCCCTTGATTTTGTATGCAAGTGGGTCAGGAGGCTTGCTTGAGAGACTGCCTTTAACAGGTGTTGATGTAGTGAGTTTGGATTGGACTGTTGATATTGCAGAAGGTAGAAGGCGGTTGGGACCCAATATGGCGGTGCAGGGTAATATAGATCCTGGTGTTCTTTTTGGTTCAAAGGAGTTCATCACCAACAGAATCAAAGACACTGTAAGAAAAGCTGGTAAAGGTAAGCATATTTTGAATCTTGGACATGGCATTGTGGTAGGAACACCAGAGGAAAATGTTGCTCATTTCTTTGATGTTGCCAAAGGACTAAGGTATTAGATGCAATTCTAATTAAAAAGCTCATTGTTGTAATTTGCCAATTTTGCTAAATGGCATGGAAGATTGATAGAATTTACAGACTATATTCATGTCTCAGTCCCCGTCTACTGTATTTGAGTTCTATATAACGTTCACACTGATATTGATATCGAGTTCGATTGAAATTTAGGTGAGGTTTATATCCATTCAAAACATTAAGTCAATAGATGGCGAGACCTCATTTTCATATAGTCCATGTATTTTTCTCAAATTGGCGAATGTGAGACAATATTCTTAATACCCGTCCTCACGTAACAAGTGTCTAGACATACACACGCGTCTTATAATCCGTCCTTAATCACAAACCACAAGTCAAGTATGAACATCTGGACTTGGGTGACAGTAGATGGCCAACCATAGACCAAATAAGGTGTCAATTCACATTTTAAATATGGTGAACATGGCCTTGATACCATGTTAAAACTTAGGATTACATGAGTGAGGTTCATACCCACTTAAAACCTTAAGGCAATAGATGTTGATCCCTCATTCTTATATAACCTATGTATTTTTGCTCAAATTGACCAATGTAGGACAATATTCTCATTCATTTATCCTCGTTTTCTCCGGCTCCAAGGAAAACTGTGTTTGTTCTGCCGTCTTAAGGTCTTATAAGGCAAATAATCGACCAAGTCACTTTAGATGTGAAATTTTAAAGGAACTTGCAACTGCTACATTTTTATCCTATATAATATTATAGGAACTTACACAATATTATATGAAATCTACACATAAATTAGCCAACTTAAAAACTATAAGCAGCAGAACTATACAATAATTGATAAAACCAACACGATATGCATAACTTATGTGATAGAGATACTATTATTATCCCTTGGAGGAGCATTATAGTTCTCCATGGTGGGAGTATATGCTCTTTCAATCTTGTATTTGCATGTAACAGAATTTCCTTTCAGCCACCACATATTGATCAAGCTTCTTCCAATGTTATGCGAATCCTGCATGGCGTCCAGTCTATGTCAAGGTCATCATGTTACGATAACGGTATATGGGTTTGGATCAGCTCAAAATCCCTCACCCCTTTTCCACCGCACGACACGTGACAGCAGAAGAGAATAGCGAGTCTAGATGAGAGTCACGCGTATCTAGCCTCACCATCCTCTCCTGCTGCCACATGTCTTGCGGTGGGGAGAGAGTTGGGGTTTTTGGATGATGAGATCTCATCCCACGGTATATAGGAGTGTGATGTATGCATTATTTTCACAGGTATGTACAGTATGTGAATTCTTTGATGATAAATTGTAACCTACTTATAGAAACATTGTTTTTTTTTGGGGTAGAAATGTCTGTATGTAGAGCAATAAAGCTATAACTTTATTTATTGACGTAATTGTCATATCGTATAATTTTTAGTAGTTAAGAATAAAAACAAATAGTACTACTTTAATGTAAAAAAGATCATCTAAAATTTTCATAATAAATGAGGAGATTATTCCATCTACTACAACCATTTTGTCAAAATACCGATTCCGTAAAGATGGGGAAAAAAACTCATTAGTAAGGTTGACATAAGAAAAAAAAATACACAGTACTTGAAATATTTATGTTCTAATTAGTTAGTGTTTTTGTAATTGATGTTTATGTCAAAGACAAGTTAGAAATGACAACTAACATATGAAAAGAACATTAGAATGGTATATTTGTTTCTCATACACTAGAAAAATAAAAATTAATAACATACTCCGTAACTATTAAGGCAAAAGGAAAAATCATCGTATCTTTGAACGCGATTCAAATTGTGTGCTGTTTCGAATACGTATTGGTAACATTATTTTAGAATTCTTCCGATATGGATTAATAATAAGAGAAAATAATATAGAGAGCAAGTGTGGTTTTAATTTTTTTTTTGTTTGTTTATGGTGTATAAGAGTGTTTCCAAATGAATATTACACATATTGATATACATATACTGTTGTGAATTAAAATCTTTTTCATTGATTTCAATTTTTTTTACAAGAATCCTCTATTTATAGTCTTATACTATCACTAAATATAGAAAGAAATAAATATAGAAAAGCAAATATAATGATTGTGATTACTCCAATGATAGTGATTGATTGATTCTTTATCCACTTCTAACAAATGTATTTGTTAGGACGGGAGGGTATGGTCGAAACTATGACGTATTAGAAATAAACGATCCATATAGCCGATGTTGTTTTGCTTTTGCTGCATGATTCCTTGTATTATTGGTGCTCTGTTTTTACTTTCTATCATACCGTTTCCTCAGACCCTACTTAACTCTTGTGATATACATGTTCTTTGTCTTTCCTTCAGAAGCTGCCATTTCACTGTCAACAAGGAATGCCTAAACATGTGGATATGTACGTGATACTATCAGCAGATTTAGGTTAGGGTTTTGTACTTTGAATGACGACGCCTCTGTTCATGAAAGATTTGGATTTCTTAAGCAGAGTCATAATGAAATAATTGAGCATCAAGTTTACGGTGTTTTGAAACATGAACTTGTGGAGGATGTTGAGTTTCTTGCGTCTGAGCACACCTCTCCAGTATACCATTCTTGTTAGCAGGACGCGTAAATTGTAGTGGTGTAGTTGAGTCGGATGAGATCTTAGGAGGCTAAAAGTGAGACATCCAATCAAGCGTCGCCACGTGTACAAAAGCAAGGGGTGGCGACGCGTGATTGGATGCCTCATTTTTAGCCTCCTAAGATTTCATCCGGTAGTTGAGGCCTTCTATTGAAATGGAGAAGGGGGAGCATATTACTTCAAAAGCGGATGAGATCAGAGTAGGTCTCATATTAAGCAAAATATGAGACATCCAATCACGCGACGCCATGTGTACAAAAAAATTATTATATCCGAAGATTATTTCTCGTTTATAATCAGTCTTGTGGTCCATGTTTGTTCTAATTATTGTTATACTTCAACCAGAAGTTCGGATTCGGGTCAAGCGTCTTAATATAAACTTCGTTATTAGATCATTTGTTATTCTGCCTGACTTCCTTTTACTACTCTTTATTTTAATAAATAAAAAATAAAACTCGTAGTTTCACCATTAAAAAGTTATATAACAGTTTTTTTTTCTAGGAAAACCGATTCTAAAGTTTTTTACTTTTAGAATCTCTTCAAAGCATATAAAGGCCGATTGGAAAGTCTGTAAAACTAGGTTTTGGATGGGTAAGTCCCATAGCATTGCTCAGTTATTACTCGGATTGAGATTTATTCCAAGAAGTCATTAATTCGAATCTAGAGACACACATAGTGTGTTGTTCTACTACTATTAGGCCGAATGCCTGATTTGCAGGGGACACCTTGTGTGGGTCAATGGGTAAGTATTCATCAAACTTAAAAGGTCACTAGACTCACAATTTGCATCATCTACAATGCTCATTAGGGCTCTGACGATGAAAACCGATGGCCCGGGTATGTATTTTGCTCCAATGTTTTGGATGGGGAAAAGTCAAAGACATCTCCAAAATTTCAAAATAACGTGCCGAAATGCAGAAGCCACCACAGGAACAAGGTCAATCCTAGTTCTCCTTGTCCTAGTGCTGTCGTGTTATTGGGCAACCAGATCTTCTGTTCTACCAAACTTTGCTCGACAAAAACTTGCCTCCAAGCTAAATGTGGTTTGCCATAAAGGCAATATGATGTCTGAAAATTACAAAAATGTTTTTTTATTTAAAAAAAATGATAGTTGGATTTAAAGTTTTGGTTCTTATTAATGTCGTTTTCATTTCCAATGGAGTCGAGACATATTTTTCTTTGACTTTGGAATATGATTGAATAAAGCAAAAGGAATCATTAAATTGGCTGTGCTTCTTATATTGTGAAGTATCAGTTAATCGACACAGTTTGACGTAATTTTCATTATGGGTCATCGTGAGACAAACCTTTGTGTGTTTCTAACACATGGGTATAGTTGCGTACGTCCGACCTTCCTATATCCCGCCATAAGCGGAAATCTCTAAAACAATGAAGTAATATTATTATGGTTCATTCTTCTTATTAATGTTGCAACAAATCAATAGTGATGTTTTACTTTCATAGACCAAGTAAATCTTTTATCTTCCGTTTGTGATAACATTCTACAAATTCAACCCTATTCATGTCCGTGTACTTTCTTGGTTTGTTGTGCTTTGCATCTTCATTTTCTTTCAGAGTATATTGTAGTGTGTAGTCTACTATAACCTAGCTAATATTATATAGTCATTTATTTATATAGTCAATATCAATCTTAATAATTTAGGAATTGTCAAATGTTGTACGAAGTTGGAATAGTTATCGATGGTCCATTGTATAATAATATAGCCTAAAATTTAACCCAAAAAAAACGACACAACAAACCTAGATAACAATAATTAATTAAAACACACAACTTACTCTTAATTTATTATAAGATAAATTCAAATATCATAGGATATCTTCATATATCTCCTAAGATATATTAACACCTTCACTCAAGTAGCACAAAACCTCCTAACTTGTCAAATATAGTATCTTATTCATCGTACAAACAATACATCTGAATGGCATCTTTTTCTCTCATGGGTTTCGCTTCCTAAAATAAAAGGGATAAAAAAAAATGTAGATGTGCATTTCAATATATATGTTCCCAATACTCAAATAAATAAAGATCAAACTATCAAAATGCACAAGGCACTCGGGCAACCAGTCAACTCAAAGCTTTCAGACCTCAAATAGCTCTCGTGATACAGCTCAGCTGGTATTTAAGTTAAAATTTGTTATAAAAGACACACGGTTTGATTCAAGAGACACGTGCAGTGTAAATGTTTTACTGCTGTCTGGATCAAAGGCCCAGTTTGTAATAGACACCTTGTGTATGATCTCTCCAATCTAGGAGGTTGCTGAGATATTAATTTGTATCCTCCACAATGCACTGAAATGGCGGAACCCTCAAGACCAATGTATGGTCTTTTGCTCCAATTTGGATGGACCTCAAACGGAACTGCCAATGCATTGACTTTGACCTGTTTGCTCGGGACCAGATCTCCTCATCCCCACATTCTCACCCTCTTGCCCACCGTCCGTCACGTGGCAACAAGGTGGAATGGTGAGGCTAGATGCAGATGACACTCATCTAGTGTTACTACCCTTTGATGCCACGTGGCGGGCGGTGAGCAAGTAGGTGAGGGTGTAGGGAGTGAGGAGATCCATCTCGTTTGCACGAGAAGGTCAGGAACTAACCTATGCATCACGCGGGTTAATACTTGAAGATTTGTTACATAACTATGGGCCAACTTTTGGTTGGCTTATAAAAATGTAGTAATTGCATATACTATCAAAACATTCATGTAATTTTACTCATAAATAACTTTTAGGATGACAAGATTTTAAAACATTCGAAATTTGTCAACCAATCAAATACAAGGATTAGACGATTTTGATGGGGTCCATCATCTTCTAAAAGAATTTACCAGCATAAAATAGGACAAGGTGAGTTATAACCAGAATTAATGAAGACATGCGAAAAATATCAAAGCAATTTTGAAGTAACGGTTGGATGGAACTTTAAACAACCTAGATGATAATTAAGTAATAATTTACCACAACTTTCATTGCATAATTCAGTTGGTACTTGACTGACAGATTGTTTTTCAAATGGCGTAGGTTTAGTCCGAGTAAACCACATTGTGAGTGGTTTGTGTCATGTTTTTGGATTTTGGACAGTACCTTGTAAAGGACATAAACTCAAACCCTCCTGCATAAAAAAAAGACGCTCGAGGGATTCTGATTTGATTCATCCAAAAAACTAATAAAATTGAGGCAGTGGACCCCTTTTGCTCTCCAAGTTATAGTTTATCAAAGCTTATAACGGAAATCTTGTCAAAAGAATGTATAGTAGTAGGTAGGGGTGTAAACGAGCCGAACGAGCCGAGCATTGTGTTGTTCAAGCTCTGTTCATTTAACTTAGCGAACGAGTCGAGCTTGTTCGTTTATTTAAACGAACATATTTACTTGTTCAAGCTTGGTTCGTTTAACTCAACGAACAACATTAACGAGCCGAACACCTTAAACGAACGGTGTCACTTACCGAGCTCGAACAGAAAAAGGTGTTCAAGCTCTGTTCATTAACCTTTTATCCGAGCCGAGCTCGAGCTCGAGACGAACAACCAAACGGCTTGGTTCATTTACAACCCTAGACTAGTAGGAGTAAACGCAGTTTTATCATTGTGAATCGTATTTGGAGGCAGACACACTACATTTATATGTGACTGGTTAGTCAGTTTGCTGAATTTTGAAATTTGAATCTTTAATAAGTTAACCACGAATATTCTTTCGGTCTAAAATTTAGAGTAATCTGAATACAATTTTAAAAAATTCATATTTCATGAGATACTATTTTTATTCTATTATTAGTTGGTTATAATAAAAAAAATCATGTAAATATTAATTTGAAACAGATCAAAATAGAAAAATCACAATATTTACGACAATATTTGAGAAGGACGAAATGGCAGTTATCGATGCAATACAAGACGTAACCAAGGAGTAATTAGCTTTCGTTGTTGAATGACTCCAGAGCATAGCTCAGTTTGTAATCAGAGTTGGAATTTGTTCTAAAATCTCAATAGTTTGATTCCAGAGATACGTACAGTGTGGATGTTTCACTGCTCCTAGTCTAAAGACCTGTTTTGAGAAAACACCTTATATCGGTCACTGCGTAAGTTCTTATCTAACTTAAAAGACTTTTGAAGTCATGTTGCATATTACTCTTTAGGTCAGAGACGGTGAAAGTCTTCAAATGTCTTTTTACTCAAATCTTTGGTTGTTGAGTTAATGTCTTTTTACTCGAAGCTTTCGTTGTTGAGGCGTTTATATTGAAGACCCAGATGACAGAGAAAATAAGATGGGCGTTTCACATCAAGGATTACGTGATTCTAATAAAACAAAAAGCGACGGATCCTCTTTTCCAAACCCACTGTAACGGTTGCCGATTCACGAAAAGAGTACACATGAAATGCCTGCATGATTTCTTGAATTTAAGAATAAAACTATGTATCATCGTCGTTATTCTTGTTTTATAATAAAAAAAAAAGAAAAAAGTTAGTTTCCCTGTCTTGAAATAGTAATTAGTCTCTGTGATACATAAAATTATTCATCTAAAAAATATTGTCATTTTTTTTACTTTCAATTTGTGAAAATTACCTATGTTAAAAAGTGAAAACGATAATATTTTTGAGACAAAGAGAGTATATTTTTAGTAGTATACCAAATCAAATTAATCTAATTATACATGTTGTAAAGTCAAGAAAAATATTATTTTTAAGACATAGAAGTATAGTTTTACTAGTATAACCAAATCAAATTGACCTAATGGTCATGCACTAACACTTTCACCTTCTCCAGGACGGCAGGACCACACAAACAGCATTTATCCGGTGAACCAATTCAGCAAAGTTGGCTCGAACACGAATACTTTTCCTTTTTTCCCCTTTTTCTTTCCTTCTTGAATGAAAAGAGTATAATAATGGCTTGTCCATTTAGCTTGTACTCTTTGACACGAAACCTAACTTGAGAAGAAAAAATATATGAATAGTGTTATCTGGATCATTAATATTTTCGGTTATATATCTGATTTAATTGTGTTAAATGGTTGCTGTACTAGTTTGCAATATAGATCTTTTGTAGGTTGTCTGATAAAAGCCTCGTTAATCTAAGAATCCGTCAAATTTCTGATTTACATTATCTACGCATGTATTTGGGAGTGAAACGTCGATACTTCCGGAGTCAAGGTATTATCTTTGGCAACTAGAAGAAATATGACTTCTCAACTTCATGCGTTCACACACATAAAAGGTTTCTATGCCAAAATTGCATCCTATTGTCTAACCGTTTGACTATTTTATTACGTATGCTAGAAGATATATGTCTATTTTCCACTAACTAAACTGAAGAAAAAATCATTTTTCTATAACATTTTACAAATTGAACTCCTATCAAAGACAACCCACAATGTTTGTAACTGATAGAAAAAAGTCACAAGCCTAAAATTTTTTAGATGATGAAGAAAACGAGAATCTAAGGCTTTTTTACGAAGTTTTATGAGGCAATTAAATTAGCAATATTGCACAAATATATAATTTTTTAAAAAAATTATTGATTAAACCTGATTTATATCTTTTATAAAACTGAAACTAAAATGATAAAAGTTTTCGGAATCAGAATATGTCTTTTTTTTTTTTTTTGCCATGAAAGACTTTTCCATAAAATGTGGTGTCGGGTGGTCAAAACGTCATATACATATAAATAATGAGATCACCATTTAACTTAAATCATCACATTTACAATTGAATAATATAACCATATTCAACGGGCCGGGATCCGTCGTTTCCGTAATTATATATTATGCAGCACACCACTTACTTTCCAACATTAAAAAATAGACATATAAGAAAAAGATTATATTCAATGAGTAAGAAATATACATATAGTAAAGCATATTCTTAATGTGGCATGCGTATTTTTATTTGTTAGAACATATTACTAGTGCTTAAAACCATTTTAAAATTTATATTTTTTGCAATACTAATTATTATGGATCATCGAAAAACCACTTCTGTGTATTTTAAATACATAAGTATGATTATGTACATATAGGCCAAAACCTTTAAATAAATGTGTAATGTATTTGTTGTTGTTGTATTTGTGCAATATTACCAACCCAATTGCATGAGTGTCCGTGTGGGTAAAGAAAGCTTTATTTAAGGAACAACTCAACTGGCTCACAAGATGCTTTCCGGCCTGGCAACTACAAACTAATACCCATGGATGTAGAAGCTGCGACACCACCTCCTCCGCCGCCTCTGGCCAATCAGACGGCAGTTTCTCGGCTGAATGCATTCATGGGCAAAAGCAGAGTGGGGAAAAGATTCAAACTCAACGATCGAAACACCACTTTCACCACCGAGCTCCGCGCCGGCACCGCCACGTTTCTAACGATGGCATACATTCTCGCTGTGAACGCATCTATTTTATCTGATTCCGGCGGCACTTGCTCTGTTTCCGACTGTATTCCCCTCTGCTCGGATCCCTCCATACCCATCTCCAATTGCACAGACAACCCGACCCGTCATATAATCCAACCCGACAACTCCTGCAAATTCGACCCAGTCAATCCGGGTTACACTTCTTGCCTTGAAAAAACCAGAAAAGATTTAATCGTCGCCACTGCAGGTTCTTCTCTCATAGGTTGTATAATTATGGGCGTATTTGCAAATTTGCCGTTAGCATTAGCACCCGGTATGGGCGCGAATGCTTACTTTGCATACAGCGTGGTGGGCTTCCACGGCGGCGGAAATGTTTCCTATCAAAGTGCACTCGCGGCCGTTTTCACCGAAGGCGTAATCTTTCTTTTCATCTCGGCTGTAGGTTTACGCGCGAAATTAGCAAAATTAGTACCAAAACCGGTGAGGATCTCTTCCTCCGCCGGCATCGGGCTTTTCTTAGCATTCATTGGATTACAAAACAATCAAGGGCTAGGATTAATCGGGTTCAGCTCTTCCACGTTAATCACGCTCGGAGCATGCCCTCAGTCATCACGTGTTCCATTAGCTCCGGTGATGACGTCAGCAAACGGGACAGTGTCACTTCTTCCCGGCGGGACAGTTTCGGATGAGATATTATGTTTGCATGGTCGGATGCAGAGTCCTACGTTTTGGCTAGGCGTGGTGGGATTTGTTATTATAGCATATTGTTTAGTGAAGAATATTAAAGGGGCTATGATTTACGGAATCATTTTTGTTACAGCTATATCATGGTTTCGTAACACTAGTGTTACATCTTTTCCCGACACACCAGCTGGAAATTCTTCTTACAGGTACTTCAAAAAGGTCGTGGATGTTCATAAAATCGAAAGCACAGCAGGTGCATTAAGCTTCAAAAGCATCGGAGAAGGGAAATTCTGGGAGGCTTTAGTGACATTTTTATATGTTGATATATTAGATACAACAGGAACGTTATATTCCATGGCACGTTTCGCAGGTTTCACCGACAGTGACGGTAATTTCGAAGGTCAATATTTTGCTTTCATGTCGGACGCAACTTCGATTGTCGTGGGATCATTGCTCGGAACTTCGCCGGTGACGGCGTTTATAGAGTCCTCAACTGGGATTAGAGAAGGTGGGAGGACGGGGCTGACTGCGTTGACCGTGGCGGCGTATTTCTTTTTAGCGTTGTTTTTCACGCCGTTGCTGGCATCGATACCGGCGTGGGCAGTGGGGCCGCCGTTGATACTGGTCGGGGTGTTGATGATGAGATCTGTGGTGGAGATTGAATGGAATGATATGCGGGAGGCGATTCCGGCGTTCATAACGTTGATTCTGATGCCGTTGACTTATTCGATTGCGTATGGTTTGATTGGTGGGATTGGGAGTTACGTGGTTTTGCATCTGTGGGATTGGGGGTTGGGTTTATTTAGGAAATCTGTTGAGGGGGTTAAAGGTAATTACAGCAATCGCCAATGGGAGAGTCAAACAAATGGCGAAGCTAATGGGAGTGGAATTAATTAATGCAAAGATGTCTAGCATTTTTATTTTATTTTATGAATTAGTGAATATTTAGCTGATCAAAGAGGAGCAGAAATATACTTGTATACACATGATTATTGGCAATTCCATATGGTTTCCTTGTATATTTTCTTGTTAGTTTTCAGAAGGTCAAATATTGTATATACAGTGTAGGGGGTGTTAACGAGCTGAGCCGAGTCGAATATTAGGTTCGTATTCTGATTCGTTTAGCTAACGAACTATTTGACTCGATTTGTTTAGCTAAACGAGCTTTAAAATTAGTTCGAGTTCGGCTCGATAACACTATAACTGTTTAAACGAGCCAAACAGTTTGTGAACAATTCGGCTCGTTTAACTACACGAACCCAAATAGGTGTTCGAATTCGGCTCGTTTAAGTAAAATTAACAAACAAACTCGAACAGTTTACGAACTGTTCGGTTTGCTTAACACCCCTAACACACTACATATCGTGACTAGATTGTTGTAAACATAATGAAATTTTTTCACTAAGAGATATTAGTTAGTGACATGTCGTTTGCCACTATTTTCTACTACATATCTTATTACTTAAGCGGTGAGTATGGTGACTAAAATGTCTAATTGTTACTTTTGCTTTATCATAACAAAGTTTGATTTGCACGCGAATAGTTTATGTCGTTGAAATATATTGTGTATGGTTATTGTTGTTGATGCACTTGAATAGTAGCTTGCTTTCTCTATGTTTAGTTTTGCCCCTATGTGGTGCACGCCCAATTTTCTTTCCAAGAGTAGGAAGTAGTCGATTTTGTATTTGTCAAATAGTTTGATTCAAACTTAGAAATCTTTTGGCTCTTCCAGCGGGTTCAGATAAAGGTGAGACAAAATATAAGACATCCAATTACGCGTCGTCACATGTAAAAAGATAGTTTTTTAAAAAGATGGTGCAACTCTTTTTTTAAAATAATTGTTTTTTTACACATGACGATGGATGAATATGAAAACTTCATATTTTGCCTCCCAGATCTGAACAGCTGCTTTAAGCAACCACATTATCATGTGATTGATGATCGTTTACTGACGTACACGGTAATTATTCATTTTTCAACTTAAACTATATCAATCGGTTAACACTTTTGAAACCCTCATAAAGTATATTAATCGGTTAACCACTTTTGATACCTTTATCATAAACAATTTTTATTTCATATTTTTCGCTGCATCTTGATCCACACTGGTCAAATTGCATGCTCAGAAAAGGAAAAGAATGAACAATCGAAAGAGATATATTCAAATTGTACAAGTGGCTCATTTTAATTTCCTTTTGTTGACGCATGAGCAGTCAATTGAGCTTTGGAAATTTCTTAAGTCGGCCAACTTATCATAAAAAATAGTCTATTATTAATACATGACACATTTAGATTGTATGATTTCTGATAAGTTGATAGCGTATTTCGTTCATCTTAACACTGAATAGGATCCATGTGCCAATCATTGTGTGTCAAAAATGTTACACGCATTTTTTTTTTGGTATGTTTTAATCAATACAGCACAGGTCCGGTTCTATTCTCATGGTCCCTATTAATCAATGAATAACTATTAATATTTTTTTACAAAAATTGTTCATCATACAATAAAATTTATGTAGAATACTCAATTGATACCCATGTTGATACATTGTAAATAGAAGGTTATTGGTCTAAACCATGATACATGCATCGTGAGTGCAATAATACCATGTGGGCAGGTAATGGCTTAGACCATGGTATCCGATCCAATAGGGCTAAAGGGTTGCTAACTCAGTTTGCAATAGACACCTTGTATGAGTTGTCTATTAACACATTACCAATCTAATAGATCGATAAATTCTTGATTTACATTATGCACATAACTTTATGAGACTGAGATATTAAAAAAAACCGTGATCAAAAATTTGACTTTTGCCACTAGAATAACGAGAACGGATTCTCTGTTTCAAATAAAATTAGTATAAAAATACGTATGACACTCTTTTGGCACAAGTGATCCGATCTCATCACTGCGAACTTTTAGCTCGAGAAGGTTTTTTTTTTTTTTTTAAATGTTTCCCTTCTGTTAAAAGTCTGAATTTGAGCTAGACAATCACAGACAAGCATGGGAAATTCAGATTTCTGATAATCAGTAGTTGGGGAAATGGAAAGCTGTCAGTTAAACGTTGTCGTATTATAGTGGGCGCATGAGGGATGTAACCTTTTATAAGATGTGAAATGACGTGTGCATCACAAATCTAATGAAAGTGGTAGGTGGGCTAACTCGGACCAAAAGAACATACTCTGGTCATGAAGGCTTTCACTGTTTCATTTTAAAAAGCATTGTAGAGTATGCAAATCAAAAGCTCAACGGCTTTTTAGGTTGGGGAGTGCATACACAAAGAACTCACACAATGTGTCTATTGTAGACTGTGTATTTGTCTCAGACAGCAAAGAAACACTCAAACTGCGCCTGTCTGTGGAATCGAATTATGTATCTCTTGCAGCAACTCTCAACTCGATTACCCGATTACCAGTCGAGCTATGAGGCTAGGTGGCCAAACTACTTGTTGATTAACTAGGGAGAATACTAGTAATATTTAATGCAGCCCACTTTTTGTGACGTACCTTACCGTGATTGGAATTCAAGAACAAGCCATTCATGTGATACATGAATCAAATTAAACATTTAATAATTTAAATTTGTGTAGATGACTTTAATCAATCACATGTTATAAGTTATAACTTATATTATACGTAATTTTTCAGATTCTATATCATACCATTTTAAAATTTTACAACTGCCGATACTGAATTCTAGTTTCAAATAGTACTTCATACTTACATGATCTAATTGAATTGAAGATTTTATATCACAACATGTTTCTAACATATCATAACTTGATTCGCTAGTGTTCAGCAGATGTTTGCTTTGGAAACGAAGCATTCAGGTGGATGATTTCTTTCCTCTTGTAAAGCGGAAGATGTAGTTTGTTGCATGTATTTTTCCTGGGCACGGAGAAGATCAAATATTATAATTGCAAAAGTCATATTCCGATTCTTAAGGTCTTCATTATTCTGTCTCGTAAGATTCGTAGATGATGCAAATCAAAAACTAATAACCTCCTATATTGATAACGTTTTTTTTCACCAAGAAGTCCAAATATTATCTTGTAAAACCATCCAAGACAGAACGATTTGGAGTTCAAAGTTCAATGATTTTTTTTACCCCAGCTTTTTTGCATATCACTGACAGTTTGTAATTGCCTTATGGCAACTTTGTTAATAATGGAATTTCTTTTACCAAAGAAAAAATAACTGAATTCTGCTTTTGGTGAAAGACACCATGGATATAAAATAGAAAAGTATTTGACAAGATAATCAAAGGTGATTACATTGAGTGTTCATTGATGAGAATTGAGTAAAACGACAATTCGTATGTTCATTATTTGACTCGCTCTTTCAAGTGTGTCATATATATGTGTGTGTATAAACAATATAGAACTTTTATCTATCAACAAACCTATATAGCACGTTGCAAAAAACGAGCACATTGCATCAATATATTAAAGGGAGACATCGGCATACATCAACTATACAAGTAACTTTTTGCCCCTTGGCCTTGATGGTGTCATCACATATTTATGTCGTGCCATAGGGAGCTGGGGTTACAAATTTTCCTTCTCATAGTGCTACATGTTCCCTTCATGGAGGGACCCACAAATTTCTAGATTAATATATATATATATATATATATATATATATATATATATATATATTTGATTTAAAAACTTATATAAACATGTAAAAATGCGTTTTTGGTGTACTAGACTTCCGTATTTGTGTAAGATCTAGAGAGTGACCAGATCGTTTCGCAATCTGACATACGTAGTATTATCCTACATTTTGTGCAAGAGACTATTTCCGAACCTTACCAGTTGCTCCAAGGCTTACCCACAAAACTTTATATAAACATGGATGAGATCTGCTATCCCACTTTTTCCTTATCCTACTCGTCACCATGCGACACGTGTCAGTAAGGGTGGATGGTAAGGCTAGATGCGGGTGATCCTCATCTAGCCTCACCACCCACCCTCTGCTGCCACGTATCACGTGGTGACGAATGAGGTGAGGAGAAAACGGTGAGGGGATCCTAACGCATATAAACATGTCATCCGACCAATTTTTGGGATAATTTTGTCCCAACTTTTCATCATATTCCACCAATAATAAAAAAGGCGCTGTCCTGACCCACATCTAAGTCTCATTAGTTATGAATTGAATTTCTCTCATATGATTTATGTGCGGTTCAGTTGGTATTAAAATGTTTTCTGTAAGAAACGGAAAGAGAAATATATAATATTGAAGGTTTTACCCAATATAAATCATTTAAGCATGAAAATTGCAAAATTTTACAAATTTAATTCCTAGTTTCCAACTTGGAAGAGAATTATACCGTGTCTTCCTAAGTAATTGTTTCTGAGGCGTTATATTTTTTAGTTAATGCATGACCATTTTGATCTACAGGTACGGAGATAGTAGCAGCGCATTGTGTTGTTGTAAGACTATAAGCTAAAATAATATCAACATAATATGTAATATCAATCTCACATCAGATTAGATAGATAGCATAAGTATCTAAAGTTAATTCAAGCTAATGAAAAATTTTATAAGTGAAGATAATTCCTAAAGAGTTACCACTTAATATCGCTAGTGACGAGACCGGATTTGCTCGTCAGGTGGATCGGAGACGATCCGAGTAGAGTGCCGTTAGTCTTCCGTCTAACTCCGTCGTTGGAACCTGAGAGGGAAGAGAAACGTTAGAGGTCCCAGGGTGCTGTCCCGGGAAAAACCCTCCGACGATCAAGTCAGTTGCGGGCATTTTAGCGTAATAAAGACTGTATAAAACCTGTTTGGAGGTCGGCCAAAGTGTAGGCCGAGCTGAGATGAAGTCTGCTGATGACTCACCAGAGACTTGGGCTTCTACTGTTGATGAAGCCCCTTTTTATAATTGTTGAAGTTGAGGGCTGAGTGTCCCAAAGGGATGAGGTGACGACACCTGGCTGACTTGTATGATAGCCATGTAGCAGCTGGGGGTTGCTGTGCTGGCAACTCTGCCTTGCATGGTTGACAGCTGGAGACATAAGGTGGCATGAAGGCCACGTAGCAAGGAATATTGTGGCTGAGTTATGCCCTGGCCGAGATGAACAGTCGAAGACCCATGGCCGAGATGAACAGCTGAGGACCCTTGGCTGAGAGCCAAAGGCCGAGATGAAGCCTAGCCGAGAAGCAAAGCTGACTGAGATCATATTGGCCGAGAATAAATGGCCAAAGAGCCCAAAGTGGCCGAGCTCAATGATGGTCGAAATGACAGTGGCTGAAATGCCCTTTCTGCTGCTGATCTCTTAGAATCATAATCTGGCTGAAAAGGGCCGAGAAGTTTGCTTGAAATGCCCTGGTGTTTGGTGACCTGCTTTGGTCATACCACTATTTAATCACAGAGGACAAATGATAGGCTCCAAAATTAACTTGTTTTATTCCGTATTTGAGGTCTGGCCGAGATACCCTTTGGCCGAGCTTCACTTGGCCGAGATGCACTTGGCCGAGATCCATCTTGGTTGGGCTAAGGCCTGGCCGAAAATTACGGGGTTGCTGAGACTGACTAGTCAACTGTCTGAGGTGGACTTACGTTGACCGCTATTGACCAACTTGAGTTTTGTCTTTATCCAAGCAAGTCAGATTTTGGTCTCATCACTATGCCCCCAGATTAGTCTGGCCGAGCCGAACAGAAAGGGCAGACTAATCTATTCAGAGTATTAATGTGCGGTCGTGTGGTTGCCGAGATCGTAGCTCGGAAGTAAACCCAGAACAGAAAATAAACAGTGGCTGGGATACACTATGGTCGTCCGGGGCCTGGCCGAGAACCAATGGCCGAGAATCCTTTTGTGGTGTCCTGCTCCATCGGACGGAAGAAACATTTCTTGATTGGTTTTGCCAAAACAATAAAATTACTTGCCAGACAATAGCTGGATGTCACATAATTTGATGGAAATGTTCCCAGCCTGCCAATTATTGAGGCGGGAAGTACAAGGCCGAGAAAACTGGGGCCGGGCTGAGTTCTGGCCGGGGCTTGAAGTTGGCTTTGTACTTGACAATTTGTATGCCTGCAGACAGTTTTTAATAAAAATAAACTCTTTAAGCTTTAAAATGTAGAATAAACCTGTTATTCTGCCGAGCTGAATCAAAATAGATAAAGTATGGATCCTGCATTGCTTTATCCGAGCTTTGAAGTTTTGTACTTCGGTGCAGTTCTGCCTAGTCCTACTAGGTCTAAAGAGGTGCATGTACACTGCGACATTTTACCTCTGCCCCCCGCATCGGAGGATTTATGAAAGTCTGCTCACATAAGTTTACCCTCTGGTGGGTTTTTGCCTCGGACCTGCCGAGGTCTTGATTTACCCTATGGCGGGCATTTGCCTCGGACCTGCCGAGGTCTTGATCTACCCTTTAGTGGGCTTGTGCCTCGGACCTGCCGAGGTCTTATAGGGAAACCTGTCCCATGGAGTCTGGATGAAATCGAACTTCGGATAATATGAGGCCTAGCTGAGCTTAGCCAGAGATCTGATCAGAGATGGGCCTCTTGATAATATGAGGCCGAGATCACTATGGCGGGGCCGAGTGAACATATGATCTTTCAGGCACTTGCTTTGGAAACGATTCTTCTCTGGAACAATAAGCAGACCGATCCGCAATTGTACTATTGCCACTCAGCCCAACGCCCATTCTCTTAGTATCTCCAGCGCTTCCAAAGTCCGAGGATGGGAAACAAACTCCTTAGTTAGCGGGTAATAACGTGCCGCAAATGTCAACCGGCAGTTGGGTCTCAAATGCTGAGCCGAGATCGGCAATTGTGTTTCAAATGCTGAGCCGAGATCGGCAGTTGTGTTTCTCTTCCAAGAATAAGATCACCCGAATAAGAAGATGATCAAGTTTGATGGTGATCACAATTCCTCTCGGCCGCAATCTTACTACGATTCTGTCTCGATTTTCTTCTACAATGTTCTTTAGCAACGAGCTAACTGTCCGGGTGGTTGAATGGTAATCCATAGAATACCCAGAAAGCACGATTCAATACTGCCGCAAAATATGGATATGGATGAAGAGGTTGGTACATGGCCCCTTTGAGTTGTAGTCTTCAAGTCATCCTATACTCAGGAACTTGTAGCCTCTGCTCAGCCACATATCTCAGCCTCTGAAGTTCTTCAAGATGCGGAGATTCAGGGCCCTTCCTCTAGCGCCACTTGACGAGACCGGATTTGCTCGTCGGGTGGATCGGAGACGATCCGAGTAGAGTGCCGTTAGTCTTCCGTCTAACTCCGTCGTTGGAACCTGAGAGAGAAGAGAAACGTTAGAGGTCCCAGGGTGCTGCACCGGGAAAAACCCTCCGACGATCAAGTCAGTTGCGGGCATTTTAGCGTAATAAAGGCTGTATAAAACCTGTTTGGAGGTCGGCCAAAGTGTAGGCCGAGCTGAGATGAAGTCTGCTGATGACTCACCAGAGACTTGGGCTTATACTGTTGATGAAGCCCCTTTTTATAATTGTTGAAGTTGAGGGCTGAGTGTCCCAAAGGGATGAGGTGACGACACCTGGCTGACTTGTATGATAGCCATGTAGCAGCTGGGGGTTGCTGTGCTGGCAACTCTGCCTTGCATGGTTGACAGCTGGAGACATAAGGTGGCATGAAGGCCACGTAGCAAGGAATATTGTGGCTGAGTTATGCCCTGGCCGAGATGAACAGTCGAAGACCCATGGCCGAGATGAACAGCTGAGGACCCTTGGCTGAGAGCCAAAGGCCGAGATGAAGCCTAGCCGAGAAGCAAAGCTGACTGAGATCATATTGGCCGAGAATAAATGGCCAAAGAGCCCAAAGTGGCCGAGCTCAATGATGGCCGAAATGACAGTGGCTGAAATGCCCTTTCTGCTGCTGATCTCTTAGAATCATAATCTGGCTGAAAAGGGCCGAGAAGTTTGCTTGAAATGCCCTGGTGTTTGGTGACCTGCTTTGGTCATACCACTATTTAATCACAGAGGACAAATGATAGGCTCCAAAATTAACTTGTTTTATTCCGTATTTGAGGTCTGGCCGAGATACCCTTTGGCCGAGCTTCACTTGGCCGAGATGCACTTGGCCGAGATCCATCTTGGTTGGGCTAAGGCCTGGCCGAAAATTACGGGGTTGCTGAGACTGACTAGTCAACTGTCTGAGGTGGACTTACGTTGACCGCTATTGACCAACTTGAGTTTTGTCTTTATCCAAGCAAGTCAGATTTTGGTCTCATCACTATGCCCCCAGATTAGTCTGGCCGAGCCGAACAGAAAGGGCAGACTAATCTATTCAGAGTATTAATGTGCGGTCGTGTGGTTGCCGAGATCGTAGCTCGGAAGTAAACCCAGAACAGAAAATAAACAGTGGCTGGGATACACTATGGTCGTCCGGGGCCTGGCCGAGAACCAATGGCCGAGAATCCTTTTGTGGTGTCCTGCTCCATCGGACGGAAGAAACATTTCTTGATTGGTTTTGCCAAAACAATAAAATTACTTGCCAGACAATAGCTGGATGTCACATAATTTGATGGAAATGTTCCCAGCCTGCCAATTATTGAGGCGGGAAGTACAAGGCCGAGAAAACTGGGGCCGGGCTGAGTTCTGGCCGGGGCTTGAAGTTGGCTTTGTACTTGACAATTTGTATGCCTGCAGACAGTTTTTAATAAAAATAAACTCTTTAAGCTTTAAAATGTAGAATAAACCTGTTATTCTGCCGAGCTGAATCAAAATAGATAAAGTATGGATCCTGCATTGCTTTATCCGAGCTTTGAAGTTTTGTACTTCGGTGCAGTTCTGCCTAGTCCTACTAGGTCTAAAGAGGTGCATGTACACTGCGACATTTTACCTCTGCCCCCCGCATCGGAGGATTTATGAAAGCCTGCTCACATAAGTTTACCCTCTGGTGGGTTTTTGCCTCGGACCTGCCGATGTCTTGATTTACCCTATGGCGGGCATTTGCCTCAGACCTGCCGATGTCTTGATTTACCCTATGGCGGGCATTTGCCTCGGACCTGCCGAGGTCTTGATTTACCCTATGGCGGGCATTTGCCTCGGACCTGCCGAGGTCTTGATCTACCCTTTAGTGGGCTTGTGCCTCGGACCTGCCGAGGTCTTATAGGGAAACCTGTCCCATGGAGTCTGGATGAAATCGAACTTCGGATAATATGAGGCCTAGCTGAGCTGAGCCAGAGATCTGATCAGAGATGGGCCTCTTGATAATATAAGGCCGAGATCACTATGGCGGGGCCGAGTGAACATATGATCTTTCGGGCACTTGCTTTGGAAACGATTCTTCTCTGGAACAATAAGCAGACCGATCAGCAATTGTACTATTGCCACTCAGCCCAACGCCCATTCTCTCAGTATCTCCAGCGCTTCCAAAGTCCGAGGATGGGAAACAAACTCCTTAGTTAGCGGGTAATAACGTGCCGCAAATGTCAACCGGTAGTTGGGTCTCAAATGCTGAGCCGAGATCGGCAATTGTGTTTCAAATGCTGAGCCGAGATCGGCAGTTGTGTTTCTCTTCCAAGAATAAGATCACCAGAATAAGAAGATGATCAAGTTTGATGGTGATCACAATTCCTCTCGGCCGCAATCTTACTACGATCTATCTATAATTAATAATTAGATCGAATATAACAATTCTATATAAATCGAAATCGAAATTTCTGTCTCGATTTTCTTCTACAATGTTCTTTAGCAACGAGCTAACTGTCCGGGTGGTTGAATGGTAATCCATAGAATACCCAGAAAGCACGATTCAATACTGCCGCAAAATATGGATATGGATGAAGAGGTTGGTACATGGCCCCTTTGAGTTGTAGTCTTCAAGTCATCCTATACTCAGGAACTTGTAGCCTCTGCTCAGCCACATATCTCAGCCTCTGAAGTTCTTCAAGATGCGGAGATTCAGGGCCCTTCCTCTAGCGCCACTTGACGAGACCGGATTTGCTCGTCGGGTGGATCGGAGACGATCCGAGTAGAGTGCCGTTAGTCTTCCGTCTAACTCCGTCGTTGGAACCTGAGAGAGAAGAGAAACGTTAGAGGTCCCAGGGTGCTGCCCCGGGAAAAACCCTCCGACGATCAAGTCAGTTGCGGGCATTTTAGCGTAATAAAGGCTGTATAAAACCTGTTTGGAGGTCGGCCAAAGTGTAGGCCGAGCTGAGATGAAGTCTGCTGATGACTCACCAGAGACTTGGGCTTATACTGTTGATGAAGCCCATTTTTATAATTGTTGAAGTTGAGGGCTGAGTGTCCCAAAGGGATGAGGTGACGACACCTGGCTGACTTGTATGATAGCCATGTAGCAGTTGGGGGTTGCTGTGCTGGCAACTCTGCCTTGCATGGTTGACAGCTGGAGACATAAGGTGGCATGAAGGCCACGTAGCAAGAAATATTGTGGCTGAGTTATGCCCTGGCCGAGATGAACAGTCGAAGACCCATGGCCGAGATGAACTGCTGAGGACCCTTGGCTAAGAGCCAAAGGCCGAGATGAAGCCTAGCCGAGAAGCAAAGCTGGCTGAGATCATGTTGGCGGAGAATAAATGGCCAAAGAGCCCAAAGTGGCCGAGCTCAATGATGGCCGAAATGCCAGTGGCTGAAATGCCCTTTCTGCTGCTGATCTCTTAGAATCATAATCTGGCCGAAAAGGGCCGAGAAGTTTGCTTGAAATGCCCTGGTGTTTGGTGACCTGCTTTGGTCATACCACTATTTAATAACAGAGGACAAATGATAGGCTCCAAAATTAACTTGTTTTATTCCGTATTTGAGGTCTGGCCGAGATACCCTTTGACCGAGCTTCACTTGGCCGAGCTTCACTTGGCCGAGATGCACTTGGCCGAGATCCATCTTGGCTGGGCTGAGGCCTGGCCGAAAATTACGGGGTTGCTGAGGCTGACTAGTCAACTGTCTGAGGTGGATTTACGTTGACCGCTATTGACCAACTTGAGTTTTGTCTTCATCCAAGCAGGTCAGATTTTGGTCTCATCAGCTAGACTCATATAACATCATCAAATTCAAAGTTTTGAACCGATACAATGCTATGGAAGTTTTTGTTAGAAAAGATCTTCCTCACATTATGAGAGGTTGAGGATACATTCAACTATAAATCAGACAAACTTATGGCACAAAAAATACACCGAATTTGTGATGCATCTTTGACCTCTCCAGAAGTTTATTCTGATAAGTGCTCTTTTTGACATTTATAGCCATAGATGTTAGTTTTCTTATCCAATTTGAATCATGTTAATACAAGACTTGTAGCTCGAGATATGGTCGAATAACTGTCAACTGGTCAAACTGTACATAGGATTCATGATCCCGCTAGGATTCCTGGACAAGCCGAATTTGCCAATAATGTCTTCTTGAGAGTTGTAGACGAAGATGCAAGCTATCCATGTCATTTAGAATTATCTCAATACGATATCAGATGAGAGAGATATTGACAAATAACCATTCAGGGGTCATTCTAATGAAATCCTTAAAAATAGGGTTTGTCCAAAATTTGGAAAGTCCACTTATCCCTACTTTAACAACGTCTAATACACGGTTTAACACTTCAAAAACACTCTAAATGACTCGAAAACATAATAAACAAAGCGTACAACATTTACAAGACAAATAGGCCGACGATAAGGCCATGCAAAACACCACGCGCTTCCTCCCTCTCTATTCTGTTGCATATCCTCTTTATGCAAATTAGCTCCTTGGACATCATCATTCCCCCCTCCCTCCGAAAAGATTCGATATCGAATCTGAACCTTCATTAAACGGAGAAGAGAATTTAGCCCCATACATGCTTATGACATAGAAACAAAATATACAACTAATTGACAAACACGAATAGATTATTCTCAATTCCACCTGGATCAAATATCAATATGATAGAAAAAAAGTAAGGTAAGGTTGAAAGAAACTCAAACTTAAAGAAGATACTTCTCCTTAGCTCCAAACTTTTCATGAACTTGTCTTGCCTCTTTCTAACATGTTTTGGATACATTAAAACATGCATCGAATCGTCTATATACATAACCGTTTCTATACATTCAACTATAAATCCGACCACCCTTACCTAAAAATCTATATCTTAACTCCAAAAGAGTTTATTTTAGTGCTCTTGTAAGACGTTTAAATACAAACCTAAGTATATTCCACTTGGAGATCATTTGAACTTATTTAATGAAAAAACTGAAATCATATTTAAAACTCAGAAAATCTAATACAATGAATATCAATGATAAGTACTTTCTTTCACCAGATCTGTCGTTATAGCGAAAATGAAAGAAAGGAAAAGTGCGGGTTAAATTTTTACCGGAAAAGTGTAGTGAATTTTTTTTTTGATGTAAAAAAATCATAAAATAACAGAACTTCATGCTTTTTTTGTTTTATACTTTCTTATTAAAGAGTGAAAAATCGTAAAAAAAAATCTATCGCTTCACCTTAGTTTCTTAATTTCTCAAATTTTCTTGTTGTGTGAATATTTGTTGACTGCTAATTAAATAAAATATCAGCTAATTTCATAACTTTTGTTGCAATGCATCTAGTAATTCATGAATGAAGAAATATTCACCTTAAAGAACGCCCAGCGAAAGAAACATAGGCGGCCCACCAAAATGAATTATAAATTGTTGTTGGCAAAAGTTGAACCCCAACCCAAAGGGCCTTCACTGCTCCAGTCCCAGAGAGCTGCGTAGAGGATGCAAATCAGAAGTCCAGCGGTCTCCTAGATTGAGTGAGATCTTACACAGTTATCCACACAAAGTGTCCCCCCACAAACCATGTCTTTGGCCTGACAGCAGAGGAACACTCATACTGTGCGCGTCCCTGTATTCGAACTCATGACCTCTTGCCCCCTCAATTCAACTTCTTGGTTAGTCGTAATAAGTCCGACTTCTCCCGTTTTCTTTTTCTCATTTTTTAATACCAATTCGATTACCAACTGGACTATGTCCTGGGCAAAATGAATTATAACTTGTTTCCAAAGAAAATAGAGAGAGAGAGAGATTGGATGCGGAAATTGGGCCTGGAAATGAACCAGCCCAGCAGCAATTTTGGTTTGCTTTAACCAATGAAAAAATCATGCGAAGCTGTTCAATGAAATGTATTGCCTACACGTCTCCACTTGTATTTTTATATATAATGACTACATTACCCTCATTGAGAATGAATTGCCAATAGAGAGTTTCCAGTTTATTTTGGAACTTCTATGACTGCTGGTTAAAAAGGAAAAGAGACTTCGTAACCTAATATATGTGTAGTCCAAGTGCTAAATATAAACAATGATTAATTTTTTCCGGACAAATGAGGATTTGAGTCCGAATTAATTGACATTCAGATGTTTGTCTAAAGTGACAATACCGGATTCAAACATACATCATGCCTAAAAGCGGCTGGCAAAATCCGGACGGTTGCAGATAATTTGTTAAAATCGACGTGACAAATTATTATTCGTTGGGGGTCCTAGCCAGTGACGGTGTTATAGTTGAACTTGGTTTTCTTAAACACAAAACTTACCCATTATTTATGGATTATGAAGTTAAGACAGGTAGCAGCTGAGCGTTTGACTTGATGCTCAAGTTTCCACACTTATTTCGTGATGGAGACGGACAATGTGTGTACAGTCGCACCGACTCTTCATTTGCATCCCTTTTTTGTGCGAAACTTCCTAATTGCAGAAAGATTTGCTGGCAACGCGTTCAGATTTGCTGCGTAAATTATTTATACATCCATAACTCTCATTCCTTTCTACACTGCACGACACGTGACAGCAGAGATGAGGTGGTGAGTCTAGATGCCGTGACCCTCATCTAACCTCACCACCTTTTGCTGTCACGTGTCGTGTGGTGAGGAAAGAGGTGAGGGAATTGTGGTGAGGTGATGCAAAGATATTTGGTAATTAACTTTCACCACAAATTTTAACACTTTTTCAGATTCTTTTTACATAATTCTTTTTATTATTTTTTTCAGTTGCAAAATGTAACAAATATCAACTGCGTTGAATAATAAAAGTGAGTGTGTGTACACATATGTATGTGTGTATATATATATAGACACACATCATCATCGTTATTATAAAAGAAGGAAAACGTCTCTGTAGGCTTGCTTCATGGCCATAAATAATTTCATCCGCCGACCTTTGGCCGGATCAAATTAAAATGGTTTAAGAGATCAGCTCGCGCATGCATTCACCTTACATAAGATGCAACTACTTTGACGTGACCAAATATAAGTTGCAGTCCGATTTTAATTAGAATTTTTTTTTTGTCTCATTACTATGATAGAACATTATTCTCTAAGTGAAGAATCCCTCATGCTTCAACACTAAAGACAAATATCCTCTTTTCAGCTTTTGGGCAATTCTAAAAATATGAAACGGTATATTGTGTTGAGGTTGAAGTCTATTAATCAAAATTAGGTAGAGAATGACATTAATTGTGTTATAATTTGCATGCTTGATCCAAGTGATGTAACTCTCCTCTACATTTGGATAAGGAGTATAGAAGTTTCATATGTAAATCTCACGATTATGCAATCTTTCGCTTTCATGAAAAAATTTCCATTTTCAATGGACTCAAAGATATACGCTTCTTTGATTTTGTAGTATGATGGAATAAAGCAAAATTGACTTACTAAATTGGATACACCTCTTATATTGTGAAGTAGCAGTTGATCGACACAGCTTGATGCAAATTTTATATGGATTATCGAGAAATGACATCTGTGTGTTTTCAAAAAGGTTGAACCCAAACCAGTAAGGCGGCAGGTTGACGCAATTTTTATTATGGATTATCGAGAAACGACATCTGTGTGTTTTCAAAAAGGTTGAACCCCAAGCAGTAAGGGTCCCTGCCACACCCAGTCCCAAAGGTAGTGTATGGATGTAAATCAGGTACCCAACGGCCCGCTAGCAAGAGCTTGGTCATATACACAGCAGTCTGCATAAGGAACCCCCAACACTGCAGGCAAGCCTACAAGCCAAGGAAACTCCCACACTATACACTTGCTGGAAAGGGGCTCTCTTGCATTTGTCAAGAATTGAACTCCTGACCTCTCTTTCGAGAACTCCTGCCCGGAATCAGTTGGGCTATGTCCTGGGGACAACATCTATGTGTTTTCAAAATATGTATATGGTTGCGTACCTCTGACATCTCATACTCCACTATAGTCGGGATCTTATAAGTCAAAAGGATAGTATTATGGTTGTTGTCGTCACTTTCATGAAAAGATTTTGACATTGTTTTCTTACGTGATTCTGTTGCCATTAAGTAACTTTGATGAGTGATTATCCATTCGTGTTTTATGTTTACTTCACTTTTTAAGTCGAAGAGTATGTAAATAATTAATAGACATATAAATCTACCTATAGAAAAAAAGTATAAATATTGCATTGTTTTAAGACACATAATTCGGGGTTGGGATCTCCTCACCCCCACTTTCTTTACCTCTTTGTGACCACGCGACACGTGGCAGCAAAAGAGGGTGGTGAGGCTAGATGAAGGTCACCTGTATCTAGCCTCACCACCCTTCCTTGCTGTCACGTATCGCGCGGTCACGTGTCACCGCACCCCGTTACGGTGAGGGGATCTCATCCCACACAATTCCTCTCACCTAAAAAGAAAAAAAGAAAAAGGTATGTGAAAAGTCTTTCCCCGTCATATATTAGGACTTTTTCGACCTTCTGACTTTTTCAACTGCTCTCACATCGAGCTCCACACGTCTCCCCTCCTCCTTTTTTCATATAAAATGTCACCTCCATTCCTATTCTCCGACATAACCAACCACTCCATCCTCCCGAAAAACTTTCATCTTCTTTTCTTTCTTCCAGCAAAAAATTCAAATCCCACAACTTTTCCCCAAATTCTCGCAATTTCCAAACCTCAAAATGGCCGAATCTTTCCAAAAATTACGCATCACAATTCTCTTATTCACCTTACTTTTCAACGTCAAATCTTCCGCCGCCGCCAGACTGTTAAACGACGGCAACTCCCCCGTCGCCGTAACTTTCCTCGTCGACGAGAAACAAGTGGCCGCCGTTGAAGAAGTAAATAAATTAGACTCCGACTACAAGAAAGCATGTGAAAAAGAGTACACCGCCCCCACCACCACCGGAAACTTGGTTGCCGGGAAATTTGTTGGGCGGTTAGGAGGAAGAAGATATGTAGCTCTGGTGTTGAATGCACTACCTAAAGGAACGGCGCCGCCGTCGACCCCCAGCAGGAAAGGGAATGACATCACTACTTAGTGAGAGTGACGTCAGCTGCCATGCAGTGACCTTGGCTTAACCTACTACATGAAAATTATGCAGTAGATTGACTAGTTTATAGTCTATAGTAAAATATATAGATATAGATGTATTCATTTATTTTTTGAATATCAGTTTCACATGTAATTATTTTCCCTCACTCGAAACTATATATATACATTAGCAACTGTTGATTCTATCAGCAGAAAATTATGACAGAAGGCTTCTTATCATCATCCGGACCCAGTATATCCCAACGACAACAAAAGCTATCGTTAGGGTCTGAGGAGGGTAAGTGATAGACATACAATACCTCTATCCTAAGGGGTAGAGAGTCTGCTTACCGTGAGACTAGTTCTTTTATTAGTTTTACTAGTAACTTAGAGATCCTCCCCACCTTTCTTGTTTTAATTCTTTTATTACATGCTAGAAAATATAAATTAATTCTTTTTTGTTGCTTGTTCTTTCCACTAGTAATATGTCCGGATTACTTGACCGCCTTCTCTCTCATCCCCTTGTGACCGTCCGACACGTGGCAGCAGGGAAGAGTGGTGAAGCTGGATGGAGGTGACCATCATCCAGCCTCACCATCTTCCGGGACTGCCACGTGGCGTGCGGTCCTTTGTTACCGCCCCACATGGGGGGTCAGGAGATCCTATTCGTAGTAATATATAAATCGCGTTCCTGGGCAGTGTCTGAAGAGAGACCGGATCGCGAAACACAGCCATACCTTATACTTTTTGGTGTGTGCAAGAGGTTGTTTTCACCGTTCGAACTCGTGACTCCAATGTCACAATGCAATAACCTTACAAGTTGCTCCGATAGCCGCCCTACCACTAAGTAGATATGATATTTTCATGCCCCAATGCATAGTCCAGTTGGTACTCAGACTGAGATTTGTTCAAGATGTCAAGAGTTCGATTTCAGAGACACGTACAGTGTAGTTGTTCCACTGCTACTAGACCGAAGGTCTAGTTTGCAAGGTACACATTGTGTGGGTTACTACGTAAGTCCTCACCCAACTTAGTAGGCCGCTAGGCTTCTGATTTGCATATTCCACAATACTCTTTAGGATTAGGCCGTTGGAGGCCTGGACAAGAGATTTCCCCTTTAGCTTATTCATATATGATATTTTCATTACGTAATCTGATTTCATATGCAACATGATTTCACATTGAAAAATTGAATGCAGCATGTCCCAAAAATGTTAATGAAAGATCTTATAGTTTCACACCCCAAATTAATTTTTATAAATAGTTGGAAAAAGTTTTTGGATAGACTAATGACATATGGAAAAGGGGGAAAATATTTTACAAAAAAATTTTGATTTTGCATTCCTTAAAAAAATGCACAAGTTTTTTTCTTTTCTTTTTTTTTGATTATATGAAGTCTCCAATTCCAAGTGACCAAAGGAATTATTTGCATTCGGGATGAAATGATGAGGTACAAAACCATGATTTATTCATCTATAATAGATTGGTATGTTAAAAAAATGCATCATGCCTTAAAAACATTAACCAAAGATTTTGGCTCTGTGTGTGTTTTCCGATTTCTTACTCTAATAACACACTGTCTACTAATGTTTAACTCACATTTTACACATTTAATTTTTTTTACCGTGTGAAAGTTTTAAACTTATTACCTTATAATAAAAAAACGCATTACGATGATTAAAATAAGTATTATCTTGAATGTTTGTTTTATATTATATATTTGATAATTTATTGAATCGTCGAATATATTCAAGCATCATCGTAATAAAAAATCACAAATCATTAATATAATAGGAAAAATAACACAACCTTGTATTTTCAGACACCAAATCAATTTTCAAATTTTTTTGTTTGAATAGATATTATGTATTCACATATGAGTAATATTTTAGAATATTCTATTTAGGATACTGTTTTTTGAAACACACCCTTGCTAAACTAATAAGAAGATGTCTATATCTTCTATATTCTTCTTATTGGTTCACCTAAAATATGTTCTAAAATATTATTTTAAATTAATTATTATTTAGCAAAAATCTTAGTATATTCGTGTTTATATTTAAAAACTATGTGCAAATTTGCGTTTAAAACACGAAAAAGAAAATGGAAAAAAGAGGAAGATGTGACAAGCACAGGAATATAAAAAAGAAAACTTTCCCGTAATGAAAGGGGATATAATTTTGCACCATGTGAAATGTCGTACAAAGTTGTTTTTTGAATTGACGTTACGACTTACAACTTACAAGCAAGCGTTTCAAAGGGGATGAGATCTCGTCACAGCGCGGCCCAGGACG